>JAWNKV010000010.1:600000-1110000 GCA_035041805.1 Amiota mariae
TAATGTGGACTCTAGAACTTATAAGTAAAGTTTACATTAATTTTTATGAATGAAAATTGAATTTATTGAAACAATTAAGCGCAGCACAACGATTTTTGTTTCGCTTCTTTTCCACCTGCGGCCCAACCAATTGCGAAATTTTCCAATGTGGCATAGGGAACTGAAAAGGTTGGACAGCCCTGAGAGAGAGTTTCTTTTTTATTAATGAAACTATGTTCCGAGAATAATGGTTTTTTATCTTAAATTATACCAACATATTTTACCTGACTTTCCCATCTGACGTCTACAAGATTTAATTGCTTTTTGTCTGGAAGGTAGATAAATATTTTTACGCTTCCTAGAGAATAATAATAAATTTTTAAAAAATTCCACATATCTTGTTTTAATTACGTTGTTCCGAATATGTATCTATATTTATATATCAAGGTAAATATATTTCTGATATTTCCCATGTATTAATTAACCAAAAAAAAAAAAAAAAACAAAAAAAAAACAAAAGAGTATTAACTTTAGCTATACCCAAGTTGTAATACTTTTCACACATATTTTATATCTTCTGATTATTGTTCTAAGTTAATATTTTGTATGGGAAGTACCCAGTGTCAGATTTTGCACTACCAGCGTCTTGGGCCACATTTCTACGGCGCCCCCTGTCTGCCATTCAAAAGACTAAGTAGTATTCTCTTAATGAGCGAGCGAATATAAAAAGACGAAATGATATATTTCTCTCTAGCTCAAAAACTGAGGAACTAGTTTGCATACAAACAGATAGACATACGGATAGACATAAAGGCGGACATGGCAACTTGTCTCGTCGCGCTGATCATTAATGTATATATACTGTATGGGGTCTCTGATGTCTCATTCTTTGTGCTACAAACTTTATGATAAACCTACTTATAATATAATACTATTCACTACGTAAAGAGTATAAAAAATCACATTATGTATTTCATATTTCATTTGTCCTTATAAAGTTTTTTATTTTTACTTAAAAAAGTAAAGTTGATATGACATCAGTAAATCTTTGATTGTCACTCATTAGTACTAATATAAATATTTAGATAAAACAGCTTTATGTACAATAATATTAAGACATTCCTTTCCTAAAGTGGCTTAAAAGTTTCCTGAACTGGGAAATTATATGAGTATATTGCAACATTTGATTAATAATTTCTTCTTGGGAAGCAATCTTTGCTAATGCTAAATGCAATCATTCTATCAGTTAGTCAGTTAGTTGATTGAATAGGCTTAGTCGTAGTTGATGGTTGAATATTATGGTATTTTATTTAGACACTTCAAACTAATTCCACTTCATCTATCGTTCATTGCTAAATTGCATTAATAGAGTACTTAAGCATTTCTTAAGTTTTTCTCTTATTCTTTTTCTATTTATTAAATATCTTTTCTTTTGTCTATTAGTTCGTTCCTTTGCTCATCAGTCAGTCAGTCATTCAGCTAGTGAGTCAGTTAATCATCAAACATAGCATATAGACATTCTCATGAGAACTATTGACTTCACTTAAAATGATACATTTCGACAGCGAGTGATCTTGACGATGACGGCGACGATGGAAATGGAAATGGCAATGGCGATGAGGATGATGTTGCTGATCATGTTAAAGATGATGAAGATGATGACGACAAAGACAACGACGACAACAACAACAACAACTCTCTGATTCTAACTCTGACACTGACTTGAACAACGAACTCAACAAACTCATTTTAGCTTAACATAAACTAACAATTCAACTTGCTAGACAAGATGTGTGGAAACACATGTTGTTCTTAGATTGAGACCAAGATTCGAATGGAGTTGCGATGATATGAGTTGAGTAGAGTTGAGTCTCAACGAGAGTCAAGATAAGTTGTGATGATGAAGATGAAGATGAAAATGTGTATTTGAAAGTGACAGACAAAGCTTGCTTACCAAAGAACATGAGCAACAACTGACAGCTACTGGTCCTCTTTCCTTTCCTTTCCTTTCCTTTCATTTAATTTTATTTTATTTCCTTTGCTTGGCTTGGCTTGACTTGGCTTGGCTTGGCTTGGCTTTTCTCCAATAAACTACAATGACATGAGAAGTGGCGTTTCAAGCAATCGACGGAACATAGCAACAAATCAAAAACGAATGATTGTTACTTCTGAAAGATAGATATTGTAGATCATGAAGACGTGAAGAAGTGGAGAAGTATGAGACTCAAACACAATGTGAACACAATCCAATGATGAAGAAGAAGGAGAAGAAGGCGGAATTGTTGAATTGAAGGCAGTTAAGCTTCAGGCAGCCAGGCAGGTTTTGATACATTAAAATTCCAACAATTAGGGAACATTTCACATGCCTTTCTAACTGCAACAGCAGCGACAACGACTACAACAACAACAACAACAACAAAGACAAAAACAACACTAACACCAAATAGCAATTTAAACAACAAGAAGATGAAACAGCAAATAAAAGTTTGTACAGAAAGTCTGACGAAACGCAGATATAAGAAGTCAGAGAAAATTCAATATTAACTTCAGAATCACTAAAGAAAAAAAAAACAAAAAATGCTCTACACATTAATTTCATTAATTCCAAACTGATGAAAATGAAATGAAATGCAATATTTTTATATAATAATTATATGCAGTGAGTCAATGGGCCAGGCAGTCATATCTCTCAGGTATTTTGGCTTAACATAGCCAAACGAGACCAAACATCCGAACTCCAACAATTCTAGTTCAAGAGGTAAACTTGGTTCACCTGATTCTGTCAAGGCATTACATTTGAATTTCCAGTTCTTCTAGGGGAAGATCTGTATTATAATAACCGCCATCATTACGTTGGGTTGCAAGTCCTCCGGGTGAACTTAACATCGAGCCGAGCCGAGCAGACTGTCTATTCTTTACTATTCATAAGAGTTTAATGATAAAAAGGCTACGGCTAAATCGATTTTCTCCCCATGTAATAAACTTCTCCGTTCCGATGAATGTCACAAGCACTACAAGAAAGTATTAACACTTATTCAGTTTACTGTATATGTAAAAGGTATTAGATAAAAGAAAAGAAAATGAGTAAAGTAAAACAACTGAAGAAAAAGATTCTTTAAGAAAAGTATCTGAGAACCAAGAAGAAATTACATACTAAAAGAACGAGCGAACTAAACAAGTTGGCATATCTGAAAGGCAATTAGAAAACAAAGTAAATATAAAAAAATGGATTGTAAAAGAAGGGCAGCGCATGAAATGGAAAAAAGTGGGTCTACAAGAATATAATACAATTGTATCGCCAATACACCAATATGAGTATACTTACTATTACTACAATAGATACTTACTACTACAAACACATATGTACTTCTTGAACAACTTATTGTATGCAACATAAATATTAACATCGAGCAATGGAAAGTACAAGAATATTGTACTACTAGTATTGTCGTCCAACTTACATTGCATTATTGCATTTTAAGGTATTAGTAGTCACTCGTCAAAGAAGGCAAAAATTCCATTTCAATGTAAATATAATTCCTAAAAGTTACAATAATAAAATCTATAAGAAATAAGGTCTACATCATGTTTCAACAATAAATATGAACACTATTATACCATATCAATATAGTACAGTATGTATAGTAATGTCTATTGTAGGTGTGTAAAAAGATGGGGAAGTAAATAATCATTGAATTGAATTTAAATTAATCCTTATACATTTATGTATAAGAATAAGGTATAGTAAGTAGGTAAACAACCATTTGAATTTGAATAAGCAACATGAGTTTTTACTTCCGTTTTGGCTTCACTATACTATTTACATATCTGTGTCTATGTATACATATTTAATGTGTGTATGTGTGTGGGTGTGTGTGCCTGTGTAACTTTGAATGGCGAGCAAATCAATTATTTTCGCACGCCTGCCTTCGTATGTCAAATGGAAACATTTAGTCACGTTTAGTCACACCACGAAAGACCAAGTGTATCTATGTATCTTTGTATTTACGAGAAGCGTGATCGGTGGTGAGCAAAGGTGAGATGATAAAGAGGTGGAGAATAATCAACCAAGCAACCAATATACGAATGACGAACAACTAACTCACAATTGAGTGAACGTGCTAATCGATCACGTCACCAAGCGCATGTTATATTAACGATCAAAGAAATGAGGGAATGCTCCTCGTTCTTCATTCCTCATACCTTTTTCTTGTTCTTTTTCTTTTTCTTCTTCTTGTTCTTATTGCTATTTACTCGTAGATTGCTTAAAATCTCTGCCCCATAAGTCTGACAGCAAGACTAATAGATGTGATAGAACGAGAGACAACAACGACGACTACGATGACAACGACAATGATGATGCCGTTTCTGTTGCCGATGCTGTTGCTGATGGTCACATTAGACAGTCTGATTGTCCGGCATACAAATATACAGAAAGACAATCAAATAGACGGCAAAATGCCAGAAATGAGGTTAAAGAAAATTCACAAAAAGAAATAATAGAATTTACTCACACGTTTTATTGATTATGCTACTATACATTATTTGCTTACATAATTTTATCTTAAACATGGCAAATATTGTTAATGCTTAAGATTGAAAATACATATACCAAATGCTCCACTTTTAATAATTGAACTTTAACTTTCATTTAATCAAGTTCGACATACATACATACAACAGCCTTCGTCTTACATCATAAATTTTATTATTTCAAATTACTAACGAACTAAGCTCCTAAACAACTGTTGTAAATAAAGTTCTCGGTCATCTTAGAAATTTATGAGCAGAAATTCAACAAATAAATTTATTTAAAGGTGTTACTATATAAGATCATACTTAAGCCAGTATGGACCTACGGTATACCGTTGGTAGCATTGCCCAACTCAAATCTGGAAATTCTTCAAATCCAATCCAATTCTATCTGCTGCGAAGGTTTGTCAGACCACCGTGGTCAGAAACTCAGTGATTTATTAAGATTCAAAGATTCCAAAGATCAGAGAGGACACCGTCAGTCACAGCAACAGACACTTCTTCTGCTGGACAAAAGCAGACACGCTGGACAAAAAAAGAATCACTAGTGATTTTTCATTCAAATTGGAAAATTGCAATTATAAAGAAAGAGACAAAAATAAAATTTCCGGTAAATCTTTTTAATTTGGCGGACGCATGTACTCATACTTTAGGGCTTCATTCTAGACATTTAACAAGGCCCACCTTCTGAAACAGAGTGATGAATACGTTTTCTAGTAATCAGATGTTCAGATGTATGTACTTAGCTAAAAGCTAAGACATTTACTTGCATAATAAAATATTCAAAAATAGTAAAAAAAAAATTAACTTTGGCTATGCCGAAGTTGTAATACCCTTCACGCACCTTTAATATTTCTGATTATTGTTCTAAGTTTATGTAATCCGAGAGCCTTGAAATTTACTTACCTAGTTGGTGGAAATGAGTCGGAAACTTATAGTGTCCAAATTTCAAGTCGATCGTACAAAAAACAAAAAAGTTATTCTAATAACAACATGCATTTGGATTTAGGGTTTGTATGGGGGGTACCCCCTAGTGGTCTGAGTCGATTGATTGCGACAAATGTACTCCGCTCTTTAGCTGAAAAACTAAGAGGCTAGTTTACATACATACAGACAGACAGACGAACAGACGAACATTGCTGAACAACTCGTCTCGGCGTTCTGATCAAGAATATATATACTTTATGGGGTCTCCGATGTCTTCTTCTGTGTGTGTAAAAATCATCTTCAATCTAAATTCAAGTCCTTCGAATTATATTTTATTTTACATATTTTTGAAAGGTAAATTCAAAAATTCAATGAATTTTTTACCCTCTCTAAACTACTTACAATAAATGAATTTTACTATATGTAATATTGATCGTTTATTGAACTGAGTAAATGGTACTATAAAGAGATTCATTAAGTCTTTTGCCTAGCATTATTATTACATATTTTAGAAAAATAAAACAAACTGATTGTTATCTTTGTTCTTAGTAATGTTATTATATATAAATACAAAGAAATGTTCAAATTTTAGTCACGGTCACGCAATCAATTTATATTATTTTAACAAAACAATATTGAATAGCCGCGAAGTAATAAATCGTGGAGAGAGACCCAGTTGCATCTAAGATTAAAGCTAAGTCAACTTAGACAATTATGTGCATATTTTTAGATTTTTTATACTTTAATTTGATTTGCTCTTATGAAATCACGTTCACTCATAGCTCGACTTCAAAGAAATCCGTTTGACTTTAGTTCTCCATTACACTTGTATATGCGAATGTTACTTTCAACAAAGAATAAATGCCTTTATCACAAAAACTAACATCTTATAGGTCCATCAGTTTGTTGAGGGTTCTCTCGAAAATATTTGAAAAGTATTTGTTCCTATATTGGATGATGAAATTCTACCTAACCATCAGTTTGGTTTCCGGTGCAAGTATATCGAGTTGTCAACATAATCCTCAAAACATTCGAAGAATAGCAATACTGCGCTGCTGTGTTCCTGGATGACCAAACAATCCTTTGACCGTGTATGGCATAAAGGTCTTCTTTATAAAATTCAAAGTCAACTACCATCATCACAATTTCATTTCCTGAGATCATACTTGACTAATAGAAGATTTTATGTCAGAGTTGAAGATGACTATTCGTCGATCAAAGCAGTACAATCTGGTGTCCCTTAAGGTAGTGTTTTGCTTCTATTGCTTTATGCCCTTTACACAGTAGATATGCCTGCCTCAATTGGGGAAGAAATGAAAATTGCCACCTACGCAGATGACACAGCGATATTAATCAGGTCATCATATATTAGCAATGCTACTCTACTATTAATTCAACAGCTTCGAGACATCGAAGTATGGATTTGTAAGAGGAACAAAGTGGTAAACACTGAAAAGTCAACTCACATTTTTTTATCATTACGTAAAGGCTCAAGCTCCTCACTCCGTTTTAATGGTGTAGTTGATACCAATGATTGATAGTGTTAAATATATCGGCATAAATTTGGACAAAAGACTGGCGTGGAGACATCATAAAATTGCTAAAAGGAAGCACTTAGACCTCAAAACAAAGCGCTTGTATTGGTTGATTGGCAATAGATCAAAACTCAGCCTTGAAAATAGCTAGGCAGGTCCAAAGCCAGTTTGGACATATGGCATACATCTTTGGGGAGCTGCAGCAAAATCCAATGTAAATATTATACGATACAAAGGTATCAAAACTTAACACTACGCAAACTCACCGGTGCGCCTTGGTATATTCGCAACGACGATCTACACAGAGACCTACATATGCAAACGGTCAAAGGAGAAGTTGTCCGCTTCAGCAAGAGGTACGCGGAAAGGGTCAAAGATCACACCATATCTGCGATTTTCCTTAACGTCATGACTTATATATAATTTAGGTAAATTTGTTAAAGTTCTCTTACCAGACTATTTATAAATAAAGCTTTAAAAAATAAAAATAAAAATTATCAAAAAAACTAATGAAATTTAAGATAAAACTGGAAGCCAACTCAACCAGCAATTACCAGTAATCAAAGAACTCTGATACACCTTTAGTTTTCTAACTACTTATTCGCTAGGTCAACAATGCTGCACTACAGGTACCCAACGCCTTCGACTTCAAATCAAAGATTGTTTGGGACTGTCTAATGTTTCTCATGTCATTAGCTAAAAAAAACCATGTTAATCTTATTTGGAGACCTGGGAATAGCGGGTACCTTGGGAATGAAGAGGCAGATGAGCTCGCCAGAAAAGGAGCTGCAAACGTCCTCATTTGACTTGAACCATTCTGCGGGCTGCTTTGGAGTTCTATTAGGGCAAGTACCGAAAAATGGCTTGCTAATAGATCGCATCAATGTTGGATTGATACTGACAATATTAGAGCTGCAAAAATCTTGATACCAACCAGCTCTCGAAAAAGAAATAGGGAGATATTAAGACTGACGCGGACTACTTTCGGGCTTCTTAACCGGTCATTGTAGAGTCTGAAAACATCTACACAATATGCGTTTCAGTCACAATGATCAATGTAGACTGTGCAACGAGGAGGAGGAAACAGCAGATAATGTTCAATACCACTGTGAGGGTCTAATTTGGACCAGACTCAGCTATTTGGGTTCCCATTACCTGGAACCAAATGATATCGCAGGCTTATCACCGAGTAGGATTCTGGAATTCTTGACGAAAAACAGGATATCGGAAGAACTGTGATCACTTAATTCCTTTGTTTTCTTCATCCCTACAGCTGCATCCGAAGTATTGTGAATAAAGTCCTAACCTTCTTGCATGATTCCCCAATAGATAGAGACCTACGAAAGTTCCTACCAGAGGCCTACCAAGCTGGTAAGATATTGATTAACCATTGACCAGAGTTGTGCCGAAATGATCTCATCTCTCATTAATAGGTTTCAGTATAAAAAGCATAATTTTTAAAAAAACTTAACACTTCAGAGAAACTAAATCAAGATCTTCAGCACATTCTTACTGCATTTAAATCTAAGCAATAGTGCTCCTCTGTCTTGTATATTAAATAAGCATTTGACAGGCTATGGACATATGACTTGCTTCATAAGATCAAGAACCTCCTCCCAGCAAAGCAATACTTGTTGCTCAAAACATATCATTTATGCTTTTCCTTTTTTTTGGCACATAAGAGCTTTGAGAACAACTTCAATGTAAAATGTCCTACCAGGGTGGAGTGGAAAGAAAACAGTTTTCAGAGTGACTTTGACTCTCCAATCTTTACGGATGGTTCAAAGATGGAATGTGGTGTAGTTGCAGGGGTGCACTCACCACATTTAAACTTAGACCATTCCTTTCGCCTACCTAATGAGGCCACAGTCTTTCAGGCAGAGGTTCTGGCCATTAGAGGGGCATGTCGGCTGCCGGAACATAACGAACCGGAAGGTCGTAAAATAACTATTTTTGTTGATAGTGCCTGACTGGCACTCAAAGTTTTGCAATCCACCGTCTAAGCTAGTAAGGGAATGTAGGATGGCGATAAGCGAGCTAAGTCATAGAGCGGATGTCATTCTCTTATGGGTTCCCGGCCGTACGAACATTGAGGCAAATGAGAAGGCTGACGAACTAGCTCGCTTTGGTGCATCTCTTGATTCAACGCTAGCGGAACAAGTCCCGATTTCACTGGCGGTTGTCACAAGCAACTTCCTACTTTTCTTTCAGCTGGCTAACAATAGGTGGAAAGATCTCGAATCTTGCAGAGTGGCACGTGCTACCTGGCCTAGGTACAACGAAAACAGGTCTTTTAGACTAATCAATACAAGACGCAAAGATACCGTAAGGTTCACAGCGGTTTTTACTGGTCACTAGTGTGTTGGAACTCACGCGAAGAGACTGGGTATTCCCTACAGGAGCCTTTGTAGGAGTTGTGGTGACGTGGAGAAAAAATAATCACTCACCCACCTTATATGTCAATGCCCAGCACTGGCGAGAGCTAGAAATAAGTTCCTGAGCAAATATATCTTCGATAACCTTTCGGACTGTTCGGTCACATATCCGTGTGACCTTCTACAATTACCTAAACTCTACGGGATGAGTTTAGGTATACTGATTGGCACCTAAGTGCTAATTGTGGCTTGTTGTCAGCCACGGCAACCAACCAACCATGCTGTTTTTTTTATATAAGACTTATGGATGTCTATTCAACAACGAGAATGGCAGGGCTGGTATACTTCAAAGCAGTATCTTGGCACTAGTATAGTTTACCACATGCAGAGTTTCATGGTTTCCAAAGCTTTGCTGCCAATATATGCAGGTGCCACATGCTTTCTGTTCAACTCTGGCTCAAAGGAGAGAATTACATGAAGGGATTCAATGTTTGGGACAAACGTTGGAGTATCGCCATCAATTTAAGTAAATCATCCAATTATGAATTTAAGATGAGACGCGCTTATCTAGATAAAATTACAAGGTCGACTAAGTCCGATTATTTCGTTGGCTGCTGTGCCCAATTATTAAACTTTCCTTGTCAAAAAAAAGTCTCATTTACAGGTAAATAGTTGCCCTGACGCACTACAAATTTAGTGCATCACTGATGCATACAACAAAAGGAAAGTACATATATGTTTACAAAACAAGGTTCTAAGATAGATCATTGTCCCATGGTTTATTCGCAACACTATCCTACATAGAGATCTAAAGATGCTTACTGTACTCGATAAAATCAACATACACAGCAGCCGTTACAATCAGCGGTATCCATATATATAGGCGGCAGTCTGCCTGAGAGTATCCACGCCAACGATCTTCCCCAAAGAAGAAGATAAATGCCTGCGTGCAACGCTAATGTTATTATTATAGATCATACCAATACTTAAAGCAGTTGCGATTAATGTCAAAATAAATAGATAAAAATTGTTTATTAAAAATCTCACAGACAATTGACCGATAAAGCATATTCGAAATTATATCTGAACAAACATCAGACACAGATCAGATAAAGAAAAATATAATAAAAAATCAGCCAAGTGTGAGTCGGACTCGCACACGGAGGGTTCCGTACCATCGTACAAGATTTTTTGCTTAAAATATTAAATTATGTTTATATTTAATAGCCTAAAAGTATACTATAACCAACAGCTCAAAGTATACTACAAAAAACAAAAAATTGTTAAACAAAATTAAAGAACAATGCTTCTAAAAATGTATATTTTTAGTATTATATTTGTCGTTCTACACACAAGTGAATTACACACTTTGTGAAGATTTCAACTCTTCATGAATTACGGTTCATGAGATAGAGCAGGAGACGGACGGACGTACGGACGGACGGACGGACATTGTAAACTTAGTAATAGGGTCCCGTTAGTTCCCTATGGGTACGGAACCCTAAAAAAGAAATAATCATAATGATTCTTAAATTTCGATAAGTCATTATATATACTTGTTCATAAAACGTTTTGAGGTGGAACATACATAAAATTTAATGAAAATGTAACGAAATTTTCAACATTAAAATCAAAATTGTGCCATTAAAACTATATTACTAGTTTTTAATAGCGCAACATGCACTTGCAGAAGATACAAGATTTATAAGATACTCATATACACTACATACATCTACTTAAATACAATATATTGTAGGCATATTGTACTCGTATCAGTCTGATCAAATCTAAATTAGTCAGGGCCATCATACACATAAAGACTACAATGAGTAAGGAACCAAGTGCAAGCGATCTATCGAATACGTATGTACACGTATGTATGTGTTTCTTTAAAGAAGCTCTACAAATACATTATTTTGATCATCAGCTATGAACGATGAGCGAACTCACAATCGTTAGGCATGACTAATAGTTTTGTAATGCTTTAGAAATTGTTGCTCTCGTTTATCGTATTTTTCTAGATATTTTTAATTTACTTGTGCTATCACACAAAAAGAAACATACAAAATAAGAAACTCATAAATAGAACATTTAAATAAAGATAAATAAGATATATATTGTTAAAAAAAAATGAAGAAGGATTAGGTGAATAATTAAATTATGTATTAAAAATTTATGTAAGCATAAAAGAAACAATGTGCAACAAATTAAATAAAATATATATACATATATATGTATACTATATTAAAAAAATATAACGTATACGCAGTGACTTGCTATTTAGCTTGACAACAACAAATTTCATCTAATTTATTCCTCATAATTTTTCAATTGTTTTGCCTCAAGTTCAAGGTTCTCTACTTATTATTGTATATTAATTATAAATTAAAGTCATCATTATTACGCTATCAATTTTTAAAGTTGCATCATAAATAGATGGATGACTATTTTCAATGTCAATGACAATGACTATGATGACTTGTGATTTTAAAAATAAGCGAAAATGTTTCTTATACTCTAGTTTATTATTACATCTTGTTATAATGTTATTGTATTATTTATGAAATAAATGGTTAATGGTTTATTTATTGTAATTTATGAAAGAAATAATAAACAAAACTCAATAAAAATTATAATTCCAAACAAAAGTTTTGAAGTTTTCTATGAAGACACTTTGAATTTTTTAATATAGATATCGGAAAACTTTTTTCTTTTTTTTTTTTTTGTAAATGATCAGATAGTGAACATTTTATAGCTCAGCAAGCTAAGTAGCAATCATGAAGCACATCCTGCCAATGAATTAATACCCATAATTTGATTTGAATATAATAATTTCCAATATATTTTATACCTGAGTTTGCCACTCTTTCCAGCAGAGTTTCACTTCACGGTTCGATAAAAAGCAAACAAGTATCGCCGAATCCGACCCCGATTCTTGTCAAACGTTCTACTCGATTAAAAAATTAGGAACAAGAGCTTTAGCTACAATAAGCTGATTTAAAAACAAGCCCTTAAGTATATCAATACTTATTATGGAATTAGCGAGCGGATCTATACTGTTTTTTGCAGTATTATACTGTTTTTTAGACTCGAAATCGCATATTGTTTCTTTTTTGCTTAAAATACTGCACAAGAAAAAAATTTCTTTTTTGAAAAAAATCAATATTTTTGAACATCAATTTTTAGAAATAGTCATGTGTGAAAAAAGTGCAAAGCTAAAAACAATAATACAACAAAAACATCATCAAATGACACAGACGAACGTCATTACAGTCATCATCATGATCATCACTGTGCACGGTACGTGGGACACCATTTAAAAAAATTTTGTGAAGATGGGGAATTAAAATACAACAAACTGTTCGAATATTGAAACACAAGATTTTTGGTTCTCGGATCAGCTATCAAGCGTATTTTGGAATTATATGATGCTTTTCAGATTTATTTTCTTCAACTTGAAAAGGGAGAGAAAAAGTTGAATGGAAAATCTTCGAATCATTGAAGGTGATGATGTCACGGTAATTCAAGATGCACAATGTTTCAATGAACTGGAAGAAACACTAAAGATACGTCAAGAAGATAATTGTGTATCGCCACCTACAGTAACCGAAAAGCAAAAAATTACTGCCGATGAGATCGCTGTTATACACAACGAATTTTTCGGTAATTTTACCATCTTTCGTATAAATCTTCAATTAATTGTTATTAATTTATAATAATTTTACAGTTGGTGCACTCTCCTACTTCGAAATATGCACCGTTTGAGCCGCTGAAAATGTTTTCGTGAGCAGCTTTGAAAGAAATGCCAATGATGTCGAAGCAGTCATGAATAACTTGAGTGAATACAATTTGTATGATGTCAATGAAAATGCGGCAGATTTGTACTTGCAATTCAGATATGTTAAAAACTACTGTACGAGCGGCAAAATCACTCAATGGAATAGCAGCCACTTTTCGATTGTGGATCGCCAGGTGGAAATAACGCCGATTGCGAGTACATAGAAATGTTGAATATACACTACCGCTCACTAGAATAGCACCCCCAACGTTACTCAAGAAATATGGATATACTCGAAGACTCTGCGTATATAACGGTTTTTTTTTTTGTATTTATTTCTTCTACTTAATTCTGCGCTTCATAAAAACAAAAAAAAGTGAAGCTTTGGAAAGGTCCCGTTATTTTTAGTAGTTATTTTCTTTGAAATTAGTGCAAAAAGTTAAATTTTTTCGGTTCACTTGAATAGCACCAATTCGTGATTAACATTTTCTGTGCGGAATTCAAAGGCAGACATGAGGAAAAAAATCATTGATTGGAGATATTTGAACTATAATCTAGTAATTTTAATTAATCAATATGGGTCGAGCAAAATCATTAGATCTTGAGGAGAGGGCAAAAATCATGACTCATAAGGAATGTGTTCTGTCAATTCAACAGATAGCGAAAGAAATCAATAGAAGTTGAAAAGTTACTCGTATATCGACATTTTAAAAAGATCTAAGAAACTATGGAATTAATATGAAATGGCGAACGGGAAGTGTACTTACGCCTGCTGATAAGAGAGTTATTCACAGAAAATCGTCAAATTCACACGACCAAAATTAAAGAAAAAAAACGGTGTTAGTGCAAGCGTTTCTACTGTAAAACAGCTTTTGTATATCCAAGGTTGCACATCTTAAACGTATGAAATTAAAGAAAAAACCTCCACTTAATGTACTTCGTAAGGAACAAAGCCTTCACTTTTGCTGAACAAATATGACATTGAATAAAGAGTGCCACCGAGTAATATTTTCCAATTAAACAAAATTTTATTTAGAGGGCCCCGATGGCTGTAATTACTATTTTCACCATGTACGAAAGGAGGAACACCTACTTAATCGTTTGCACAGCTGGGAAAGAGCTGTCATGGTATGGGGAGTGATTTCTTACTATGGTACTTTAGAACTGCATTTTCTGACTCCAAGAATGAACGCAATGTCATACAAAGCAGTACTGGAGACTGCTTTTTTTTAAATAAATGAACTATTTGGAAACTTGCAGTGGAGATTCCAGCATGATAACGTTCCAATCCACACTGATAGAGTCGTCAAATCCTGGAATGAAAGCCAGAATGTAGAGTTGTTTAATTGGCCACCGTACTCGCCTGACCTGAACATTATTGAAAATATTTGGGGATGGCTTGTACGCAAGGTATATGAATTCGGATAGCAATATACTAATGAATGCGAACTCATTGAAGCCATTAAATACGCCTGGTCGTGTATTTCTTGGTCTACACTAAGAATTTGTATGATTCTAATCTAAACAGGATATTTGAAGTAAGCCTCAATAAGGAAGGCAATACATATTATTAAATAATGTGGGAAATACTTAAAACTGATCTAAATATAAGCATACAACATGACATGTAGTTTTAAAAGTATTGGGAAGCTCATAACCCGATTTTCCTATAAGGGTTCTATTTAAGTGAGCCAAAAATAAAATGGTTCTTTTTGCCATTGAAATTTTTTTAAAAATATTTACGCTTATAATTTGAATATGGTTTTTTAGTTATAGTTTGAAGAATTAAATGAACTTCAATTTAAAAAATAAGTAGGACTTTAAAATTATTGGTTTCAGAGAAACATATATTTGGAAAAAAAAAAAAATTGGGGTTTCTATTCAGGTGAGCGGGAGAATATTTAATGCTTGGCAGGAACTTCAGCATCGGCGGAACGAATATTTTCTGGAGTAAACAATACTTGGATGTCAGACAAAACACGATTAAAAGTGAAACTATTACTTAATAGCCAAATGTAATTTAACACATGCATGCGTTGATTTTTACAATTACATAAAAACTAAACCGGAACTGCTTCGTCAAATTGCTTCAAACTCCAAATTTAAAGCAACAACCACAGAAGGAGATGGAAAGCAAAGACGATTCGGATTATGAAAATAAAAACTCAATATTTAATTTGCTTTCTTTCTCAATATTCAATGAATAACATTAATACTGCTAAAAATACTGTTTTTCTAAAATCGATTTACTGCTTTTTAACAAATTTTATGTGAAAAAATATCCGACCGTTACGTCTTCAGTTTTTATCTTCAAGATAATACTTACATATAGTACAATAGTTACTTCTTGAGTTGCGATTATGTAAGGATATTACAATAATTAAGTTTAGGTATCTTTTGTGATATAATAGAATGGGACAGAATCAGTGATAATTTTAAGTTGCATTGCGATCTAGATATTTATAAAGTTGCCTTATGGTTATGTACATTAACTCTTTATATACTCGTACTTACATCCCAAACAATAATGTATTGGTTCTATGAACTACACAAACATATCTAATTCATATGATGTAAACAAATCAATCTATTGAAAATGACGAAAAAACTTTTAAACTCTCCTAAGATAAGATTTGTATTAAAGTTGAAATATCGAAAAGTCTGTAAGGGTAATCAATCAATCAATTCACTTCTATTAAAAAATTTTTTTTTGTTATTATTATTGTTTTGCATTATTATTCTAACATTAATCGCAGTAATTATATAAAATATTGAAATGGTTGGTTTGTTTTTATATTTACTACCATTAAATAATAAAAAAAAAGAAAAAATAAGTAAATTAGTTGGTTAGTTAATAAACACAATTACTTTAATTATCAACTACTTATTAAATTGTTGAGATCACTTTCTCTTTTGTAAAAAGTCCTTTGGCTGAAGTCTTTTAAGTCTTCATTGTGTCACATTTTTTGTTAGAGCTACATACTTTCAGTATATTTCGATACCTTTGACGCATCTGATTGTAATGGCTGCTGTGTAAATTTATTTCATTAAAGACTGTTGGCAACCTGAGTAGTGTTGCGGACAAACCATTAAGGTCTCATGATTTGTGCCAATGTTTTATTTGACAAAGAAAGTTTACTAGTTCGACGAAGCAGCTTCTCTAATTTCCGCAACTTTGCCTAGTAACATGCCGTAATGGATTTCACATGTAGACCATGTGAGTCGCTTGTCCAAGATTAGACCGAGGTACCGAAGTTGGTCGACCTTTGGAATGATCTCTGAGCTTTGTTATGTTATCTGGATAAGCGGCGCTCCTAAGCATAAATAATTTACTCGAGTTGATGGCAATTTTCCAGAACTTAGTCCAATTTTTCAAAAAATTGTTTGTGTAGAATTTACCGAATTTATAGTAATTTTTAAAAATGAAAAAATAAAATTAAAATCAGCTAAGTGTGAGTCAGACTCGCACACGGAGGGTTCCGTACCATCGCACAAGATTTAACACAATGTATGCATATTTATTTTTGTCGCAAAAGTGAAATATTCAACAGCCTAAAAATATACTACAAAAAAAAAAAAAATTTTAAACAAACGACTAAATTAAATAACAATGCTTCTAAAAATGTGTATTTTTAGTATTTGTCGCTCTACACACAATTGAATTACACACTCTGGTAGTCCGCGGATCACTGGTTGGGAACCACTGATTTACATTGAGTATAAGCACCGTTATCAATTGAAGAACTTGAATCGCCAAAAACATCAATTCACACGATTGGCTCAGCGAGCGTGCTATCTTAGCTTCAACAAATGATGACGTCAATCGTATCAACTATGTATAATATTCAATTGAAAACTTCTTGTACAATTACACAGTACAAATTCATTCATAAAGTTACAGAAGAAGATAAAGATGTTAATTATCCAGTCGAATTTTTCAATTCATGGGACCCACCTGGAATGCCACTCCACAAACTGTCATTGAAAATTGGCTCACCAATAATGCTGCTTCCTTGAAATAAAATTGATGCCGAATGCGATTGAAGCAACAATAATTAACGGCAAATATAAAGGAGAAAAAGTTCTGATTCTGCACATTCCAATGATTCCCACTAATTTGCCCTTCACACTCAAGCGACTACAGTTACATATGTGTCTTTTTTTTCGTGATGATGTGCATGAAGCACAACACTTGCTGGATTTAATTTAGAAAATTCATGTTTTTCGTATTTATATATTTGCAATAAAATGAAAATATTGTATGAATAAATAATATAATTAAAAATCAAATCGAAAATAATTGCTTGCCAATTTGGCATGTCTGCAAAATGATTTGATCAATTCGTTTACACTTGTCTGAGCTCTTTTACTACTTTTGCTATTTTGTTTTTTTATACTCTTCACCTTATTACGTCACTTGTTTCATACTCTAAGTTTATAAGTTTGTCATGAAGTTTGTAACACTCAGAAGGAGACATCGCAGACCACATAAAGTATACATATTTGTGATCAGCTCGATGAGACGAGTTGATTTAGCCAAGTCGGTCCGTCTGTTTGCACTCATAGTCCTTCAGTTTTTGAGCCAGTGAGCTAAAATTTTGTACATCGGTCAAGTTCGTGAATTAGCCGAATCGGACCACTATGGGGGTACCTCCCAGACAAACCCCCATTCAAATTAATGTTCTTATTAAAAAAAAGTTTTTTGTTTTTTTGAGGTATCAAACTGAAATTTGGACACTATAAGTTTCTGGTCCATATCCATCTACCATATAAATTTTATGATCCTAGGGTTACCAGGAGGGGTCCCTCCCATACACACCCCCTTTTAAATTAAAGTTCTTATTAGAAAAACTTTTTTGTTTTTTGACTTATTGAACTGAAATTTAGACACTATAAGTCTCTGACCTCAAGACCCTCGGACTACTAGGATTGGTACCCCCCATACAAACCGGGATCCAAATGAAAGTTTTTAATAGAAAAACGTTTTTGTTTTTTGTACTATCGACTTAAAATTTGGACACTATAAGTATCTCACCCATAGCAACCAACCTTATAAATTTTAAGACACTCGGACCACTAGCTGGAGCGTGAAGAGTATTACAACTTCGGCATAGCCAAAGTTAGTCTTTTTTTATATTTTTTTATCTTTTATTTATATTGTATCTGTTGTTCTTTTTGTTGTTGTTGTTGTTGCTTTCTTCGCATATTAGCAGCCAAAAATCGAAAGAGGTATAGACGCACACAAAAACTAAGATTAGAACAAATGAATGTAGTCGTATCTTTTAGACATTTTTCTTTTGTACATTTGCATCTATGATATAGCTTGATTACGCTATTGAATTAATTATGAGCACATACACACACACACACACACACACACACACACACACACATACACACGTACACTTACCAAAAAATGTATTCGTACAGTGTGAACAAAAATTGTATATGCTAAGAATATAAAAAAAAAATTAAGTAATGATATTGTATTAATATATAAACTTAGTTCTAAGTATGTAAATAGTAGATATAGTAAAGCAATTTGATCTGTACTATGTATACAATATTGTTTTTATTTTTAACAAAATTTAATTATGAATCCCCGAACCAATGAAAGAAGCACAGATAATAGGACTTGAATCCTGAGATATAGAAAGGAATGTAAACCATTTCGGGAAATAGGAAATAATTTAGCAAGAACACTGATCTATTCAGTATATTGTAAACCCAATTAATTCAATCAATTCAATCAAGTAAGTTAACAGAACGAAAAAAACATATGGTAGTATTGTGGCGTCTGCGGACAATAATCATCGAATGTTTCCTAAATAAAGGTAAATATCAAAGAACACTAATGGCAAAGATAGCCTCCGAAAAATGGATATAATGGCTATGTATCGCTTAGGAAACACTATATATCAGTTGTCAATATAAAAAAACGAATTGATTTTGCACAAGAGTAGAAACATAATAAAATATCGGAATGTTAGGGAAAGGACTTATTCTTGAACGAAAGTAAGTTTTGCATATTTTACATTAACGAAAGAAGATGGTTTAGAGAAAAAGCGATAGAGCCTTCGATAAGTAGAACCTTTTGCCGCAAATTAAACACATGGGTGATTGGGTTATGGTGTAAGACCGTCAAAGGGGTTAATAAAATTATATTTTTAGAGTCAACGATGAACCAATTCGATTATAAGGACATTTTGAAATATAATCGAAATCAAAGCGCTGAATTATTGGGCAATAACATTAACACCCACAATCTTCTGACTTTAACCATATTAAGCATTTGTGCTTGAGCATAAGATTCGAAAAAATAAAATAAACAAAAGAAATGCTCAAAATGGTTATCCTAGATGAATAGAGCAAAAGAAGAAGAGAAGATACTTCTAAGCTGATTTGAGTCATGCCGATACATTTTGCAGAAATGCTTAAGAGTAGCTGATATCCTACAAGCTACTTAAGACAATATTTCGGAAGAGAAATAACAATATTCTTAACAATCTATGGATACTTTGTCATTTACTGAATGCTCTTAGCATGCAAAGTATTATGCTTACAGTGTATGGATACTTTTTTTGGCAAGTATATATATGTATACACATACACACACACATATTGTATATATATTTATGTATGTATGCATAGATGCTTACATTAACTCACGCGCTAAAGAGAATGTCCATCCAACGTCCATTATGCGTCAACCACAAACAACAACCGGCGATCGCGTGAGTTTCACCACCTCCTCCTGCCTTTTTACTCTTTAGCAAGAAGAAAAATAAGGAGAAGGTGATGATGAACAATAAAATGTAGAAAACGTTTTGCTTGCACCTAGTAGACCAGAGTTTCTTAAACTATTTACTAAGTGAAACTATTATAGCTTTGATCGGTTGGATAAATAAAGTATTCGACGTTGCATGTACTATACATACTTATGTGAGCTTCCGGGATGTGCTGCAATTTTTAACCATTCATCCAGGCAATTTAGTCCGATGCTTTAGTACATCTTCCAAAACCTTGTTATGTTAACTTGTTCAGTTTCATTCACGGTTCAAAATACAAGTGGCCTAAATTACTACATTCTGGTGGCCATACGGAAGTATACGTAAATGTTCTTTTCAATTCCATAGCGAGACATTTTTGTTTGTTTACACGTGTATGTTGTTCAATTAAAAATGGAACTTTATCAGAAAAGACAATTATCACTACAGGCGACTTGTGTGCAAGTCTATTCTATTTTTACTCTTTACGTGTCGCTTGCTTTTTGAAACTTGCTAAATCATTTTTCAGATTAAGTTATAAGTACTTACAACTAACTCACTCACTTCATTTGAATCTGAAAATTCCGTCAATATTATTGTAATGAGAAATGGTACGAAACACATTGGCATAAACTAAGTTGCACTCGTACATAGTGTGATATAATATTTCATCCACTTTGGTGCAACTGTTTTAACACACCAACAATAAAGTCTAGTTTTGGTCTACATTTTGTAGTACTTAGTTATTCTCAGCAGCCTTGTTCAGTAAATTAAAATTTAGTGATTCTCATTTGAACTTTTTTAATTTCGAAAGTGCTCAAACATCAAAAAAGTTTCAGAACCTCTGCAGTATACCACATACCCATAGCATGAAAATAAAAAAGTATCTAAAGCTTACATACTTAGCTGTCACCGGCAACGATTAACAATGACCAAAGGTGGTGGCGATGGTAGTGATGGCAGCCTCATTGTAGCAACAACGTTTGCTTACTCATCGAAACAACAACACTAGTAAGCACATGATCAACACCATCATCATCATCATCATCGTCATCATCCACATGATCATTATCAACGGTAGCTACAACAACAAGTAGAACAAACATTTTGCTCGCTTGGCTATACAACTAACTCACCAACAACAAAACAACAAAATCTTTGAGCGCCTTTTTGTGTATGAAAAACTTATTAACTAAAAATGAAAAAAAAAATGTATAAATGTAAGTATATGTATATACAATAATAAATCTTATAAGTAGATATTTTATTAGCATGTTTCTCTTATTATTATTATTGTTGTTGTTGTTGTTCTTGTTTAACTTTTTAAGTTTATTTTATTTTATTTTATTTTATATTTCATTTTGCAAAGAAGAAAATCAAAGTAAAAACTACAGTTGAATACTTAGAATAGAATACCAACAATAAATTTCGATTGATCCGAAATTAGGATACCCAGAAATTATTATTTTTTGGAACAGCTTAGTAGTAGTAGTAGTAGTAGTAGTAGTAGTAGTAGTATATAGTAGCATATATATAGGACATATTAATACTAAGATTAGCCCAATATAATTTATTTTGGTTTATATGGGTGCTTCATTATGTATAAGTCAGATTTGTTCAATTTTTTGATATACATTGTATGTACTAAATATCAATCAAAACTGATAGTAAAATCATTCTATAAAGTTTAATTTATTCTTTATATATTAAAAACTAACTTTTCTACCATAAGTTTATATCAGAACTAAGTACATAACTATATTGTATATTCCATGCAATTTTTTGACATAATCTATTAAAATTGACAACATCCGAATGTTCTATTAATACCAAGCATAGCCAGGCTGCTCGGATGGGTGATTTTGCCATTTTTATAAAATCTCTAAAAAGAAAAAGATTACAATCCATCGCTCTAGAAATGCAGTATACCTCTTGACTAAACTTATTGACTTAAAACATATTGATCTCTGGTGTCTTATAAAGATCGTAAATAATTTTGGTTTATTCCATGAAAACTAGAACACATTTAGTAGGTTAGTCAGTTGCATCACAATGAGCCAAATATAGCACGAGAGAACTGTTTTTTTTTTAAATTTTTAAAAATTATCATATAATACTTAGTTTCAGAGTTCCAACAATATGTAATATAATATCATTTTATAAAATACTTTTTACATTCATAGATTTGACTGGAAAGCTTATCGGCCATTTTTTAAACTAGCGCACACGTCCCGACTTATTTCTAAGCTTTATATGCAAAATTTTATCTACCAATTGTGACCGATTCTGTAAGTTGATTTGAGTGAAATAAAAGCTCTATGTTACTCACAATAAAACTTTTTAATTTTCAGTTATTCGATTTTGAATTCAATGATTGGCTTTTTCGTGATGCGCGCACAAACAAACAGTCAAAATCTACGATGGGTGTCCCAAAAATTTACGCAAGATTTAAATTAAATAGAAATCATTGAATTATAAAGTAAATAGAATAGTGTTATTTATAGAATAACACATCGGGAAAATGCTCTCCATGACTTTGCTGGCAAATACGCACTCTTTTGTCAAAATTTTCCATAACCATTTTGCAAAAATGTGGTTGAATTTCTTTGATGCAGCGTTGAATTTCCTCTTTAATGCACGGATGGATGTGGGTTCATTAACATACACCTTTGACTTCAAATAACCCCATAAACCAATGTGTTTAGTGTCTCCAACAGACCCAGTCGCCCAGAATTTTGCAATTAATCTTTGCACAGTGGATGATGTCAAAACACTATTCCGACCATATTTTGTATGAAATTTTTTGAAACTACGTCCGCCAAACTCTCATTATTTTTGAGATAATGTTCATCAATAAAGACACGTTGACGCTCCATTTTTACTAACCCCAAACTGTCAGCTGTTAAAGTTTTTTAGGCTTGGCAGCCCTTTACTACACAAATGGTAGCAAATTCAAATCATGCGTTAATTCTGGGACACCCTTTATAAATATGAAAAAAAACAACCATATATTGACAGACATATGTAGGTATACATACCCTCCAGTAATCGTAAATCTTATCATATCTACATATCATATTAGTGAGGGAAACTAATTACAATGAAATATCTTTGATATACTTACTATATAATATTAAATCTTTGCTAAACGTTTTCCTATTTTCAATATACTTACATAGAGCCTTCTCAAATGTCCCATTTAAATGCGTGACAAACGTCATGACAATGTGTTATATGCACCATTACTTGGTGTAGTAACATATGTCTTGTGTGTTAAAGGGTATACAAATATTATTCTGTACATTTTATTTATAGAACGCCTCATGAAATTCTCATGAGATTTTTTTCATTTGTGCGCCTTTGAGTTTTGTCAGCGTAACCGCTGCCAGACGCACACATAAACAACATCACACTATTTCAACCCACCACATTATACCCCACCCTAGCCAAATGAAATCAAAACAAAGCCAAGCAAAGCAAAGTAAACTTA
Source organism: Amiota mariae (assembly GCA_035041805.1). Lineage (NCBI taxonomy): Eukaryota > Metazoa > Arthropoda > Insecta > Diptera > Drosophilidae > Amiota > Amiota mariae. The sequence continues at coordinate 623,385 of JAWNKV010000010.1, forward strand.
CCCAACCCAATCCAATCCAATCCAATCCAATCCAATCCAATCTAACCGCAATGTGTTGCCTTCAAGAATGCTGAACACTCATTTGTAGTTGTCTTTTCTGTCGTGTCTGTCTTGCGTATCTTAACGGCAGCACACTTCTCCACCAACGCCCCAACGAATCATTCTCCAACCTCCAAACGGCCCTCCCGATCTACAATATTCTTTATCTTCTTCTAGCCCCCTTTTTGATTTTGGTTAGTTTAGTTTTGATTTTTGCTTTCGGGATCTTCACCATCATCATCATCGCTGCGTTCATTTGGTGAATTGATGTCGTAGTCGTCATCGTCGTCACCGCATGGTAAAATTCAAGTATTCAAAATTTCGAGATCACGCGCTTCAATGATAATAATTTCACTGCACTTCGTTCTTAACAGATCGCTCTCTTTCTGTCTTTTTTGATCATCATAGTCATCATCATCATCATTTGTTATTTATTAGAAAGATAATTAAGACCAAAAGCCAAAAGAATAACAACAAAATAAGAAGAAATGTTTAGATTACGCGTAATTAATGCAAAAAAAGAAAATAAATAAATTTTGCAGCCCTCAGACCTCTCCGTATGTTTCTTATATGTACTACAGTAGTGAAAGGAACTCTGCGTTTTGTTTTCCATTGATGGCTGTCTATCCGTCTGTCTGTCTGTCGGTCCAGCAGTTTGTCTATTATAAAATGTTATTTATAGACAAGAAGACATACTAGAGGTGGCATACTATAGCATATCGACATAGAAATTTATTTTTCGTCAGACAGATTTATGTACTGCAATAAGTTGATGAAATGAAACAAATTGAATGAAAGAATAACAAAAATATTACTAACTATATGTAGTATAATAAAAAATATTTAAACGATCGATCGATCGATCGACCGAACGATCGAATACAATAAAAGAACGAACGATTAATTGATTTAAAGAAATCAAGCCAAAAATAAAAAACCAATTAATTAATTAAAAATTGAACTCAAAAGTAATTTACGATTTACGTCGCCACCTTCGACTTCGCCTTGCTGTCTTATCAAATGTTTTTTCATTCATTCGTTCATTCGTTCGTTCGTTGGTTCGATCGTTCGATCGTTCAGTTATTTGTCTATTTGCATCGTGGGGGTGCAAATTGATTGATTGATAAGCAGTACGAATAATAACAAATGTTGATGGCGCTAATTAAAAGCAGATAATGATGATAATGACACCCATAATGCTAATGATGATTATCATCACACATTATGATTACTATTATTATCATCATAAGGTTAGAGATAATGTCAAAGCCAAACTCACACCGACATTCAATCGTTAACCAAAGATTATTGAATTACACTATGTAGTTTTAAGTATTTGTGATAGGCTAGTATTAAAAATACAAAGATTGTTTGATAAATAACTAGACGGTTGGCAGCAGAGATGGGAAAAAGAGATGATGGCTAGAGATGGGAGCTGAAGATGGACAGTAAAGATGGGAGCTTGAGAGGGTCACTAGAGCTTGGTGTTGGAAATGGACGTTACTGATGAACGCTAGAGATTGACGCTAAATTTGGTCAGTAGATATGAAAGCTAGAGATGGACGCTGATCAAGAATATATATACTTTGTGGTGCTATTCACTGCGTGAAGATAAGCTTGATTAGCGGGAAAAATAAGATTAAAAAAGCTGCCCATCAAGTTTAACCATTTCATTAGGTATAACGATAATCCACTAGATTCACAAGTGCCCACACTAAACTCAAAATACTAAAGATGATAGACTCTACAATTAGTGGTGGCATCAACCGCAGCCTTGCCAACATAATGATACTTATAATCAAAAGTGAAATTCAGAAGAAAAATATATAAATAATCACAATTTTTATTAAACATTTAGACTGGACAACTCAATCACGAATTGGTATCATATGGACATTTTTATCTACCAATTCGAACTATTCCGGTGGATTTTTACAAAAAATAAGTATGAAAAAATACGACCATCGGTAAAGTACATTTCGAGTTCACAAGTTCGTTTTATTTTTATAGATGAACAAGTATTCACCGCGAGCGTTGCTGCTCCCTGGCAAAATCAGCTTTTTACGCAAATAGAAGGAATATTTATTTTGTTGTGGCTAAAAAGAGTTTTTTTATATAATATTGACATATGTATGTAATTATCTGAGATGTTTGACAAAGGCTACTTAATTGATTTCAAAATATGTCTCTAAGCTTTTTATGCCAAATTTGATCCAATTTTTTCCTTTTCAGGAAATTTGTCTGATCTTTTAATAGTTATTTTGCTACAAATCAAAGATCAAAAAACTTTGACTTATAAATGGTGTAAAACCCCTAAGTTGGAACGCCTGCAAAGGCAAAATCATCGATATTTCACCAACAGAGATGTCACCTTCATACGTTTCTGAGCAGAGTGGAAGATTTTTTGTCAATTAAGGAGAAAATAAACAAAAAATTGAAAATAAGCTCAATTGCTCACGCACGGAACAGATTGTCCCCAACAATATTGTAAAACTCTTTTTTTTTGGGAAATTTGAAGCAAGAAGATTTCTTTGCGTAATAGTAAAACAAAAAAACAAAAAAAATATTAACAATTAAATAACTTTTTTTATTTTTAATTTTACTTCAAAAATTTCGCAACCAGATAAGAGAGATAAGATACTGATAAGTTCTTAATCAGGGGAGATTTTAATCTTCCAAATACGGTCTCTGATAATTGTAACTCTGTAATATCATCAGTAAGCTGTGGGTTTGTCGACTCATTGCTGGATCTTTCCCTTCAGCAAGTAAACTATAAACATAGCTAATAGTATTAATCGAATTTTACATTTGGTCTAAGCTAAATTCTCTACTTATAAACACTGACTGGTCTTATTTGTATTCCTGTAATAATGTTGAACTAGCTGCAAAGTTTTTTTACATGACTATGAAAAATCATTTGAAAATATGTGTACCGAAAATTAAACTTAAACATAATCCAATTTAATTTAAAAAAATTTAAAATAGATTATTTAAAAACTTTAAAAGCTTCGGTTTGTCTGCACACTGATTACACTAAATACGCTATATCCCTCAATAATTTTAATCAACACCTAAACAATTTCTGATATCAGACATACGTGATACATGTCAAAGAAGATATTAACCCATAAACGGACACCATGGTCTGACCAAACCTTCTTTTTTTTACTTTGAGTTGATTTTAAAAGTAGAAAGAATTAAACTACAACCATGAGATTCCAGGTTACCTCTAATCAACTAATTTTGATTGTGTTAGTGTAGTATGGTCATTTTGAAAACCTATAACCGATTCCGGACACATAAAAGATACATAACACTAAATAATTACCACCAATATCCCATATAAATGCCAGTGGTATGGCCAAACCATAGTGTCCAGAATAAGGGTATCAAAACTGGTTTCCATATAAGGGTTGAATGAGAAAATTGTATAACTTTCTTAATATTAAGCGCAGGTTGGATATATTCCCATCCTGCATGATAATAAATGGTGTTCAATGTTGTAGCGATGGATAAATTTCCAATCTTTTTTCGAAGTTTTCCAAAGAAGGATTTATGGTTTTAAATTCTTATTCCATCGAAATTCTGAAAGTAGTAAATTGATGAATGGACCAACAGATGGACATTGCTAGATAGTATTATTTATTATATTGTAGTATTCACTTCCATATAAATATGTACGTTATGGTCATACTTACAATTATTTAAATTGTGATACACTATTTTATTTACTTTTATGTAATAATTTAAAAGAAAATCATTCGGTAGTAATAAAATTATTTAAAGTTGAAGTGTTTGAAATGACATTTATCCATTTGTATATAATAAGTACATACTATATAAATTTACAGATGTACATAAATAAAATATACATACTTATATTATATATAATGTTTATATAAGATAAATTTTCATAGTTCACCGTACAACAAAATGTACGCATTATGTCAATTAAAAGGTGACAATATATAAAAAACCTATTAAAAAAAAAAAACAGAAATAGCTACCTGTTGGAAGTAGTAAGTAATAAATGATCAAATCGAGTATAAATTAAGTTTCGGTACAGACGAAGTCATCATACTTTTCACAAACAGTTAAATAAATTTGCACTATACTTTAAAAAAATATATCTGAGTATCCCAAACTTCTATTTGTAATAAAATCAAGGTCTTCAGTCTAAATTTTGATTTCTTTGTTTATTAAATGTGAATTCAAACTTTATTGAAATTTATTTAGCTATAAGACATGTATGTGTCAAACAAATCTTACAATTTCAATGGTTGATAATAATGGTTTGCTTCTATTTTTGAAAGATCTAAATAGATCAGATCACAATATTAATCATTTCCGATAACTATCTTTAACACGAAAAGTTCAAGTAGTATATTACTAGATCAATGCAATAAAATTATTTACAAATAATATCAACATATTTCAGCACAATAGTATACAATACATGTGATTATTTTAATATGAAATTTTCAATCAATATCTCAAAAACTATCCACAAAAAGCTTAAATTTTCTATTAAATGAATACAATTATTTCTTAAAGTATTTGAGGTATGCAAACTTTTATAAGAAATTTCCAATCATTATCTCAAAAACTATGACTAGTTTACATGAGTATAGTTATATCAGACAATATCTCCAATTCTTCCAAATATTGAATCAATTATTTAGTATATGTAATAGTGCATCAAATACTTATAGATTTCTCTTGAAGATTTGAATGGTGGAATATGTGTATAAAATCTCTCAATGCTCTTAAGAAATCACACTGAAATTTAATATACTGATATAATAGAACGATTCTCATTCCAGAAAGGAGAGCGATTTTTTTTTGTGGGACTTTCAATGACCAATACCGATAGAATACATTGTTTACATAGTCGTTCAAGTGAAACTTCATTTCGTTACTAAATAAAATGTTATTGTCAAAATTATAAGACCCTGCAGCATATTGTTCTGGTAATATTCCCGGACACAAATTCATGCCATTGACCGGTGAGCGGTTCTATCATTACTAAATTTCAACGAACCGGGCTGCTTAATAATAGAATGAAACTGAACTCACACTTTCTGGTGACACCTTGTATTTATTAAATGATCATTTATATTGTATATGATATAGAATACCATTTAATTTCAGGTCTACATCTCAACTCAATGGTATAGCTCTTTTCTATACCATTCCATGTAGCGCTTCTTCCGGTTACAAACTTATGATCAAAGTTTATATAACATTTGGTTTAGTAAAATGTGTGAAAATTTATACAAGCGAATAAAAGCGTTTATAAAACATTCAATTGAGTCTGATTAGTTTTGCGAATACGCTACATAAACTAAACTTAACTTCATGCCATTTATACGAGTACAATCATCATGAACATACATACTCGGACATAAGCACATACGTGTATGTACATATTTACACATATGTATAATATATAATAAATATATGGTAAATACATTCATATATATGTACATATATACATACATATTTATACGAATGTGTTTATAGCGTAAAGTACCAGATAAAGTCCAGTCAAGAGCGGCGTCTGGCAGTGATGTGAAATAAAAAGTTGAGAGCGGCAACTGTTATTAATAAGTATATTTCTATGTGACTTATAATACAATTTTGGAAGAGCGTATCGAGTGTTGTAGATAGATAGAATAATGCTAACATTTTGCGGCAAATTGTCAACTAACAAAGTGAAATAAGTTGGTGGGCGGAGAAGAGGGTGCAGGGTGGAGGGCAAGGAGAACGGCAAGCAAGTGAGCGCACGACCGAGCAAAGGCGGGCAAAGCAAAAAAGCCAACTTAACTAATGCTAAAGTATTTGTCAACTGGGACCGTTGGCATTGCTGCTGCTGCCGCTGTTGTTGATGTGCTGCTACCGTCTCAGTTACCTCGAGCTCTATTGTCTCTCTAAATTCACATATAAACTACATACATACATGTAGACAATATGTTTGTAGCTATGTACTCAACCTCTGCTACCGTTGATGTTGTTGTTGTTGTTGTTGGTGTTGCTATTATTATTGTTTTTTCCCCACTAAATTATTATATTATTTTGTTTTTTTTAAGCAAACTTCAGTTTGTCCAAGATCGTGCTTACCAACGAACGTTGCTAGTCTGTGCGCGCGCACGCCATTTCCACTTTTTTTTTTCTTGAAATATTTAATTTTTTTTTTAAATTCTTTTATTTCCCCAAAAAGCAAAATATTTCACATTTTGGAAAGCACAAACAAACGCGAAACGTGAAACCCTTAAACGAAAACAGTTCGATATAAAATCGACCTACCGCTAACATTTGTGTGTATGAAAATTGGAAAACGAAATACCAAAAAACAAAAAAAAATATATAACGAACACGACAAAAAACCAGAATCAAAAAATAGAAAATCCCCAGTGAACATACTATTTACAATACTCGCAGCAATAACAAATTCATACTCCAAAATCAAAATAATTGTTCTTTAAAATCGTCACTCGCTGAATCGCGTACCGGAGACAAAAGAAATAGTGTATTCAACGTTGCATTGATGCGTTTTTCAAATGTGTTCACGCGCAGCAAAAGCAACATTAAACACAAGAAATACTACACTAACAAAAGCAACACAACAAACAACAAAAACAACTATAAACGAAGGAAGTCGAGAATCCCCACCACCGATATACAACAAGAGAACCCCAAGAAATTTTATTAAACCAAATTTTTGTATCGCTTTATGTCTTAATTAAAGTGTCAAAATACTTCCAAAAAAAGACGTTAAATATGAAACGAAATCAAATCAAATCAAACCAAATCAAATCGAATCAATAGAAAAAAAAATAAAAATCTTAAAAAATATAATAATAATAATACATTAAATTGAAAGAGCGAAAATAAACGAATTACCAACAAGCAAAAGAATACGCAGCAGCCATTTGTCTCACTGCAAATTTATGCAGGTGAAAATAAACGCATTGAAAACGTATTGAAAACGCAAGTTATCTATAAGTTGAGCAAACAAAATTTAATGTATATAAAAATATACATTAAAGTGCATATTCTCATAATAGTATATATATATATATATATATATATATATATATATAGTATAAAATATATAAGCAATAATAATAACAACAAAAACAATCACATTTGTTGCTCATTAAAAGTTTTAATTTTGCTGTTTTTCTAGTTGTAGTTTCTGTTGCTGTTGCTGTTACTGTTGTTATTGTTTTTATTGTTTATACTATCACTTTCCATATGTTTTTTTTATTATTTTTTTATATAATTATTGTTAATTGCTTTTGATTAATATTATTATTTATTTATTTTTGTTTTAACTTTTACCCTTCACATTTAAAACTAGAAAGTTACCATACAAATTTTTAAGGAAACTATAAAAATCAATAGTACTTAGTACTGTGAACCATAAACTAAGAAATCTAAGGAATCAATTAAATCAATATTGATCTCACCAAAGATTGCATACACTAGTTATAATCAACCAAAATATCTCAAATTCGATTTTTACTAAACTGGGGACTTCGTTTAACATCATTTTGACAAGCTCACAATTTTTTGGGCATTCTCAGAAGTGTTTTCTGTGATGATGTCATAAAACCATACCTAAAGGTACACAATTGTCTTTGTCTTTGTCCATGAAACTTGACACTTGGAAAGTGCACCACTTCGCGGATGACCTCATTATTACAAGATCATTTTTTGTTTCAGAAATGAATCAAGAATTCCAAAAGAATATTATTATTATATTAAACTAGCGTACGCGACCCTGCTTCGCACGGGTTGTTTCCTTTCTTAGCATCATTATATTCTCTCTGTTATACTTTGAGTATCAACAAAAAACAAATTGTGAATATCAGATAATTAAAGTGGTATTTAAGTTACTTTTAGTATACTTTTAAGAGTTGGGGTTGTTTGAATATCACAGAACTCGGCAACGGAGACACATATAGCAACCAAAACTATCCTATGTTCAAGCTGAGAATCAACTAGCACTGAGGCCTACGACTTTATGGTTACTATTAGACAATTTATATTTTATTAGCCAAGTTACAGTGATTCATATGTTAAGAGATTATATTAATGTTTGCATTTTTAAAATAGTTAGCTTTAGTCCTTGCCAAGTTTGGACGGTGATCTAACACATGATCTATAGAGAGGGTGTCACCACAGTAACAGAATTGTTACAGTAGTTGGTCATGAGTCAGTTGAGTGTATCCTACTATTTTTTTTTTTTTTTTGCCTTTATTTATTTATTGAATCACTTTGTACACAAAGCCTAACAATAATGTAGAAATCTTAAAATAATGGATTGTTTGTTTACAAGTTCCCTTAGTGGTGAGCTAAAGAAACTTTACAGTGTTGCGTGGTCCTCTAAGGTTCATGGGGCAGGCAAGTCATTTCGACGTAGGCGCGTGTGGCTGCTCGTTTGAGAGAGTGTACGAGCTAGTGGATTAGGATGTTGTGAGAGTTTAAGGTGATATTTCTGCTTCAGTTGAGCCAGTTCAGTTTTAATTAGTGGAACGTTAAGTTCCCTGTGGATGTTCGCATTCGATATGTACCAGGGAGCACCTGTTAAAAAGCGAAGTATTTTCGATTGAGCTCTTTGGATGACTTCAATATTACTTGGGCTAGCGTTCCCCCAAAGCTGGGAACCGTAAATCCAGATTGGCTTTATTATGCTGTTATATAGTAGCATCTTTAGATCGAGGCTTAGACCAGATCTTGGGTTTAAGAGCCAGTGGAGGGACTGTGCTTTTAATTTCATGCTGATATTTTGGCTTCTATATGTTTCCGCCAGGTGAGTCGTCTGTCCAAATTAACTCCTAGGTAGGTGACTTCAGTAGCATGTGGAACAGTGGTGTTGTTAAAGATGATAGACGGACAGTCACTCTTATTTAGGGTGAATGTCACATGCTTACATTTATCCGGATTGACTTTTATACGCCAATTGTCTAGCCAGACTGATACAAATTGCAGGTGATCGGATAGCTCTTTCGATGCTTTTTTGGGGTAGCGTGACCGAATGGTGATTGCAGTGTCATCTGCAAAGGTTGATGTCATGAGGCGGGGATTTGTAGGGATGTCAGCGGTGAATAGTACGTATAAGAGCGGACCAAAAACACTGCCTTGAGGAACGCCAGCGTTTATGTGATGCTCATTAGAGGTGATATTTGTGCATCTTACCACGAATAGCCTTTTGGTTAGATATGACTCTAGCAGTTTGTGTGAGTTCTGTGGAAGCAGGTTTTTTATTTTGTAATTGAGACCATCATACCATACTCGGTCGAAAGCTTGAGCAACGTCAATGAATATAGCTGAGCAGTATTCTCGGTGTTCAAAAGCAGTTCTGATTTCAGTAGTGACACGGTTTACTTGCTCGATTGTGCTGTGCGTTGATCTTAACCCGAATTGATGTATGGGGATGATGTTGTTTGCGTTTATGTGTGGTGCGAGCTTCTTGGTAAAAATTTTTTCAAATAATTTTGATAGCACCGGGAGCAAACTTATGGGCCTATATGAAGACACCATTGATTTGTCTTTACCCATTTTAGGGATCATAATTACTACGGACTTCTTCCATAGTGTTGGAAAGTAACCCACTTTGAGTATTGCATTGAAGACCATTGCAAGGAATTGCAATGCACAGTTTGGTAGCTCAATAATCATCTTTGGGGTGATGAGGTCGTACCCATGTGCTTTCTTTGGAATTAGCTCCTTGTGAATTGCCGTTTTTAACTCATGTGCACTAGTTTTAAGTACGCTGCTATTAGGAAACTGAGCACATGGCTGCTGGGGAAGCTGAAATCCGTTTCTAGGCAAGTTTGGTTGGAAGACGGATTTGAGATGGTTAGCTAAAGTGGAAGCCTTTTCCTCGTCAGATCGCGCCCAGTTTCCGTTTTGATCCCGAATGGGGCAGTCCGCTGCAATTGGTGGGTTCATGCGGTCTTGTGCTCTCCAAATCGAGAACTTGGCGAAAGGTTCTCAATGTAGTGCCTTTGGATTTTGCGATCCTCAGTCTTGAGAGCATTGCTTAAATGTTTTTTAGCAGTTTTGAGTCTTTGTAACAATGCTGGAGATCGCCTGACCTGCCATTCGCGTCTCAGCCGGCGTTTTTCTAAGACTAGGCGTTCAATTCCCGCGCTAGTTAAAACAACAGTTTTCTTTGGGCCAGATTGTACAATCGGTGTCGTGGCAACAGCAGCGCTCGCAATGGTTATGTTGAAATGTTCCAGTGAGTTGTCAATGTCAGTTCCGGTATCAAGTTTTGGCCTCATACATATGTTGGAGCTGACATATTTTTTGTATCTGAGCCAATCAGTTTTCCTTGAGGTAAGCATGAAAGAATGATCACTTATTGCGGGACGCTCCAGTAAGTGAAATGTGACTGGGGAATGGTCTGATGATAACTCGGCATGGGTTTCCGTTGAAATTACACTACGAGAAATGTTGCGAGTAACTGCAAAGTCGATTAGGTCTGGAATTTTACTTGGATCAGCTGACCAATATGTAGGCCTGCCCGGAGAAGCAAAGTTAAGTTTGTTGCTTTGGTTTATTATTGTGTTGTAGAGCTGCTTAGCATTATAGTCACCTGCTGCCAGAAATTTGGACCCTAGGGTGTCAAAGAACTGCTTGAAGCATGATTCGGAAATGGAAAATATGCGTGGACAATAGACGGAGGAAAGCGTCAAGTTACCATTTGAAGTTTCAATGACAATCGACGTAGCCTGCATATAATTCCGCGAGTATGATATCGACTTATAGTGTTTTATTCGCTTTCTAATAAGTATACCCGTTCCGCCATGTGCTTTGCCATCAGGGTGGTTTGTGGCGTAGAAGGAGAAGCCTGCTATCTCGAATTTATATATGTTTGTAACGTGCGTTTCCGAGAGCAATAAAACATCAGTTTGTGTCTCGGATAAGTATTTTATGAGCTCAAGCTTATGTTTCGATACGCCATTTGCGTTCCAGGATGTTATTTTGAACGAGGACATTTTAAGTACGGAGTTTTGGTAAGATTAGATTTTGTGTTTTTAGTATCTCTTGAAGCATGTTTTACATTATTGCCGTAGTCTGAGACATAAATTGTATGAAACTGGCAATCATATTTTCAAGAGAGCTATGTGATGTGAGTGGTGTTGTTTTTTGAGGTATAGAATGCTGTGTGAGCTCATTTTGAGATAGTTGGAGTGTACTCTTGGCAGTGTTTGTTACTTTCTCTGGTTCTGTGGTGGGTATTTGTTGCGATTCAGGTCGCAACGCGGATGCGTATGTAATGTTGGAAGTGGTTATTTGCAATGTGCGTGGGTCTCTCATCGTGGCTTGTGTGATAGGCTCGGGCAGGCTACGGGCAGTTGATTTGCGCTGGTTCATCCGATTTTTCAGTTCTTTAATAACTGGACAGCCTCTATAGTTCGCAGTGTGATTACTTCAGCTATTCGGAGATGAATAAACACATAGCATAGTTATTTTTGGCAGTTTTCTGGATATAAGGTTGGCCACCTTGTATTGTTTGTATCTTTCCTGGAAGTCGGTCCAGTTCTCGGTATGCTTTTGATCTACTATCTTGGTTATGTGTATGCGTATGTCTTTCTCAGTTGTAGGATTGAATAAGATCGTTGGTTCTTTGGTAATGGCATACGATACTTTATTCCCTATGATGCCTGGATGGCTGGGAACACAAAACAGAGGTTTTTTTTTTGGTGTTGAACGCAAAGCTTCCGGATGTCCGTGATTATATTATTGTAATAGTTCAGATTTTTTACTGCAACTATGTTTGGCGGTCGGTCCAGATTGAGAAAGATCCTCTGTTTTTTTGAGCAAAAATGCAGGCCTTCAAAATAGTGAAAGCCTCTGCAGTGAAAACTGGGCAGTACTCAGGGAGTAAACTATTATACTTGTGATGATGATGTTATTGTTATTGTCAACTAAAGCAAATTCAGTGCATCCATTATTTTTTGAAACGACGTTTGTGTATAGCCATTTGGTTCCATTATGCTTAGACGACTCTTCCATGAAGAGTTTTCTACTATAGGTATGTTCCTTTTTATATTGGTGTAGCTTTGTATTGAATGAATAGTTCTGTAGTTGCCATGGTGAAAACATAGTTATGGGTTTTAGTTTGTTGTGTTGGAAAAATTTAATTGTTCAACTTCCAGAACGAAGCGTACCGACAGATTGTTGACATTAATTTGTATGTACTATATTTTCGCTTTGAAAGCATTTATAAAGCTTTTATGAAAGGGGTTAATTTGTTGAGAAAAATATATCAACAAGCAATGTTCCAAAACATCTGAACGATATGATATGTGTATGAGAGTAAGGAAGTAAGAGACTTCTTACAAAAAAAATCTTTAATTTAAAGCACAAAAGAAAATTGGACAAAATCCAAACATCACGTATCATATTTTGCAGATGAATCCAAGTTCATTGTAGGCATGTAAACACCTGTTATGAGCAAGACACTAACCCCGTTTATGCATAATGTACAATATGAAAATAGTTTTTGTTTTAAATATGCATCGCATTATAAATTTATAATGCTTATCTTGATTTCAAATAACGTTTCACAATGATTTTTCAGTATATAATTCACGAAATCATTAAGAAAAGGAAAATAAATCAAAATAATTATACCACATATTACATCACAAGTTATGGGGGGAGGGGATCAACGAAGTGTGGCCACCTATGACAGGGAGAAGGGGAAGGGTCATAAGATTTGTGACGTCACATCTTTAAATGAAAAATTATTACCAAGTTTAATTGAAACCCTAAAAGAGGCAAACATGTAAAGATAAGAGGAATTAAAGTAACACTATATTATCAGTTTCCACTGCAAAATGTGTGGCGTCACACCAGGGGTTGGGGGTTGGGTTGTGTCTCTCAGAAATGTGACCACCTGTGACAGAGGTGAGGGGGTGTAAAAAACCATGAAAGATTTTAATTATTTTCGTAATGGAAACAACTAGTGTTCGTCCATTGGTCGAAATTCGAACGTCCAAATGAATATTTCCATGGATTGAAATTGCTTGACTATTTTCAATGTAAATAAAATTGCTTAGCTACGACACTATAAAAAAAAAAAAAGAAAAATCGCCCCACACACTTTCTATCGGAACATGGAGATAAGAAATGGTTTTGTCTCTCTCGTTCTATGTATATCATTATGTACTTATAAAATTAAACTTTTAATTAGAAATGACTGTTTAATTTTTTCCACATTTTTATATATAGATTTTGTTTTTTCACGTGGAGTGAAAGGAGGCAATGATTTGCTTGCCAACTCAATATCACAATAAATCTAAATTATAAGATTTCTATACAAAATTTTTCGAAATACAAACACATTTGTGTTGTCCTGTGAAGTCAATTAAAACATATTTTCCTATAACTAAAATTGTCAAAATGAGTTACGTTTCACAAAATACCAACCAAAATTCAGATCATCATTTAAAATTTAGAACGGTATCAGCATTCAACCTTAAGGTTATACAGAGCAAAGTGCCTCATATGAAAAAATGGGAAAATAAAAGTGTGATTGTTGCGCCCTTGCACTTTCGTGTTACTAGCGATCTTGTTATGCATCTACTGACCGAAAATGTTAAAGTCATTGGGTTAACAAATTATTTGAAACGGTCCGAAACATTCCGAAGCACTTTGCCATATAAAAATACATCAAATTTCATAACATTTGAATGTGATCTGCATAGTATTGCCAGCATGAAGGCAACATTTCTGCGAATTATGCATTTAGTCGGTGAAGTACAATTGTTTATTTATCTTTTACCGAAATTCGCAATAGATGAAACGGAAGAAATATACGACCGCGGAAACGAAATGCGCTTGCAACAAATACTCGATGTTTCACTTGAAGCTGCTCGTATGTCATTACGACAAGCGGAGAATATTTTATTTCCACCATGCTGTAATGAGATGTGCAATAGCGAACAGATGTGGATCGTCCGATATGGTATAGAAGCTCAAGACGACGTTGTTAAACATATCTTAGCACGTATGGCAAGTGACGAAAGCAAGACTACCTTATGTACTAAAACGAGTCATAAATTACATTATTCCTTCTCAATGACACATAGTTGATAATGTTACCAAAACTAAACATATATGTATACATTTGTAATGTTATTGCATTTAATAAATATGTACAGATAGATAAAGTCTCAAGTATTAATGCAACGTAATAAACTTAACATACCCATATTCTCATTTTTTTTTTTATTTTCTAATTTAAAACAAATTAAACCATTAAAAATATTAAACATCATAGAAATACCATACATATTAGATTTAGGTAGATTAGGTTAGGTTAGGTTTATTTAGTTTCGCATCGACGTAGATTATTAACTTCTTAATCCTTATGTATACACAAGTTTTTGCAAACGCATTCCGTACGCCATGGTCTGACCAGACCACTTGTAATTAAATTTAGAAGGGATTTATATGGGATGTTGGTGGCAATTATTCAGTGATTGTATTTTCATAATTTTCAGGAAAATTGTGATGTCAGACATCCACAAGTAAAAAATTTAAAAAATTCCATTTAAAGAATTGCATAGAGGTCTGGTAACAACAAGATTGAGATAACATTTTCAAAATAGCCAAAGTATGGTACTTTTACTTAATATTTTAATTTTTTTGGTTTTTCACTGACACAATCAGAATAATTCATTGAGGCAAACCTGGAATCTCATGTCTTTAGTTTAATTCTTTCTACTTTTTAAATTAGTTCAAAGTCAAAAAAAGGTCTGTCCAGACCATGGCTAATGAATAAATGATGATGGTGAATTTGAGAATATCCCTAAGCTTCATAATTATGATGATATCATATATGGTATCATCAAGTTTTTCAAATAGTGGAGCTGTAATATACATATATACATGTTTATGAAAGTGCAGGACATTAGCATAAAATATTTTTGATAATATATTTATTTGCCTACATCCAATAATATGATGCACCTATCGTTATTAGTACAATAATGTAATACTATTGATATAAAATATCTTGTTAGTATGCCTATGGTGACAGCATTAATACAAATCGTGTTTAATACACTCTGTAGAACTTGCACATGAGTTTTGTTGATTTGTCGACGGTCAGATTGTTCCATCGAAGTATTGTAGTTGTAAAATTTGTTGAGAGATCTATTTACTTTGTTTGTTATATGTAATGATTGATCAATCTCGATTTTGACAATCTCATCCACTATTTCGTTTCATCGCTTACTCAAAAGACGTGTAGACTTTCTTTCGACAAAAATCTGTCAATGGACGATATAGTATGACTTCTGTAGATAAAAGTAACTGGTTATATATTTGATGGCAACTCTGAATAATTATATGCACATTACAAATTTTAACATTTTAAAACATATAAGAAGAAGTAACTATACTTTTGTTCTTTCATTCCAACATTCTTGATATGTCAACATTAAACATATGAAGAGATTTATTTGTACAACATTTTTATTATGAGTTTTTATACTCTTCACACTGTGAATAGTATTATAAGTTTGTCATGAAGTTTATAACACACAGAAGGAGACATCGGAGACTCCATACAATACATATATTCATGATCAGCACGACGAGACGAGTTCATATAGCTATGTCCGTCTGTCCTTTCGTCTGTCTATCTGTCCGTTCGTGTGTCTATCTATATGTATGCATAAGTAAGCTTTCTTTCATTTCACCATACGCAGTACATTTGTCGGAATCAGCCGAATCGGACTACTATGGGGGATACCCCCATAAAAACCCAGATCCAAATTAAAGTTCTTATTAGAAAAACGTTTTGGTTTTTTGTACCATCGACTTGAAACTTGGACACTATAAGTTTCTGTCCCAAATCCATCAAACATGTACATTTCAAGACCCTCAGATCACTAGGAGGGGCGTAAAGAGTATAACAACTTCGGTGTAGCCAAAGTTAGTCTTCTTTTTACTGGCTTTTATATTGTGAATAATAGTTTCTTCTTGAAATTGTTAAGAATCAAAAATTTTTCAACATGTTCAATTATTGTTATTACTTTAATAGCATTGTTGATGTTGATATTGATGATATTGATGATAATGATGTTGTTGATATATTATTCATTGAATTTTTAATGTTTCACCTTATTTTTCTTTATCATTATGATCGTGATGTTTATGAAAATATATTTTTAAAATTCGAACTAATTAAGGTGCACGCGCCTTTTTCATATATTTTATTCGCATTTTATCAATTTTTGTATTTTTAAGTAATTTTTATATTTTTGAAAAAAAAATTCTGTTGAATATTTGCTATTTTTAGTGTCACTCCGCCCAGAAATACACTTCATTTATACTACTATAATTTTTCTGAAAAAATGAAGAATAGGTGTGTCGTGAAGACAAGAAAGAGTCTTCTTGATTTGTCTTGTCTTATTTATTTACCTTTATTTATACTTTTAAAGCATAATGTGAATAATACTATTGTACTTTGAAGGGAATACACAAGAAAATCTGTATTTACACATGTACGAGTATGTACATATGTAATAATTTGCATAGAGTATGACAAATGAAAGAAATTTTCAATTGAACTAATTAATACATAGGCAGGCTGCTTGTTACAGGAAGCAAGTTCATCCAGTAGCCTTATGATACTTCAAAATAAGGAGGAAATACTTATGTTCTAAATAAATTAATAAACTTGCATGCGATAATTTTTATCGATGAAAGAACATAAATCGCTTTTAAATTGAATTTAAATAGCAGTACAATATCTACATATATTTGTTAAAATCTGATTATTATAATTTTTACTTGGCTCAACACAAAAAAATTCTAAATTTCAAGTTTAATCAAAGTACAGTAATGTTTTTTTTTTCTAAATACATATAAGAGTATTCGTCTGATTAATTATCAGTTTATCTTATTATTTTGTTTTATTTATTTAATTATTTTTTTTATTTTTTTGTGATTTGTCATTATAAGTATTTCTGCTATCGGTCGCCTGATGGGCGAACGTGACTACTCACGACTCACATAATATGCTTTAAGCGTTTGCAAAGAATGACGTATGCGTAATGTCAGTCATGCATATGTGAAGTTCTCGAATTTTTACTATTTTTACGTTAAAGTTGATTAGTAAGAAACTTATGACATAATCAACACAACACAACAAAACATAAGAAAATTATAAAATATTATTTTATTAAGAAAAAACAAAAAGGCAAAAAAACAAACAAAAAATTGTTACCTGATCACTCACTCTTTCAGTCACAATCGCAGATACTTAACAATAACAACAGCAATAACAACAAAACAGAAAACAACATTAAAAGATATCTTGATCTAAGAAAATCCCAAAATAACGCATCACTGATAACTGATAACACGGCAAGAAGGCAAAAGCTTTGCTAAGTAGCTCAGATGTTTTGGGGCTCGGACATGAAAATAACGTCAAGTAGAGTAAGGCAAGATATATGTATGTATGTATTTATATGCACGTACTTATATATATAGATAAAGCACATGCGATTAGTAACAACAACATGAAGAACAACTGCACTAAAAATACGCAATTATTTTAAATCTTTAAACAAAGTTTGGTGTCCAAAACAAAGCACAATTCAATATGAGTTGTATATACATTTAAGTATATTTTGCTCTTAATTATTTTCTTAATGTATACTTACTTAGTATGCTAATATAAAAATATGACAAAAACTAACTTTGGATATGCCGAAGTTGTAATACTCTTCACGTCCCTGCTAGTAGTCCGAGGGGCTTGAAATTTATAAGGTTGGTGGATATGGGTCAGACACTTATAGTGTCCAAAATTCAAGTCGATAGTACAAAAAACATTCATTTGGATCCTGGCTAGTGGTCCGATTCATCTGAATCCGACTGCGTATGGTAAAAAGAAAGCTCCGTGCAAAATTTCTTACTGCGTGAAGAGTATAATGCAACAACTATTGTATCAAAAAAACTGAAATTTTGACACTAAGAATCTTTTTAATTTCACTGATTTCACAACGTTAAATGAAGATATAATAATAAATATATGATTGTAAGTTTAGGTACACTTCCTAGACCTAAGAACTTGAAATTATGAAATCACATACTCTACTATTATATCTATTATTTATTAATATATTTTTAATTTTTTCAGTTTTAAAAGTATATATTGAGAATATATACATCAAAACTATTGATAACTAAATGATGCGAGATAAGTTCAATTTTATAAGTCTTTTCACTTTTGGAATCGATTGTCAATTGTTTGATTTATTGATTTGCTTGTAATAGTATAGTAACTGAATAAAGTGAATTCAATTGAAACACACAACATGCATTCACTCAACCAATCAATCAAACAATCACTCAGTCTGTAACTCTGGCACTGAATCGGTTAGTTATTTAGTTAGTTAGTAATATTATATACTATGTATTTGGTATTTTGTCAGTAGAGCAGATTGCTTACACAGTCTAATAAGCATATCATCAATGCCAATCATTAATTTATGAGTAGGTGGTGAGAGCTGAGGCAAATGGCACAAAACACTACAAAATGAAACCACAGAAATATGAAGGTTCTACTACTCAATATTTATGTTATATAATCACATTTGACAAGAGTGTCAAAGTGTATAAGTGTTTCTATATCAGACATCTTCACAAATTACAAATCTCCCCTCCTTCCTTCCTTCCTTCCTTACACACCATTATCAAACTAACCTGATATACAAAACATATTTAATAGTAAAGTACCAAAAGTTGGTTGAAACAGAATTATTTTTAAACTGCTAAAAGAACAACAGCCGACTACTTGAGCTATGGTATTATTGTTGTTGCCAAAACAAAGGAAACTTGCAAATGTCAATTATCAAGTCAATTGCAATAAAAATATTTCTTTTCAATTGGTCTGCATTTCAGTTCAGCAGTTCACCACCATAACAACCAGCACCAGCACCACTGATATTTGTATACACATAGTATGTATATAGTACATAGTATGTATATAGTACAATAAATATTTTATTGCGGTTTTTGTGGTAATGGTGATGATGATATATACCAAATGGAAATTCTATTTATATTTTTTGATATATGCACTTACTACACAATTTCCAATTGGGAGTTTTTGTCGCTTTTCCATCTCACATCGTGTCGATATAGACCGCAGTCACTGAATACTACAATATCATTCATCCATTTTATAACCAAAAACATACTATGTATATTATATACTTAATTATATGTATAATAATATGAAGAAATAAAAAATAAATAATTTCATTAAATAAATGAAAAACTAATTTTATTATGGTAGTTTTTATATTGTAAAACATACTAGGAAGTTCTATCGATCTTTGCTTACTAGAGTCAATTTATCTCCATGTTGATATTTTTTAATGTTTTATGAAATACATACTTTCATCTTTCAACCTTCAAAGTCAAAATAAAACAGTTTTTAATTTTATGCCAATGATATGGCTATAATCATCAACTCCGAGTCACCAATTGAAACGGCGGAAAAAGTAAACCATTACTTAGTAAGATTTCATGCCTGGGCCAAGCGCTGGAATATAATGATTAACTCTGCCAAGTGCAGTAATTGTACTTTCACCTTAAGAAAAGGTGTATGTCCTGCTATTAATTATAATGCAAGCATTATTCCACAGATAGAGCAAATTCGTTATTTAGTTCTAATCCTGGATAAACGGCTCACATGGCGTGCTCATATTAAAATTGTCACTGCGCGATGTTACCAAAAGCTGAAGAAGTTAGGCTTGCTTCTCCGGCCTTCAAACAAACTTTCGCTAAGTAATAAAAGACTCATCTACCTTCAAATTGTGGCACCAATATGACGGTATGCAATTCAAATCTGAGGCACCACGGCTACCTCCAGCATATCCAGACTGCAAGCATGTCAGAACAAGGTTCACGTGGTTTGTCATAAACACCACGCTACGCAATGATCTAAAAATACCAACGGATTTAGAGACAATGCAGCTTTATAGCAGCCGCCACTTAGCAAAACTCCAGTCTCACCCTAACTCATTGGCTTCTGCCTTGATTCAAAGCTCAACTATAAGGAGGAGATTAAAAAGGCTCCACCCTAATGATCTCCCACTAAGAAGAATCTATTAATGATTTTAAATAAGTACCAAGTTAAAGCATTTTAAGGTAACGTTAATATATACATATATGATACAAATGTTTAAAAACTAGCTGGTTGATTAACATTATAAAATAAAAATAAAAAAAAAAAAAAATTTTTTTACAAAGAATTTACTAAATTTATTGCGCATCTAATATATTTAATTTATTTTTTTTTTTTTTTTTTTTTTGTGTATCAACTTAAAATTACATTAAACAAATAGTGACCGCCTCTATTAATTCGTTCGCATAATTATTATTTTATTAAAATAATAAAAAGAGGAGGTTCAATTGAGACATAACTGCATATTTGTCGTCATACATCAAAGATTATAACTCGCAATGTGCACAATTTTTAAATTTGTATATTGTAAGTACAATACTTATTATACATGGTATTTGCTATTTCTCATAACATAACCTACTACTTATATATGCGGTTTGATGGAAGTAGAAACTCTTTATGCATTGAATTTACTTTTTTTTAATGTTAATTGTTTTATGAATTTCGTATTGCACATTTTCATAATCTATAAAATACATAAATACGTCTTTTTGAATATCTTTATAATTTTCAACTATAAGATGCAGAAGCAGAACCTCATGCGTTCTCATGCCTTTTATGAAACCGAATTGGTTACAGAATGTCACTCCTATTGTCATA
Source organism: Amiota mariae (assembly GCA_035041805.1). NCBI lineage: Eukaryota > Metazoa > Arthropoda > Insecta > Diptera > Drosophilidae > Amiota > Amiota mariae. Next base: position 644,257 of record JAWNKV010000010.1, read on the forward strand.
TCAATTTTTTTTTTTTTTAAGTTTTCTATACTATTTTCTTGTGTAAAAACTTCAGAAATATTTTTAATGAGTGGCTCATCAAACTTATTAATCTATAATCACATCATTTCTTTGCACAACACTTTTTGAAAGTGCAAAAAAATATATACATATATTTTAGCCGGTCTTCAGGATACTTTCCTGTATCTATAAAATAAAGTCCTACTATGTGTATGTCTACGTCTATCTTTCTGTCTAAAAATCGAAGGAATAAAAAATATATGAACAAAAGTGCCTTAGTCACATTAATTAATTTAATAAAAAAAAATGTGTTATATTTTAGTAGAGAATTTTTTTACTAAATTAAAAATAAAAAATAAAAATAAAAATTCGCACATTTATTTCAAATAAAAAATTTAAAAAAAAAAAACAAAAAAATTATAATATTCATAATACATAATAATAAAAGACAAGAAAATAAACAAGAACATGATATTTAATGTTTAAATGTTTTAAAAATATTTTGTTATTATGTTACCCTTCACATTCACAGATTAAAATGATGAGTTGTTTTAATGTTACTCTGCTGTTTGTAACATACTTGTATGTACTCGTATGTATTACAAACATAAAATGCCACAAAATAATAAAGAAATTGTAATAGATGATTGATAATTTTTATCATTGGGAAATCAGTTTTGCGTTACATGTTATTACTTTCATGTAAATATCAGTTTTACATAGTTTTGAAGATCATATTTATGTGAAATTTTATAAATAAAAAAAACTTCTTATTATTTTATAAAGATACATAAGTATTATTATCCAAAACAAACATAATTCATTGGGCCAGTTCTAAATCGATCTAATCTGTGTTCATTAAGTTTTTTCTAAATTATTCAAATATTGTATTAACATAAAGCCACACCAATTTACCAAAAAATATTGAGTCAATTTTTTAAAGTGTACTGAAAACTATAGTAAGACCAAAACTTAATGTTATTTCTACTTTATTAGAAATGAATTGATATGAGTGAAAAAATATGTGATGTGCAAATACATATGTTTGCATATATGATATAGTATAACATATAATTTCTTCTTTTAAAGATCTAAGATAAAGAAAAATCTGTTTGCTTGTTAAATAAATCCAAACTAAATATTTTTTCTCTTAATTTTTTATTAGTTGTAGTAGTAGTATTCCTTTCTTTGACAACGCATTTATGAATATTTAAGAAAATATGCAGACAGGCCTAGGGAGGATGAAAGAGTGAAAGTGGGGTCTTGAGGTGACAAAAGTAAGGCAGCCGCAAGATACCAGCCAAAATGAGTCTGATGCGAACCAATAACCAAAAACAAAAAAAAAACAACAAAAAAAGAAAATTAGAAAACAAATTATAGATAAAAAGAAAAGAAAAAGGAAAAATCAAAAAACCAGAGACACACACAATGAAAATAGAAATCATTTTCGCCTTTTTATAAATTTAATTTCATATTTTTTTATATTTAAGTAGTTTGTTTGTTTGTTTTTCTTTCTTTTCTTTTATAGATTCTTCGTATAAATTTTGCACATTAGTGTGAAGTGTGAATGTATTATGTAGCAGTATATCTAACACTTTAGTCTCTAAAGACAGTCAGACATGAAATATATAGTACAATATAATGATGATCAATATTGCTGCAGAAATCGTTCTAATACGATCAATAATATTTTTTACTTTTCCGTTTACCTATAGTAAGACATGTGAATTAATCTCTTAGTTTTAGAAATAAAGCAATCTTACATACTATCTAAACATATTATAAAACAAAGTCCCTTTGCCGTGTTTGTCTGTCTGAATGCGTTAAACTCAAAACCTACCGAACCGATTTTAAAAAGGTTTTCACCAATGGACAGAGTAATTCATGTGGAAGGTTAAGGTAAAAGAGAATTCAGACAACCCCAAATTAACAGCCGTAAAATCGAAAATAAAATTGAAAAGAGGGAGGTGTATAAGTGAGATGTATATAAAACAGAAAAATATATTAAAATCAATCAAGTCGCTTTTGACAAACATCTCATCAGTTGCAGCACAAACGTCTGCCCGGGTATCTAGTATAGTGTAAGAAAGTTAAAAGTTGATCTCAATCGATTTATTTACCATCATCGTTTCATTAGTTGTGATTGTTATGAGAATGTGTACAAAATCTTATTTAGAAACTTTATATTGTAATCGCGTGCCCGACCCGGCTTCGCAGAGGGTGCATCCAACCGAATTATTTTTGATGACATTTTTATTCAAATGCTTTTTCAGTATCAGAAAATTAAAGTACTATTTTACTTATTTTTTTTTTTTTAGAATACTTTTAGGTGTTGTTTGAATACCCGGATCTCGGGAACGGGGACACGTATTGGACCTAAAACTATCCTTAGTTCAAGCCGGAAAAATTTCATCAAAATCGGCTTTGCAGGGGAATGATCGAAACAATGATATTTATTTTACTTTGTTGTGACTTACATTTAAAAAATAAGTGATTGATTTAAAATATGTTCTTGAGCTTTATTTTTGTAAATAATAATAATAACAATGTGATCCAATTTCCAATTTCGAGCGATTCTGTTGATCAATTTTGATTAAATAAACGTTATATGTTAATCGCAATAAAGCTTCTTATCTTTCGGTAATTTGATGTTGAATCCAATGAGTGGCTTTTACGTGATGCGTGCACGAACAAACATACATATACTTAGATATATGAGTATATATTTAAAGTAGATAAAAGTATCTATCAGTCAAATGTTAAGACGAAATAATTCATTTGAAGTAGGATATAATGCAAGCTTTGGTATAAATAAATTGTTTACCAATTTTGTTTTATGATATTTATTTCTTTATTTAAAATCAGTTTATAAAAAGGATTTTTTAGATTATGTGTTGGTAAGTCATTTGGGTGCAGCTTATTTATGCGCCTTTGAATCACAGTCCTGGTTAGTGATTGATTCATTGTAACGGCTGCTATGAAAATGTATTTCATGAAGAACTGTAGGGATGCAGAGGTCGTTATAGAGTTACGAGTTCCTGACAAACCAGGAAGTGTTGCTCATTGTCTGGACGGTCTTATTTTGAAGGACGTGTATCCATAGCTGCATACCATATTTGCAGGAAGGAGAAAGAATTTATTTGTATGTTAAGAGGTTATTTTCCAAGCTAAGTTTGCTCCTTTTGCTAAAAAGCCAGTTCGGTTCAGTTTATATAACAACTGTGGACTTTGGTATCACCAGGCCACTAAGGCCAGGCTACCGTCCTGATAGTGAACGAATACATATTTGATTTACACGAATCCACCTTTTTGTTCCGCCTTGTGAATCAGACTTTTAAGCGATTCATGTATAACTGCAGGTTTGAAGCGGCTTCTGTCGGCAATTTGTCTGAACAGAGAATCGCAGTGTCATCCGAATATGTGGATGTGGTATATAAGATCGTGGTATTGGAAGTCGGTTGAGGTATATCTGGCATGAAAATGGTGAATAGCATAGGAGCCTATACACTGTCTTTGGGAACAACAGCCTACGGATTGACGACTTTGGACATCTGTATTTGACATAGAACGTTCTGTTTGATAAAAAAAGACACTGCTATATTAAAGAGAATGACAGCCACGATCGAAAGCTTGTTCGATGTCCAAAAAAGCTCCAACGCAGTGTTGATGCTTGCCCTCGAGTGCAGATAGAATGACATGCACGACTCGGTGGACTTGCTTCGATGATTGATGGCAATTTAAATTTGATTTATTTTTATTTTAATTTAAATGTGTCAAACAATAAATTAGATTTTGGATTTTGATTGTATTTAATATTGGCAATTGCAAACATTAAATGAATTTTTCTGATTCTTAATCACAAATGCTAATGATTTTTCATTTTTCTCTCCCTCTCTGTTCTTCTCTGTTTTGCTTAGTGGCGATTTTTCTTTTGATTTTAATTTCTCATATTTCGTGAATACTCGTACTCGTAATTTCTTGTCTTGTTTCCATTCTGTATATGCTATTTGTCATTTGATTATGTACACACGTGCCGCCAACGCTAACGAAGGTGACGATGACATCTACGAAATCGTTGACAAAACATGGTCACTGAACATGACGATGACGATGGAGATGATAATGATATATGACTTTCCATCAAGGGATTTGTCATAGACAGAAAAAAAAAATATAAAAGAAAAAATTGATGGATAAATTTGAAGATAGAAAAATACTCATAGATAACCTAATATATTACATATGTAGGTAGATACAAGGATATATGTATAGACTTATATAAAAATTTTTGTATACCATATAGGTCGATTCTTTGTGGGTAGATAATTAGATTAGTAGATGTATTAAAGCTTGTTGTAAGATATGAAATTCGTATAAAATACAATATAATAATCCTGGATAGGATAGGATCGAATAGTATAGGATATGATGGGACAGAAATAAAATGAATAGATAAGTAAATGTAGGCATGAATTCACTAAGATTTAATAGGTTTGATCACAATAGAGTTGAATGGGTTAGAAGTGAATTATTATAACAGATAGAATGGAACGGGCTACAAATAAATAAGATAGAATTGGCTGAATTGAAGATAACTTAAAATTTTATAAATTTGAAACTTATTGAATTCAATGCGAATTGGGATGGGATGGTATGGAATAGAACTGCATTGGTTTGGTTATGATTGAGAAATGCTATTCTATACACATATAGTGTTTGATAAAACTAAAATTTGATAAGATTGATTGGGATTATATTGTGTTTTATTGAATATCCATAATAAGAATTCCTTACGTAAGGATTAAACGAAATTGATTTATTACAAAAATACCATTTCATTTAATTTTACAAATCTCTCACAAAATGTCAATTTAATAATATAACAATTTTTCCTATTAAATAGAAAAATTACTTGCAATATTGACTGGCTCAATGGTTAGTGCGCCAAGCTGTCATCATAGAGTCGCGGGTTCGATTCCCGCTCAAGTCTGGTCCAGCACTTTTCTAATTTCCTCCAATCCTTCCTAACTCTCCCCATGAGCTGAAGGCATCATTATGATGACATATGCAAAGCAGCAGCATGTTACTAGACATCATTACCCCAAAAGTTGATGCAACATGTTGAAAAAAATCAAAAAACAGAACAATGGAACAATAAAACACAAGTGTGAGATTCTTATGTTTGTGAGAGACAAATCTCACAATGGTGTTTGAGAAAGAGAGAGGGAGAGAGAGACGTGAAACTCTCAGACAAGTAATGCATTTGCAAAATCCGTTTGCTAATCTTTCAAAGAGAGAAAAAATAAGTCAGAAGATCTCTCCTTCTCGATATGAGTGTGGATTGATAGCAGTAGTAGATGAGTCTACTAGTATAGCAAATAAAAGCATTGCATTGCAAACAAAAAAGATAGTGTAACGAGAGAACAAATGAACGACCCAACGATCGGATGAACGAAATGAGAAAGAAGAGAGTTTAGTGTAAGAGCAACTAATTTAAATTGTTGTTAATAAATTCAGTGATCGGGCAAGTAAGTGTGTGGGATTGACCAAACGCCCAACCCAGCACCAAGCCAATCAGCCCCATTGCCTTTCTTATGATTCAACAATGTTTTGCGCCAATTTACAGCGTTCTTTTAACTATGCACACTCATTCGGAACATACAACATCATAATCATCATCATTATTTTCTTCATTATTATCACTATTATCGTTTTCATCAATATTATCATTCGATGATTTTACTTTCGTGCCATAGCGCATGTCCCTTGGGGTATATGTGGTTGACTAGGTAGATGTTATCATTTGTATTAAAACCAACTCACTTGGATCATCATAATAATCGCTTCTTTTTTTCTTTTGATTTAATGGAAAAAAAAATAATAATCGCAACAAAAAACAACTTTTTAATATGCTGATACATAAAGTTATAAGTATGTAAATCGTGGGTTATGTTATTGCTTTACTCTAATCAATGTGACAAATAATTAGTTGATCTTTGAGGCTCTGAATTTCTGTTTCTTCCAGGGGCCCCCAACAGTTCAAAATACGACACTGTTTCGTCGTACTTATTGTAGTAGTACGTGAAACCCGTGTTTTTTTTTTATCTCTCAGCGTCAAAAGGATTAACAAACAAAATGGAATCAAAAAAATTATCCAGGTTTAGGCAGCACTTTCCAATTCACTCTCTCATTGGATACACGACACACGAGTAACTAGCTAAAATGACATCATCATCTTTATCGTCATCATCAATATCATAATCACCATGAGATATTTATTATTATCAATGAGATTTTTATTATTATCAAAGATTTGACTAACTTTTGTAGTAAACTGCCAAAATGTATATCAAACAACATTTTTTCACGAACCCCCTAGTCATTTAATGTCGTTCTTAAAACTATAAATGTATTTGTAACTGAATCATCTCTCATAGACCTACAAAACATAATTTCTCAATAAAAATGTTTAATGAGGCCAATAAAATACATTGTAATAGTTTCGATCAAATTTGAACAACTTTAAGAAGAATTCGGGGCTGACTCCTCCTATTCAACTGACGTGAAAAACATCTCTATTCTTTCTACAATTCTTTACAATTATAATTAACTTTTTGATGTAAAAATTTAACTTATTTATTTATTTTATTTAATCTAATACATAATACTAAATTTAATACTAATTTAAACGAGTGAATAGCTGCTAGGGTCTTTGATCAATTTAATAACAAATGTAGTTTAAATATTCATGTTTGAATTCCTAACGTAATTACAAACTTTGAATATGTCTATGGATGATGGGGTTTTTAAGAGTTGGGATGGGTCTTGGAAACCAAAAATGGAGGCCCTATGGTCCCCTTTATATGGTCTTCAGTAAGTTCTTCTCCACAGAGTGAGCATGGTGGACGGACTGATCTGTTAAGAAGGTGTTGATGGGTATTCTTTCTATGTCCAATGCGTAGGCAAATGAATGTCTCGAGAATACCATTCTCGTTAAGTTGGTAGAAAGGCTGATTTTTAAACACGTCGGATTGATGTCCGAGTATCGGTAGTTAAAATGCACTCATTCAGTCAGATTCTTTGTTAATTGACTTCCAATGATTTATGGTTACGACCGATAGAGATGGCTTTCTTTGTAGGGATTTCACGTTTACCTTTTTTTTATTTCTATTCAATACAATGAACGTAACATAAGTTCCACCTTAGCATTTTCATTTGTTATTTTTTTGCAAGCGAACCTCTATTTGATGTTACAACAACAACTAATGCAAAACATATAAAAATACAGTGGACTAGTAATGTGACAACTTTAGAATTATATAGAAAATGTATTAATGTGAACAATAATAATTTTCAAAAAAACTTAATACCCGTTTCAGTCATTCAGTCATTGAAAAATACCTTATAAGTTACGAGTATAACTTCATTAATATATAGAAAGAAAATCGTTTTTTTTTTCTTTTTCTTTCCATCTTTAATATTTCTTTGAGGACTCGAAAGTATAGTAAATTAGTCGTATTATTTTAAAATTATATAGAATTAATAAATTGTCAATTTTTTAACTGGTTGTTTTGAATGCAAAGAATAATTAAAATTACAAGTGGAAAGCTGTCAGATCAATTTGCTTTAATACTCGTAGAACCTTTCAAAAAGGAATCTTAAAGTAAAATAAATGAGATGGGATTTATTTACAATGCTGAAAGGTCGAGACTCTACTAGAAAAATCTTTTATAAAAAGCTTCGAATTGGTCTTCGAATGATATAAGCCTTAAATAAATGAAACTACAAATTTAGGAATTAAAAGAAGATGATATTCTTAACATTGAGAAGAAGTCCAACAAACTACACAGATATACTAACTAAGTATGCATACTCGTATATAGGGTCGACGGTGTATTGTCGAATGTTGAATAAAATATTGAGTTAACATCAAATAAAACCTATGTTTGCTTACTTTGATTTTAAATAAAATAAATCAAAAAAAAATATATTGTATGTAGCAAAAGTCTGGGGACAAAAAGAAATTTCAAATATTCCAAAACAAGGTACATAAGTATGCATGTGTTAAAATAATCTTGAACCTACTAATTACTTGTTCTACTCAACAGCTTCACTGCTTTTTACTTCAATCATCTCTAAAACTATCCAATACAAAATCAGCTTTTCCATAACTAATTTTAACACATAATACATATTTACGAGTACTATACATATTTTTTAACTGTATAATGAATTCCCTACCTTGAGTTCTAGTTATTTAAAGTTTGTATATAAATCTAAATTAATTGTGTATTAGTTCACATTATTGCGAGTCTTCTACTATTGTAGTATATTTGGCCCGTGGTTGCTCACACGCTCGTTCCTTCGTTGGTTGGTTGGTTAGTTAGTTGGTTAGTTAGTTAGTTTGTGAGTTAGTCAGTTAGTTAAGTTAGTAAGTTAGCTTGTTCGCCTTTTGTTCGTGTGGCTCTGACTCTTTGCCGTTCTGTTGGTGTTAGTGCTGGTGCTGCTGCGGCTATTGCTCACTGGTTCAATGTGATATCAAGGGGCGCGCGCGCGCGCCCTTGTTCTCTTTCGCACTATTCATTTAGTGTGCATGCGCTCATACTCTCTCACTCTCTCTCTCTTTGCTTGCCTTTGCCTCCTTCGTCCAATGATCGCTCATTTCTTCGTACGCTCGTTCGTACGCTCGTTCGTTTATTCGTTCGTAGGTAGTAAACGTTGCTAGCTAACGACTACGTTTTCTAGATGTGAGCAGTTTATTTATTCAAGCGACCCATACCCGTGTGTGGACATTATTTTCGAAACGTTCGCCAAGGCACAACGCCATTCAAAGAACGCGCACGCTGTTGTTATTCATAGTAGTAGTCGTCGTTGTCGTCGCGTCGTCATTGCCGCCGTCGTCGTAGTATAATATTTTTTTTTTTTATTTCGTCGTCATTGGTTTATATTATTATTATAATTTTGTTTTTTGCACTTTCTTGGCCCGATTGATCTGATCTGTTGGTTGGTTGGCTGCTTGCTTGGTTTGGTTGTTCTATTCTGCCTTGCATTGCACTACATTGTTCTGCTCAGTTTAGTTTAGACAGTCACTCAGTCAGTTAGACAATCAGCCAGTTTCTCCATCTGCTATCTATTAGATGGCCAATTGTTAGTCGCAATCTAAATAAAACTTTTTACTTAGACTAAGAAGTGCCAAAAAGAGAAGAAAAAATAATCTTAACAATTTTCCTACCAAAACAAAATAAAATATCTTTTATTTTTTATTTAACATAAAAAGTGCGTGAATTTATAAAATCGAAAAGAAACAAAACAAAAATCGAATGCGAAATCAAACAATACTTTTTTTTTTTATTAAATGAAATAAAATTATTTACGCCCTCCAAAGAAAATAAATAAAAAAAATTAATTGAAAAGTGCAAAATCGAACAAAACAATATATTTTTTTTATTCAACATAATTTAAATAAATAAAAATAAAAACGCGTCTCCTGATTAGTGATTTTTTTCTTTTTTTTCTGTGAGTAACAAAAAATATTATAAAAAATAAATAAAAAAATTCCTGCTTAAATAATTTTAATAATAATTTAATTGAAAAAAAAGAAATCAACAAAAAAAATTAAATTCAATTCAATTTTTAAACAAAATTAGTGCAAGCAACAATAAATAATAAATAAATAACAAATAAAAATGGCTAAAAAAGAAATTATGGCAAATGATGATGATGTTGTTGCAACAAGTTCAACAGCAGCTACAAAAAAAATTTATAACAAAAACAACACAGTGGCAATAATTAATTGCAACAGCCACAATAATAATAATATTATTAAAAATACAACAAACAACACATCAACACACACATCATCATCAACATCAGCTTCAGAAGTGACAGCATTATCAGTAACGAGAAGAACAAAATCAACAGCATCACCATCACAAGAGAATTCGTCAGTAGCAGCAACTTCTTCAACATCATCACCATCATTATCATTATCACCATCATCCTTAAAAACGAATAAAATGACAAAAACGGTGGCATCAACAACATGGCAACGTCTGCTCAGCCTGCGCAACTTGTTCCTCATCAGTCTAATTTGCCTAACAATGTCTGTGGACAATGTTAATGGACGCCGTCATGCTCCGCTTATGTTCGAGGAGGCTGAGACAGGCAGACGCTCTAATCGACCAGCAGGTGAGCTCATTTTATGTATTTTCATTCTCTACGCCCTTCTTCCTATTCTATAAATATTTTATACTTATAATTTAATTATTTAAGAAAACAAAGTTTAAAAATTTGTATTACTCATAAGCTTCCACCATTTATTTACCATTATTTACGCATCATACAATAGTATTGCATTAATTATTGTATTATCAACAAAGCCATCATTAAAGAGTACTCACATTTGTTATGGGAATTTTCCAAATTTATTTAAAATCTAATTTTTTTTGTAAATATTAGTAAAATAAATAATGTTGGGAAATCCCTTCATTGCTTTGTTTGTAATAATTTTTATGACTTCTGCTGTTGTTGTTGACTATTATTAGGTTTGCTCTTGATTTTTCCTGATTAATGTGAAAGGCAGTTTATGGGCCAAATTTTGGTATTTCCAGTCATCAAGCAACCACCACCATCTATTGTGTTTGTGTAAATCATTAGAGCATCATTCAAATCATAAACAAAGCAGGTAGATAGGATCAATATGGGAATTTCCCAAACTTACAGTTTTTTATTTATTATTTTTGTTTTCCTTTGACTTCCTTGTAATTTCCTTTTTTTTAAGTCATTATACTACCATGAGTAAATATGAGATTATTTTTCCTCAATGGAAAGGTATATATTTTTATGCTTTTTCTTTGTACTTTTTCAAGTTTTTCTATTTATACTTTATTGCTGTTGCTGTTGTTGTTATTGTGTCTGTAAAAATGCCAGACAATGCGACGTCATAGACATTTTTTCTATGTTAAGATATTTTCATATTACGTGTACGACATCGCATCTACATGCCATCGATTTTATGCACTTTATAGTAGATAGATAGATACATTAATAAATTTATCTACTAAGTATTTTAGTATTACATACAAGTATAATAATTTTTAAAATAAAATATATTGTAAATAAAATCAAAAGAATTTTCTCAATTGAAAATTCAATTATTTTGTAATACAAATTGCGCATTTAAATATCATGCATCCTTCATAATATCATGCATGATATCCCACCTTACTGGAAGAGCAAGAAGAGAGAGATTAGTCACCGATATACCCCAATTGTATAATTTGTACATTAACTTCTCTAGAACGTTTAGTTAATTTTAACTTAGAGAACATTAAATGTACAGATATGCTCCGGACAATCACACGCACATACTGGAATCTCAAGAATCTGCATTTTAGTTGTCGAATCAAGACATATTCAAAGTTTTCAACTCACATCTTGTGAAACACCACTTCCCAGATAATTGTACCAGAAAAAAAATGTATCATCTTCACTCGCCTTCGTATTGGTCACAGCTTCATTACTCACACATGTTTATACAATGGAGAAACACGCCCATTTTGTTAACTATTTGTTTATATGAAGGTATCTGCGATGCACTATTGGACCAATGACACCATCTTTAAAATATCAGAAATGATCTTTTTCAAAACTTCAAACCTTCAACATCCCTTCTTATTTCTTCTAATATAGATAAGATGTTGTGTTACATAAATAATTGTAAACTCAGTATAAACTTAGCCACCATAAAAATTTAAATTTCTGCATTCACATGGATAAATTCCTTAATTTCTCATCTCTAAAGAAATATGTAAAAAAAATGTTAAATGTAAAAGATACTATTTAAGTTTCGTTGAAATCGAACTTGTTTTTTCAACTAACACTTTTATTTTATATCAAAAAAAAAAAAAAAAAAAAGAACATAAATTTGTGTATAATTGCGTTGGCAGGAGGTTGACATCCTGTTTTCTTTCAAAAATATTCACTTCTGTTTCATTTTTTATTACCTTTTTCTGTTTCTTGGCTTTAAATAAAATCAACATAAAAGAAAATTGATAAAATTTGAACTCATAAAATTTGTCAACATTTTCTATTTGAATGGATCGTTAATTCTATACATATAGAAGTATATATAGTATAGTAGTAATTTTGTATTATGAAATGTTGTGAAAGGGTTAAACAGTTAGAGGGATGACGATGTGGTTAGAATTGGGTTTCCAATGTTTCTGTTTCGGTTTCTGGTTAAATTTAATAATAAAACAAATTTCATTTCACACCAATTTGATAAGTTGCACTTGTATATGCTTATTCAATATGAATTCGTTCTAGAACGATGTCTAACTCTACTATGCCGGTGGCGTATACGTAATTTATTTATTAATATTTATTTATTTTTGTATATTTTGTTACACTTGATTTGATGTGGAAACAACCTTTTGCGGTTTTTAATTTAATTAATTATTATTAATATTTTATACATACATATGTCTCTATTTATAATTATAGATAAATTTAAATTGATGTTTTTAAATTTTTTTATATCATTAACCTAATTTAATTAAAAAAATAGTTAAAAAAGAAAAACAAAAAATATCGCCTTCTTTTTGAATCAAAGAGTATCTATTTATGTGTGTGTCTGTTCAATACGCCTTTCTGTCTGTCTGTCTATCTATCTGTCGATTTGTCTAAATATCCATCCATCCATCTATATTCCTATCTATTTTTTCATTCATGTAAGTATCCAATCCAATCCAATCCAACTTGGGTGTTAAAAGTTGTTAACTCATTTTTAATGAATGCGTGTCGTAGACTGTTTTTCAATTTATTTTTTCTTTACTTTTTTTTTTTTTTTTTTTGTCACTCAATAAGATGAGCCTACATGCAATAGTCATTGCAATAGCAATAGCAACAACAACTACAACATCAATCTCTATCTTATTATTTATGCTGTGTTCTCTTGTATCTTTCTGTCTGTCTTTCTATCTATCTGTCTGTCTGTTTGACTCTCTGTTTGTCTCTATTTGTACTATTTGCCATCATCAAATACTAGTCGTCATATAGTTATACGTACGTACACGAATATATTTATGTATGTAGTTTGTTGCCGCCAGTTGGCGTCGGTGCAACAGTGCACCTCTCTACTCCCTGCTCCCTGCTCCCTGCTCCCTACTTCATGTTCCCTCTTAACAACTTCTACTTCTTCTATTTGCTAAATATAAAATTGTCGTCATCATCATCAACATTATGATCATCGTCTTAGCTGTCACAGTTGCCGATGTCTCCAAAATTGCAATCAATTTGTGACTTTTTTGTCTGTTTGTTTTTCTGTTCATTTGAGCAACAGAGTTTCTTATTGGGATATTACTTTATGCTGTTCTCAATGTTGTTGTTATATGGTATACTTTATGTAGTATTGTTGATGTTATTGTTGTCGTCGTTTGTAAAACGTTTTCAACCATTTTTGGGCTTTGGCAACAATTTCATTTCTCTTTGTAGCTTTGATTTTTTCGATTTTTTTTGTTATTATTTTTTATTTTTTCTTTTTTTTTCATTTTTGTTTCCAATTTTTTACCATTTTTTGTTAGTTTTTTTTAAAATTTTTTTTTTAACAATTTTATTTTTTCTTGTTTTCTATTTTTTTGTGTTTTACTTTAAAAGCATCTTGGCCTGGCATCTTGGCGTAGGCAGAGGAAGCATTAAATGCCCACAAGGTGTCAAATTGCAACAAAATTGTTTTTGGACTTCTATGTTGATGTCTCTTAGTTGATTTTTTTTTTTTAGTTCGTTCACTCTTCAAACTCCTCAATCCTATGTTTCTCTGTTGATCTCCATTTTGACGGTTAACTTTATCATTACATTACTTTACTTAACTTTACTTTACCGTGCAGCACGCCGCACACGCATCATTTGCCACCCACCAGTGACGCCAAATACAACAAAAACGGATGTGAATGGTGAATGGTGTATGGCGTATGGCGTATATCGGATGGCGATGGTGATGATGATCATCATGATTGTGATGATTGCGGTGATGATGATGACGACGCTGCATAAAATTAATTTTCGTTCAGTTTGTTTTTGTTTTTGTTTCTTTTTTTTTTGTTTGTTTGTTTATTTCTTTTGTTTTGTGGCTCTTGTTGTTGTTGCTGTTGTTGTACCTTTTCTTATTAGCATTTCCTCTGTGCGAGACACTACGTAAGTCTGAATTTGTCTGTCTGAAATTGTCTGTCTGCCTATTTGTATCTTTAACCAAATGATAGCAAACTAAACTAAACTGAACCACATCACGCATTGGGTAACTTCACTTGGAACTCTCTTAAAAGCTAAGCACGCAATGCAGTTTATTTCTTGTTTTATTAGTTTTTTTATTATATATATATATATTTTTTTTTTATTTCTTCCTGTTGCTGTTGTTGTTGCAATTTTTTTTTCTTTTTGTTTATATTTCGGCAAAATGAAATCATGAATGGATAGCAAATAATGAATGAATACATGCATGAATGATTTAATGATTGACTGAATGACTGCATGAATGAATGTTATTATTTAATGAATAAATGAACTAATGAGTAAAGACATCATCATCATAAATAAAGGAAGTATGGTAATTAATGAAATATAGTATGAAGTTGGTAAATGTATTTTAATGAAAGTTGGTTGTTTCGAATTTTTTTCAGTTGAAAGAAATGAAAGAGTGAATCAATATGAATGATTGTTTATATGAATGAATGGACAATATTACTTAATAATACACGTTTTCAAAACTCATTTCAATTCAATTCTTTCTCATCAACGACGTCATGATCAACATTGATTTGATTTGATTTGATATGTTTTGATTCAATGCAATTCAAATCGATTCAAAATAAGAATTGAAACAAGTCGATCGAATTCAGCGTTGGCGTTATTTGTTAAAAATTCATCAATATTTCTTTTTGTCGCTTTTGCTATTCTTTTAGTATAAATTAATTTTTTTGTTTGCTTTGTTTATGTAACAATTTTTTTTATTTATTTTGTCATTAAAATGAAGTTTATGGTGCGCAAATTCTATAGAAATCAAATAATAATAATTAAAACAAATTACAAAAATATATATATTTTTCTTTATTTCATTAATATTTATTTTCTATGACAATTCTTGGTGCTATGTTGTTGTTGTTTTTGTTTTTTTGTGAAATAAGTGAAACAAACAAAGTAATTATGCAACATTTTACCGCATTTGCATGCTTTTCATGCCTCGCATGCCTGCCACGCATTAATTATCAAAGTGCAACAATCTCAAGAAATTATTTTTACACTAAACCGCTACAACAACAGCAACAAAAAAGAATATAAAAGAATAGAAGAGCCTACACAGATACACACATACACACACACACACTAATACTTAGAAGACATGCAGATAGATAGAAAAATACACAGATACTCATACAGATTCATTACTCAATTCAGCAACATCAAAATTTTGCATCTGATAATAATAATAATACACATGCAACAAAATAGTACCATAGATGCATCATAGTATATGTATGTATATATGAATGTATGTATGTATATAGTTTAATGCTACCAGTATGTGAATGCTCCTTAGTGTTAGTATTTTAGAATAAAAATTTAATAAAAAAAAATGGGGAAAGGGAAGGAAGCAAAGTATGACAAAATTCAGAGAAAAGATAAGTAGAAAGATACTAAAAAAATTATCATATATCTACTACATACTAAATTTCACTTACCTGCATACTAAGTACATATATGTATATATGTATGTATGTATTTTGTTTTTTATTTTTAAACTCATAAATACTAAATAAGAACAAGAAGAAAAACTCAATTGAATATTTTCTTTTTTTGAATTTAATCTTAATCTTGTATCCTTCAACAATAAAAAGAAACTATATGACTTATATGAATCAAATGTTATACAAACCAATTTAATCAGAAAATTTTAAAAATGACTTTTATGTGCAAACCTAAAGAAATAAATTTTTCATTTTTCCTTCTTGGTAATTGAAACGATCATAAAGAAGCCGTGAGTCGAGAAATATCAGAAGATTAAGATCTGTGGCAGATCAAGTCAATATAGAGGGGAGGAGGGGTTGGTAGTCTTATCTGAAAATATGCAATACATTTTTTAATATTTTATTTCTATTTTATTTATTTTTAAATGTTTTTTTTTTTTTTTTTTTTTTTTGTTCACTTGTCTTGACTGAGCCACATTTAATGTTTATCTACAAATGCAATTCACTAGAAACTGAACTGAACTTTTTTTTTTTTTGCTGACATCTGTTTTAATATGTTTTTGTTGTTTTTGTTGGTGTGATGTGGCACAATCACAAAGTCTCGTGATATTTTTTTTTTTTTCTATTCTTTCTATTTGCTTCCTTGACTTGTAAAAAATAATAAAAATAAATAAAAATACGCCCAAAATAAATAAAATTAAAGCATAACACACAAACAAAAATGGAAAGAGGTAAAAATGAAAACTAAAACTAAATAGAAAAATTAAAAATAAATTTAAATAGTTTTTCGAAAATGTTTTCCGTTTCCAAATGCAAAAGATAAAATAGAAAATCAAAAAGAAAAAAGAAAAACAACAAAAAAAAACTATTTTAAAAATGAACTTAATGTTTTTTTTTTTTTATATTATAGCTTCTTCTTCTCCTTCTTCTTTGTAATTTATTTTTATAGATATTTTCTTATAAATATTATGCAATTGAATTTTATATAAAATTTTCAATTTTAATTTATTTCCTTTAATTTAATTTATTAATTAATGAAAATTACAAAAAAAAAAAAACTATTATTTATAAAATTAAGTTCATTGAATTTTTAATTTATTTATTAATTACCTTTTTTCTTTTTTTTTCTTTTTTTTGGTCAATTTATTTTTGAAAATTTGTATTTTTGTGTTGTTAATAAAACTTCAAGGTGAATTGCCCAAAAATAAAAATGTAATTCGCTGACGCAGAAAAATGTTTCCATTTCCAATTTTATTTATTATTTATTTTTTTGCTGATTTTCTGTCGCATTTTCTGATTTTCTGTCATACAAGAATAACATATACAATACATGTATACAATATATATATATATATATGTATATATATAAATATATGGATATATATATATGCAATAATGACAATAATTTTTCATTTAATTGGCTCAAGTTAGCGATGACAGCAGTTGCAACAGCCAAAAAGCAAAAAACAATACCAAAACTTAAATGACAACGAAAATTTTTTATGTTTTTTTTTTTTTATTTAAATTTTAATTACTTTATTTTGTATCACGAGATTTCGTTTTTCCTTTTTTATCTTTAAAAATAGTTTTGCTTCTTCTAAAAAAATTAAACAAAAAAAATAAAACAAATAAAATTTATATAAAGAAATGTCACGTTTTCCTTAAAAACTAAATGAACTTTAACAGAAAATAAATACATATATAACAAAATATATATAATCACATATTTTTTACTAAAACCTTGATACCCTACTTATACATACATAGATCAGTTGAAATAAAAAAATTTAAAGGCATAAGCTGATGTTGTTGATGATGTGATGTGTTAATGTATCCACCACACCTTCATTTGCATAGTAGAAACCACATCTCAAAATATAAAAAAATTGTTTTGTTTTTTTTTTTTAATTTATTATTATAATTACCTAGACCAGTAGAGTCAGAATAGAACAGAACATAACAGAAGAGAAAAGAATTAAGAATAAAAGAAAAGCACACTTTTACTCACCCATGTTGCCAATCAACCAATTTTGTCTGCCAACCAATTCTAAGATCAAAGACTTCCTTAGACCAAATTGCAAATCTTTACGAGCACCAAACCAAATAACAAAACGGAAAATATAGTATACTCAAATAAAAATTAAAAGAAAATTAATGCAAAGTGGACAAAACGAATGACGTAGTATTTTATGCATTCTCATGCCCATCGCCATTCCTCATCTAATGATGATCATCCAAATTTCTCTATGTCATGCGATTTTCTCTTAAAATATTCTTTTACAACCAAGTCACAATCTTCAGGACTTTAAGTCAAGCAATCAATTTGATTTAAAGCAGAATCGGTAGTATACCATATAGGATCTGTCATAACTGAATCCAGAATTAAAAGCATATACTCGTACAAATCTCCACCATCTCGTAAATCGTAAATCTAATATTATGAGCTCTCTTTCTATATTTTTTCTCTTCTTTGTTTATTCTCTTCTTTTGCTTTTCATCTTTCCCTTTCTCTCAGCCGCCCATTGGAGATATTCTGCTTTTCTTTATTTCTTTATTTTTCTCTTTAACAATTTTGAATTAAAGGAATGATAAATCATTGAATGAACATTTTTTATAGCATGTGATAAAATATGTGTAAATTGAAATTATTGATGTCATTACTTTTCTATTATAAAAAAAAAACTATATTATGTATTATAATTGAATGAAACAATTATGTTTATAATTAATATATTTCCCCCTCCCCTTGCAACCGCTTCCTCTTGATCTATATGAATAGTATTTTTAAGAAGACACACATAGATGTATTCACACGTACATGAGTGCATTTGTAAGTAACATAAGTAGTACTACTATATATGAGAGTATATATCTGTGTATGAGTGTATGTTTGTATGCTGGCGGCATTTTTGCTTTCTTCTTTTAGTGCAACGATGACAGCACACACAGCAAAGCAAAGTAAACACAACTTGACCGTAACGAGTTCAACCGAACCGAAACAAATTGAATTGAACTGAATTGAATTGAAGCAAATTGAAACTTGAAAACTTTGAAAACAATTACAAAACCAAAACAAAAAAAAAAAAAGAAATGCCGCTTTTAGTTATAAAAAATTGTCGTCATCATCATAATCATAGTACTCAACCTTATTTTAATCAGTCATTTGAAATCTTTAAATAACAGAACTATTTTACTATATACTTATATACATACGAGTATGTATGTTATGTTATCATATTGAGGTGACAACAAACAACAACATCCAACATCATGATCATCATAATAACCTTATTGTAGGAAGCTATAGAAATTGTAACTCAATATTGAGTTAAACAGAAATGAATTTTAAATGCATCGGCACAGAAATTGTTCTTTATTTACAAAGTACTTAAGTAATTTAATTGCTTTTTAAACAAATAAAAAAAAAGAAAGTCATACAAAAATATACTACAAGTAACAAAATGATGAAGAGAAATGGTTGGATGACAACGACGACGACGAACTCTTCAAAATATGTAATATTTTTTTTATTCTTTTTACCTCTTATTTTATATTATTTGATTTTGACGAATGTCGACATATAAGTAAAATATCATAAATTATCACAGGAAATCAGACAATCTCAAGATATAACAAATACGAGTATATTTAGTAGTATGAAGTACAATATAAATGAATGAATTCTTTTTGTGTTTTGTTTGATTGTTTGTTTGTTTTTTTTGTTTGGTTTGACAAAGTTTTTGACAAATATGGCGCAAATGCGAATGAACCGCAACCGAACTGAACTGAGGGGAAGCAGAAGCAGAAGCAAATTGAAAAATGAATTTCAAAAACAAAAAATAACACAAATCCTTCAACAATAACAGAATGAAACAACCAAATGAATAAAAGAATGAATGAATGAATCAACAAACAATGCGTATATTGATAAATAAGATATAAGTATGAAGTATCTATGATATCTTTTTATCTAACTAGTAGTAAAACAATTGAAAATTTAATATATTTTTCATGATTTTTTGATTAATTTTCTATGTTGTTCAAATCAAAAATTTGTTCAATTTCTTTTCCATGTTCCAATATTCAAAGGTACCGAGTTAGTGTCCCTCATCCAGTTTGTTTTTGTTTGCCTTTTTTGTTTGTGTCTATAAATTTTCACGGCGCTGGTTGTCTTGTCTTTATTTTTTGTGTTTTTTTTTTTTAAGTTTTTTGTTGTGTCTTTTGCTTTCCAATCAATTCAATTGGATTCGATTCAATTCGATTTGATCGATTTTTCTGATAATGTCTTTTCAATATTTACTCTTACTCTCACTCACTCACCCCATCCTCCATTATTTGTCGTCATTGAAAGAAGAAATACAATATGTAGTAGGTATGTACATATTACATATTTACAATATACTAGAAACCAATTTAATGTAATACAAACTGATCTGATCAAATCGATTTGGCCGCATTTCAATTCATTTCAATTCATTTTTTTTTTCGATTCTTTTCGATTCGAAACCCTCTCCCTTTTTTACCTACATGTATATACATATGGTGTATATATTATTCATCGAGAATATTTCATTCATAAGATTTTTTTTTTTTTGTTATTTTCCTTATTTCATTTTGAAATCAGCGTGCGATCAATCAATCGATTGCTGTTGCTATTGACTGATTGATTATTCTATATGTTATACACATTTATCTTTCCATATATTTTTCATTAATGCATTGTTTGTTTGATTGATTGATTGATTGTTTACTTCTTTGATTGATTGACTGATAGCTTCAACACTTCAAGCTGTCAAATTTATCAATATCAAATTTATTAACAAAACACAAATATACTCATTTATTATAAAACTTAAAAGGAAACTCAAAAAAAAAACCTAAAGAAATAAATTTAATGAGAAAATAAAATTGAAAAGAAATTTTATAAATAAATATGAATAATAAATTCATTAAAAAAATAAAATAATTCATTAAAAATTAATGGAATTAAATATTGTAGTATTTGATATTTATGTAAACATAGCTTCTATTGGATTTACCTTAAAAAATATAAACATTTTCTAAAAAAATTTCAATCCACCCACCCTCGTGTATGAAAATACTCTTTCACTATTAGTTTGTACAAATTATTATTTATATAAAAAAACACACTTTCATATTTAAATGTATATATTACTCTATGATGATAATGGTGATGATTTGATGCTATTTTCATTTTCTAATCCAATCTTTAAAATCAACAAGAATTCAAAATCAAACAAATTAGATTATATAATGGTCAAACTTTAGCATCCTTTTTCTTAATATACTATTGTATATATTTTAGTTATTTTTTTATATATTTTAAATACCATTTTCATTATTCATTTATCTAATATATATTAATTTATGTTTTCAAAAGAATTTCTTTGTTTAACAATTTATTATTAAAACTTAAAAAATATATTTATATATATATATAAAAAAAAAAATTAAATTCTTTATTATGATGGTAACCTTTTGAGCTAACCTCATCGCACATTTTGCCTTGTTCCTCAACAACAAACAGTTGAAAAACATTTAAATTTATGTCATTTCAGTTTATTTATTTTTATTTTCAATCCTCAACCGACTCACTCACTCACTCAATCATATGCTCATTCACACACTCACTCACTCATTCACTCACTCGGTCAGTCAGTCAGTCAATCAAGTCTCCGACGAGTCTTTTTCTTTTCAGATTTCTTTCATTGTTGACTTGATTTGATTTTTTATGATTTTTCACTTTGAGCTTTAACACAAATGTTAATTATTTTGCAACAATTAATTGCACATTAGAAATTTATTTATTCATATATTTTTATTTGGATTTTGTGTTCTTAATTAAAATTTCGTGTATTCTATTTTATTTTTACTCTTCTTTATTCTTTTTATGCTACGATTTATGCGTAAAATTTACAAATTGATCAAAAACAAAAAGGAAAACACATAACAAAATGGAAATGCGCCAAAAAGACGCCCAAAGTTCTATGTTTTTCTATTTTCTTTCATTATTAATATTATTATTTTTTTTTTTTTTTTTGGGCGTCGTCTGCCTTTTTTCATGTATTTTTGTATTCTATTTAATTCTCAATATTGTTGTTGTTGTTATTATTGTTATGCGTCACGATCTTGCTGCCATAATAAGCAAGTGGAACGAATTAAAAAATAAAATAAAACTTAAATAAAAAATCAGATAAAATTTCCCTTTTTTTCATTTTCAATTAAAATTTGAATTACTTCTTTTTTTTTAATCTTTCATCTTTTTTCTCATATTCTTCTTTCATTTTTATTACATGAAAAAATGTTCACACACACACAGTCCCCATAGCCTCCTAGGCCTCTAGTCAATCTAATATTTCTAAGCTGATTTCTCTTAAGAAAAGGCACGTTTGCTTTGGCTAATAATAAAATATTTTGTAATAACAAAATTTAAAAATAAAACTATTGACACAATAATAACAAAAGAACTTTAAGCAAAGAAAATATAGAAATAACATTTCAATTAAAATGAATGAATTAAAAACATTCAAATTTCCAAAAAAAAAAAAATTAATGAATTCTTAAAATTAATATAAAAAAAAAATAAATAAGAATCACTTAAAAAATAATAAAAAAAATCAGCCAAGTGTAAGTCGGACTCGCACACGGAGGGTTCCGTACCATCGTACAAGATTTTTTGCTTAAAATATAAAATAATATTTATACTTAATAGCCTAAATGTATACTACAATTAACAACTCAAAGTATACTACAAAAAACAAAAAAATATTAAACAAAAGGTTTATTTAAAGTACAATGCTTCTAAAATTGTGTATTTTTAGTATTTGTCGTTCTACAAACAAGTGAATTACACACATTGTGTAATATTACGGTTCATGAGATAGAGCAGGAGACGGACGGACGGACGGACATTGTAAGCTTAGTAATAGGGTCCCGTTAGTTCCCTATGGGTACGGAACCCTAAAAAAAACAACAAAATAATCATTGAAATCAAAAACAAAACTTTAATCAATATTGTAAGTAATTTTAATTCAAAAGCACACAAACTAAAATAAATTTATAAATTAATAAATGAATTTTGCAAATGCTTAACTAAATTATGTTATTTATTACAAATATTAAAAAAAAATTCTATCAATTAATAATTTTGAATAAAAAAATCAAAACAAAAATTAAATTTTATTATATTTCATATGAGCAAACAACAAATTAAAAGACAATAATAAAAACAATAATATATATATACATATAATATATATGTATAAAAATAATATAATAATAAGAAGTAGTAGAAGAAGCAGGAGTATCAGAGAATATTAAACACGTTTTTGCATTTTGTCCATGAAACGCATACAAAATGAACTTGTTTAACATTGATGACTTATTTATTTTTGATTTTTTTACCTCGTTATTGTTGTTGTTGTTTAACCTTAATTATGCTGTCGAAAATAAAAAAAAAAATGTGTATGTGTTGAACATGCATTATAATTTTAATCGGATGTTTGTAACGCAAATACGAGTAGAATTGAATCGGAAATCTCATAATCTTTTCATAACTGTTGCCTAGAATATAACACAGCTAGCAAAGCAAGGTGAAGCGATCCTATTCTAAATCATATCCATTTGTCTGTCTTATTGTGTCTATATATATATATCTATCACAAAGACCATTAACAATAGATCACATCCCAGCCAATGATGTTGATTTTTAGAAAGATGATGAACTTTCCAAAGCACAAGAATGCTATGATTTCTGTATGAATGAACAACTACTTCTACCAACAATTGTGATCATTTGTAGAAAAATTAAGTTTTAACTTTATAAATGTCAGAAACTACAATAGTTTGCTTGACTTAATTGATTCAATTTAATTCTCGTTGATTATTTTCATTTTTTACTTTATGGGATCTTCGACATTTTCAAACACTTTGCGAACATATAAAAAGTGTATACTCGCTATGATGAGACCCTATGTGTTTTGTGATTTTATGATATTTTTCGTTTGTTGTATTTTTGATCTTTTTTACCTAATTTAACTTTAATTTTATACACAACACGTTTTTGTATATCATTATATTGTTAGATACTTTCATCTTTAACTACTAGTACATTACTGTATAGAAGAAACTACTTACTACTTCAGATTATGTATTTCAGTTCAGTTAAGTTAAGTTATCAATGACAAAAATGATTTCAATGCATTGATGATTTCTTTTCTCCATTTTATTCAGTTTTTTTCTAAACTAATTTTAAATTTCATTTAATTTTATTAATAATTTTATTCTCTTATTTTATATACAAAAACAAACAACAACTAGTATACTATATAGGTACATAAATTTAAATGTGTCTAGACATAAAATCTTTTGCATTTACAAAACAAAAGAAAGAGCACAAAAGTAAAATCGAAAAGAAAAGAGAAACAAAAATAGATGAAAATAATGGGGAAATTCTTAAGATATTTTCACTGATAATTGGATACCCTTCAATTAAACAAATACAACAAAAAGAATTATAGAATACAATTTACGTATTCTATTGTCCTTAAATAAATGTTAATCGCTCAATCAATAAGTCAATAAGAAAAAGATAGAATCATAATTTTTTTTCTGGAATTTTCTTTTTATTTTTCAATACTATAATCTTTTAGTTCGATGGATTTAGTCTAGTATTTTTCCAATTTTTTTATCCCTTCCAAATAATAGGTTTTTTCAAGGTCCTCAAAATAGCCATTTGTTTTATTTGACCCAAATCTGTTACAGCCGAGCCATTTCTTCACGTTTGGAAACAGGAATTAGTTAGTAGCAAAGGGTTAGATCTAAAGAATATGGTGGATTTGGTAGAAGTTCGTCATCCAATTTATGGATTATTGCCATGGCGACAATATACATGTGCACCCCGTGCATTCTGAGCCTCAGAGTGACTTTAACTTTGTCTAGATGAAGATACTAAAATCTCATTTAATTTTGATACTATAAGAGAGACTAGAATTTCTGACTAAAGATTCATACTGCGTTTTTCCAAACTTTCGAAAAATTTAACAAATTCATCGTGACAAAATCATGCAAATCATTTAAACTAAAATAATGTACATATAGGGTACAAGAAAACAAAAAATGCATGGACTATATTTGTTGCTTGTGGGTTGACAACATCATCATTACCATCATCATCATTATCATTATCGTCATCACTCTCATTATGAGTAAAATTATTTGACTGCAAAACGAAAAATCACACAAACATGAAAATAAAGTTGAAGAAATGAGTTCTTAAAATGGCATCATTTGTTGACATGTGTGTCTGTCTGTTTGTCGCTCTATCTGTCATCTTCATTCGCCCATTGGAAAATTTGCGCTAAATGTGCAATCGCAGTTAACGTTGGCTTTAGCGTCGACGTCATTACCATGAATTTTGCGTATAAAAAGACAATTAAATTTTAGCACTTCATTAATTTACAAAAAAACATAAAAACAAAAAATCAAAGAAGAAAATTCTTAAGAAATTAAAAAAAAAGGAAAATAAAAAATAATGTCAAAAGAACAATAACAAAAAAAAAAAGAAAAAAAAGAGAGGAAGAAAAACATGGAATAAATGGGAATGGAAATGAAAATTGCCAAAAATGATTTTTTATTTTATTTTCAATTATTAAAGCACATAGATACGTAAATCAATAAATTTATTTATACCTAGATAGATAAATGGATACGTGTACATAAAGAAATAAATGGAATGATTTGATTTAACAAGCGTTGAATAGTTTTCTGGGACCACCTATAATCACTTCAAATCTTTTGCCTTTTGATATATGAAGTAAGTAGCAAACGCACGCAAACATTTGACATTCATTTATTCATGCGACGATGTTTGTGATGTGCAATGACTGATTGATTATGATTAGCCTTCTACTAGTACTATTTGCTCAATTAATTGGATAGTATTTCGTAAATCATTACATGCAAAAATATTATAATTTGATTATCTATTATTTTTCTTTTTTCATTCTTCTACTATTTGGTTCTTAAGTTCCATAATTGCTTTGTTTTATTCTGGTTTTTCTTTTAGTTCTTTATTGAATTCATTGGAATTTCACTATTTGCTGCTATTTTACTTGAACAACATCACCTTCGTCATCATCGTCATCATTATCGTCATCATTATCATTATCATCATCATGATAGTTCATCCATCTACTAAACAATGCTTTTACTAGATCTTCTGCTGTTGTTGATGCAGTTGCTCCTTCTTCGTTTTCGTTTTCGTCTTCGTTTTTCTTCTGTCATATTAAAACACATATTTTTGCTTGATTTTTTAACGCGTCTGTGTTAGCAAATTATTCCAAACGTGCTAAAAGGAAAAACTCCAGAGCATCTACAACAGTAACAGCAATAACAACAAGAACAAGAATTTTAAATGATGCAACAACAAAAAAAAAAAAAAAAAAAAAATACACAAAAAAGGCAAACAAGCAAAGTAAAAAGGAAATCACAAGTTGAAGCCATCAGTGGCAACAACATCACTAGCAACAGCAAGCGGCAACAACAGATACTTAGTAACAACAAGCAGCAACTTTTAGAAACCTAGAGCAGTGGTTCTTAAGCTTATGTATGCAGTTTGTGATCAATATATGTACTATAAACCCAATACAATCATAAAGAAGCATTTAAATGACACTACAATTTAAGAACCTCTGAATAATTGTGACTGCTCTCGATCTCGATCTCTCTATTCATTTCTCACTCTTTTATTTTATTATTACAAAGTTAAAGTAACCGCAACAACATTGAAGCACAGTAACAAAATTGCAAATGTGGATTGTTCTTTAGCATAAAACAGAGATTCTTAAACTTTGTGTGTGATCCAACAATATATTGTATTTTCATTTCTCATTACCCAGGAATGTCGAAATTATTTTTATGTTACTACAATGATTTGATAGTTGAGCCTAATTTTCTCAAGAAAAATGTATGTACATATGTGTTATTTTATTTACAACAATTCATTAAAGGAAATAAATCTTCTTTATCAGTCCTCTAATAAATGCTGACATATTTCTGTAAGCTAAATGTAAAAATTGTTAAAGAGTTCACAAAAAATTTAAGAAGCGCTGGAGTAAAGTAACAAGAATGCATTGCAATTTATATTTAACACAGTCCATGCTTCAAGCCAAGCCAAGCCAATTCAAGCAACCAACACCAATTTATAAAATTGAAGCCCTCCGAACCATTGTGCACCTTGCATCAAATTTTATCAAAAAAAAAAGAGCTTCTTCCATCATATGTGGCACATTTTACAATATTTATTTCGAGGCCCCTAACTCTAAGTAAATAATTTCATTTTGATAGAAATAAAACAATATTAAAGATATCTTCACATTTGAGCTCTTCCATCTGCTTATAAAATGTATAGGATGTTTTTATTTTTTTTTTTTTTTTTTGAAAGGCCACTTTCGCTATGGAATCTAACTTGACTTGTAACTTAATTTTGCTTACTCACCTACTCACAGTACTCAAGCAACGTAATTTTTCCTTGGGCATTTTCATTCTCTTGGATCTCTATCTCTATGTTTATTGCCCTGCGTGGGCGCATGATTTAATTTTTGATTTAATCCTTCTTCTGCCATAAGCCAAGACCAAGTTCAAGGGTTTCGAAACCATTATAGACCATAACAACAACAACAGCGGAAATAGTAGGTTTTTAATATTCTTATGTTGTGGTAGAATTGCAAGAAGACAATGAAAGGAAAGAAATGAGGGAATTGTGAAAATGTTGAATGAATGATTCTTCATGAAATTTGTACAATATGCAAGGCGCATGCGCAACGCGTGTCACTGTTAACAATTTTATTATTATTATTATTATAATTATTATTATTGCTGTTGTTGTTGCTGTTGCTGCTGCTGCTGCTGATTTTGATGTTAATGTTCTTGGTTAATTGCATTGTCTTGCAAAACAATTTCAACAATAATCACAGGTTCAATGATTGCTTCTTCTTATCTTTGAATCCTGTTAAAAATTATTTACTTGATTTTCATTGCTTTTGTTTTTCTCTTTTTTTTATAGCATCTATTAAACTACTATACACAGACGACATGGCACTCCTTCTCTATTTTTTCTTCCCTTCCACAGTTAATAACTTTCAATAAAAGCAAATCAAGCGCGAAATTCAAAACCACAAAAACACAAATTAAAAATACATAATAGTAGTAGTAAATACTAACCCAAAACAAAATGCATTTCATTCAAAAAGTGAGAGAAAAAAATAATGGAAAAGAAATAACAAAAATATTTTCCTTTAGAAACAAAGTTTCAAGTATCTTTTGCTTTGGCTTTTGTTTTTCTTGTTTATCTCTTAATTTTGTTGCTGTTGTCAACTTTGTAAAGAATCAAAGCAAATAATAACAAAAATGTTGTATAAAATTTCAAGCGCCAACCGAAGCGAAAAAATCTCTTTATCTTTTGTTTATTTTCGTTTATTTTTTATTTGGAATTTTATTTTGTATTTTTTTGATTTATGATGCTTTGTCGTCCATTGATCAATTGAATCTAATGGATGGTTGTTGTTGATCGATACATTTATTTCATTTATTTATTCATGAATTTTTACCGATACATATCGGCCAATATCAAACAGGTGTGACATAGTCTTAAAAGTAAAAAGAAGAGGAGCCTTTATCACATATGACTTGACTCACTGAGAAATTTTATATAAGATATCCAAATATTTCAAGAAACTTAGATTCAAAGAAGTATTTGGAATAATTAAAAGAAATTCCCAAACTTAAAAAAGCTTGAGCAAAAGTACATACAGTAGTACTTGTCTTATCAGGCCACATAGTACAAAGTAATTTAAGTAAAAGATTATCTGCACATAATTAAAAAAAAAAAACTTTGCCTGCTGAACAACTTAAGATAATCAAAATAAGTATGCTCCGAGTTTGGTACCTGTGGACATATGTATGTATAGTATATCCAAGGGGGTGCAGATTTATTGGCACTGTGAAATTTAGTCTTCATAAGAGGTGTTCACATTAATATCTCGACTTTATTGTCCGTTGTCTTGTGTTATGGTGCAATATTTGATTACAGCCCTACTCCCTACAATGATAATTTTCATATAGTTTAATAAATACGTCAATCAAATATTGAAGTACTTGTGAGACATATGTATCATACATTAACAGGGGAAAATAGAATGTTTTTACTACTATTATTATTACTTATTAACTACGACGCAGATCACCAGGATGAAGATTATTAAGACGGTTGCGATAATTATTGCTTAAAAATTCGGTAGCAAGTGGATAGTTGTATCCACCATTGATTTCCTCTCAAACAGGTTTCTCGCGAGTATACGCAAGTATACTCGGCCCATTGTGATACCTTCCATTTTAAAGTCTTGAAACAATGTCTTGTATATGTCTGTGAATATCAGCAAACTTCTAAAAAGAAATTTATACATATTTGGATTGGGATAAAGTGCATTTCTAATAAATTTTGAATGTATTTTTATTAATTTCAAAACTATTCCTCCACCTCCATCTCTTTTGATTTGTTTTATTTTCATTTCTCCATTTTTGACTGATTTAATTTGCGCATTTTAAAAACAATTAAAACGCTTTTGTGTAAACTATTTTAATAACAGCAATAATTATAAATACACACATTAGAATAATTAAAATAACAACAACAACAACGACATCAATATTACAATAATAAAATAACAATAATACAAAGTCATAAAATATTAATTAATTCATTAAATCGAATTATTACGAATTTATTATTTTTATATTTTATTATAATTTTCCCTATTTTCATTTAATTTCTTTTTCTGATTTTTTTCTATTTCTATACTTTCTGTCTTTACTCTTTAGGCTTTGTTAATTGAAAAATGTTTCTATTTATCTTTTTTTATATAGTACAATAGTTTTTTTTTTTCTAAATTTGTATTTCTGTGTCTGTTTTTGTGTTTTTCTGTTGATTTGTTTATTTTGCATTTCTATTTACATTTATTATTTATTATTAATGTTTATTGTTATTATTATATTGGCGCCAGCTAAATGCATTTTTATAGTTGTTAAAATAGCAATAACAACAACAACAACAATCACCAGAATAATAATAATAATAATAATAATAGCAAAAACAACAACAGAATACTAAAAATGCAATGAAAAATGAAATTAAAAAAAATAAAAATATCTTAAAATTATTTGTGCAATTTTTATTTTTATTTTTGTTATTGTCTGTTAATGTTTTCGTTTATATTTTTTGTTTTTTCTTGTTCAAAAAAATGAAGGAGATGAAGAGTAAGAAGAAGAAAAAGAAGACTAGACCCACAACATTAATGCACTTTTTTTTTTTTTTTTTTTTTTGTTTCTTAGATTATAAATAAATCAAAAAATCAGCAAAAATAAATAATTCAATCAAAAACATATTTATTTTTCTTTTATACTTATATTACTCTTTAATGAATATTTAATAATTTTAGAAAACAACAAATAGAAATGATATGCTTGCTGTAAATACGTTAACCAAGTGTCCCTGTAACTCTCAAATTTTCGGTTCTAGGCCAGAAAAGATTCCTTATAATTTGAATTTATTTTTCTGCTTTTATTTTATATATTTATATTTAATTGTTGTTGTTTGTTATCATTTTTTTTTTATTTGTGATATTTTTTCTTTTAATTTTTGTAGGCGTTTATATACTTAGTATTTCATCTCATTTTGAGAAGAATCTTTTTACACATTTTTCCTTCTTCTTACTTTCACTATCTCCTATCTTTCTCCTCTTTCTTTCTTTGTCTTTCTCTCTCTCTCTCTCTCTCTCTCTCATTCTGTTTTGATTATTATTTCAGAATTTTTCTTCTGTACGTATATATGTTGAATGCATTTAATTGTTGATTTTGGTTCCTATATTTTGTTTTCTTGTCTGCTCTTAATTTTTATTTCATTATGTTGTTTATTGTTGCGTTTTTTGCTATCTTTATTGTTGTTGCAATCACATACACGTTATTTCGTGTTTCTTTTTTTTTTTTTTTTACTTAGTTCAATGAACGTAGCCGCCCTTGTTTTTTTTTTTTTATTAATAAATTTTAATAATTCATTTTTAAATCATTTTTGTTTTCTATTAGTTTTTTGATTTTATCAACAAGAAAACAGAAATGCAATGAATATACATAGAATAATTTCAATAATTATTTTTTATTTTCTTCCTACAAAAAAAAAAAAATAGAGGCTACGTTTATCATTCAACACCGTTCTATGCTTTTGGTTTTTAATAGACTTAATTTCAAGACATTTAGACTATTTTAGAGTTCTGAAATGTGTATGTTCAAATTGATATCAATGTCGAACATCATGAGTAGATTTGGAGTCTATGAAACTTGTTGTATGTTATGTATTTGTGTTTATGTTTGTATTACAGAAGGCCGGACTTCAACTTTATATATGTAAGTAAGGGGGCGTTCAAGTAAATTTAAAAATTGTTTATTATTGTCCACGGAATCCGTATCTAAGTTTATACATCATTAATAATTTCTGACTTATCTTAACAAATCAGGTTTAAATTCCGATTAAGGTTCGATTATAAACGTCATATCTTTGTTCAGTTATTCGGTATCTTCGTTTCCATCTGCATTTCTTATTATGCACATTAATTCTCGTGCTCGTGATTGCGCAAATTATTTTGGCTCTGTTTTTATGTATGTATGTATGTATATTTTTCGAATTATAATTTGCCGATTTTTGAGAGGCATGGTAAAGACTACATTGGTTGCAAACTCTACTATTGAGTGATGATTTGACAGAGGGACAAATATTGTATAATCATATTGAAATTGAAAAAATTGTTTATACTCTAAATCAATTTTAACTGATAAACGTAGACTTAAATTTAAGAAAATCTCCATTTTCGTTCACTATAAGGTCGGAAGGAGAAAACGATCAGGAAGCACTCCCCAGTGTTGTACAACACAGTGTGTGTTACGATATTTGACAATCTAAGTTATAAATATTGGCTCTTATGATCATGGTTGGAATACCAATACCGTCTTCTACATTAACAAAAAGTTTATTACTCTTTCATCTAACCACACATAACGGGATATTACAGGATAACCGTCAATTCACCATAATAATCCAAACTTCTGCAAGTGTTTCTTCTTCCAGCATATTCAAAATTGATGAAAGAGATTTAGAGTTCTGCCGCAGAATCCATACATGTTATTTGGATCTTAGTAGTAGTTAATTCTGAAAGCACTCATTCATTTCTAATAAGAAATATGAGAATTTATACCATTAGAAAAATAGTTCCCTGTATAAACAAAAATAAGAAAAACCTGTTTACGTAAAACTTAAATGACCCCTAATCAACAATATAAGAAAGTTGAACCCTTCAGTTAAAAGTCCAATAATAAATTAACTTTAATTAAAAGTTGCTCATTAACATGAATGAGATTATTGAAATTTCTTATATTTTTCAATGTTAATCATCTTCATCATTATCATTATTATTATCTATGGTGAATATAGGAAAAATCAAAATTGAAATTCTCATCAACCATTTTTTTTTTTTTAAGTGTTTTATTAAAAAAGTTGCAAACTTCCAAAACTAAATGACAAAATACTATTTGAATATTTAAAAATTAACCAAAAAAAAATCTTTAGAAATCATAAAATTCAAATTAAATTAAAACAAAAAAAAAATTTTTTTTAATTGATTATTTTATTTATAATTTTGGAAGATTTCTCATTAATTCATTTTTTTTATTTTTTTTTTTTTTGCTATTCATATTTTATAAACTCTTAAAAGATAAGATACATTTGCATCAACAAACGACTACTACAAACATGTATATATCTACTACTATCTGTATCTATTTATGTATTTTTGTATCTATTTTTATATTTAATTTAAATATGCATTGATTTATAATGAAATTTATAAATTTTATACATTTTTTTTTTTTTTTTTAGTTTTTATTGTTTGTTTTTGTATACTCGTGAGATAAAAAAAAACATTTCTTTTTTATACATTACTATACAAAAGCTGTTTGATTTGGTTTGGATTTTGTTGTTGCTGGTGTTGTTGTTGTTAGTTCTTTATTTTATAGATGTGTACATTGTTGTCTGAACTATTGCTTTTGTTTTTATATTATGTATCTTTTTTTTAATGTTTTTGTTGCCTATTTTTTACGACTGGCGCCAAAAGTTTTAGCATAATTTTGTTTTTATTTTATTTTTTATAATTGAATTTGTTGTCGCTCATCTTATTTCAATTCATCTTCATGCTCCCTCTTCCATCCCATCAAAAACCCATTCCTTTCCTTCCATCCACTTCTCGTCCCTTGCATTTCTTCTCTTGTCTTCCCTTCTATTCCCTTGTCTTAACATTTAACTTTATTTCAATATTTTTTATTTTTGTATTTATTTTATTTTATTTTGTTTTTTTTTTTTTTTTTGTTATGTCGCGCTTTTCTTATTATCTTTTTGAACTTTTGTTATACTATGAACGCGTGTATAAAAGCGCCTACAAGTTCATATGTATTTACATGTACGTATGTATGTATTTATGGTATATCATGTGTAAGTGTGTGTGCATGTGTGAGAGTGTTTGTTTGCTTACATATATATGTATGCGTGAGCGTGTTATTTTTGGTAATTAAAATTTATAAATATTTTAGCGCATTAATAGATTTGCATATTTCAATAAATTTATATTTAAACAAAAAAAAAATTAATCTGTAATGCGGCAGATCATAGAATTTTTGTTGTTATTGTTGCTTAATGTTTTTAATAAAATAAAACTTAAAACAGAAACAATAATGTGAAGAAGAATACAATCTACAATGCCTCGCCATGACATAAACAAAAAAAAAAACAAAACAAAACAAAACAAAACCAACAGATAGACAGATAAGTAGACAGATAGATAGATAGATACATAGATAGTCAGTCTGTCAGTCAGTAAGATAGTCAACTAGACAGACAGTTGAAGGGGAATAATGGAAGAGATGTGTAGAGAGGAGAAGAGGAACATGAAATAAAAACAAATCGAAAACGGTGACAATCATTTTGCGAAGTGTGACATTGATTCGCTTTTGTGGCGTTGATTAAATACGCCCAGCATCCCGCGCTGTCACCACTAGTGGTGTCAATCGCCCTCGCAATTATCGCCCCCGCAACAGTCTACAATACCAAAAACAACTACAAAAAGTTAAGTTAATACCATTAACACAATAATAACAACAACAATAACACCAACACCAACAACATTTGACACTTGTTGGCGCCAGTGATACTTACAGATACATAGATACTTACACACACATTGTATGTATGTATGGATAAACAACAACAACAACCAAATCAAATACAGTAGCAAGAAAAAAAAGGCAAGAAAGAATTTACTGAAATAAAAATTATTTATAATTTTCTTTTTTTTCTATTTGCTCTTGTAATTTAAAACTTAAAAAACAATAGCAGCAGCACCATCAAAAACATCATTCGTAACAACAACAAAGAATCTGCTATTTTACAATTTTTCTTTAATTTAAAAAATAGAAAAAGAAAATTAAAAAAACTTTTTTTTCTTTTTTTTTTGCAAGTGAAGTTGAATGAATATCACCACAAAAAAAAAAATTATGAAACAGAAATGAAGAAAAAACAACAACAAAAACCATTAAAAAAATACAAAAAGTTTAAAAAACCAAAAACAAAATTGCATTTTTTATACAATTTTTGTTGTCGTCGTTACTGCAGCCGGAAGCGCGTTTTTAAACATGGCGCCATAGCAAAAATGCAACAATATCCAACAACTTGTATAAAGAGAAAAAAAAATTAACAAACAAGAATGAGGGGAAGAAGAGGCAAACATAGAAGCATAAGAATAGGAATGCTGACGACGTTGTCGCATAAATTGAGGTTAAGCGTCGTAATAAGAGGCACCCACCTAACCGAAATTTATAATAATTTTGCTAGTGAATTCATGATTGCATTGCTAAATTTGTATGTACGCGTAATATATGTATATATGTACATATAAGCATATAAAGTAGTAGTACAGTGAAACCCAGCATATTTAATTACATATTTAGTTAGACTTCTGTTGCTGTTAACAAACAACTTGGCTGTCGCTTGGCCCAAGAAAACCTAAAATTGATCTTTAATTCTTCAAACGCAATGTCACTGGCATACATAACATATGTATTGATTTATTGATGACAATCCTTGCTTCAAACTATGATTATAGAATTATAGTTGTCAACATATGACTGATTATTATGATTATAAACCATAGTTTAGTTTAGTTTATAATAACAAATTAATTTATTAAATTTTTTAATTATATGTATATTTAAAAAATCATTTCGCAATTTCAATTTTTATCTAAATAAAAAAACGCATCTCAACCCAATTAAATAATATTGTATCTCATTATCATTGAATATAAAAAATGAAAGAATAAAAACCAATAATATTAAAATTATTGTATACTTAAAAATTTATTGCAAAATCACCAAATATGGTGAAGTCATTGCAAAGAAAGTGAAGGAAATAAAGAGCAAAGATGGCATTGCAACCTAATGATCATAATCATCATCAACTTACGCAAGTCTTGTTCCTTTCGCTTTAAAAAAATGTTTAAAGCTTTAAATATTTTCATTCATTTTTGTTTTCTCTCATTCATTTTTCATCATTTATATTTCGAATCGTTTCATTACATTAAATAATCAAACAGAAATAATGGCAAAAAACAACAATTTGGGTTATCTCCCCAAATTTTAAATACACTTCACTAATGTGATAAATTATCTGAATTATAATAAGTACATACATATATGGAAAGATGGATCAAAGATAACTCAAGATTTTAAAAAACTTGGACAATAGTCACCCTCAATCTCATATTAGTGATCATACCAATTTATGGGGTCCATACGTACATATTGCAAACTTCAAATGAAAGTGAAAATATATTTCACAATACTAGTGTTATACAATTCATAAAACAAAATTAAAAATTGCAGACTTAATAAAAAAAAGTGACAATCAGGTAGTTTTAAAAGTCTATCTGCCTGTCAATTGGATAGGCAGTCAGTAAGTAAGTATTTGTCAGTCTGTCTATCTGTCTGTCATTTATATATATAAGTGAAAGAGATGATTGTATACAGGGTTTGGGGGCAAAAGGAACGCGTGTTAAGTCATTGGCGAATGGCGGCAAAAATCAATTATGGAAAATTTATGTTGATTAAGTGGCGCCAAAGTTTTAAGTGTAAATGACGCCAACAATGTCATCAAATGAACAACATTGATCACTCACTCGCTCATTCAATCACTTACTTACTTACTTACAATCAAGCAATCAGACATCAGTATACCAAATAAACATACTTAGATACATAGATACTTAAATTGAATAACCAAATATGTAGACAGGAAAATGTTTAAAAACGAGACACATTTTTGCTCTATTTGATAAAACAACAAATCTAATTAAATAATAATAATAAAACTTAAGTTTATTTTCGTTAATATTTATTTTTTTATTAATTCAATTTTATTTTTAAATTTTCCTTTCAGTTACCGAATGTCAATTTGGCAAAGTCCTAAGGGAATTGGGTTCCACTTGGTATGCAGATCTTGGACCACCGTTTGGTGTCATGTATTGCATCAAATGTGAATGTGTTGCGGTAAGTAAACAAAAATA
The DNA here is from genome assembly GCA_035041805.1 of Amiota mariae. NCBI lineage: Eukaryota > Metazoa > Arthropoda > Insecta > Diptera > Drosophilidae > Amiota > Amiota mariae. Next base: position 680,732 of record JAWNKV010000010.1, read on the forward strand.
TATATTAAAAATAATATATAAAAGAAAAATAACATATATACTGTTAAATGACTAACTGATTGATTGATAAAAAAAAAACAGAACTAACCAAAAGAACCAAAGAAAATTAACAACAATTTAAAACAACTTTTTGCATGATTAATTTTGTTTTTAAATGTGTGTGTGTGTGGTTTTTGTTTTCTATTATTAGCTGCGAAGCATAACAAGAAATTTACAATACAATTTTTTTAACATATTTTTCATAAATAAAAAAAAAATTGCAAATGACTGAAGGCGACAGCAGCAAACAGAAGCGTGACATGGAAACAAATTAACAAGCAACAGCGCGAGACACGCAGAAATACAAAAGACAAATTGAAGAAAAATTTATAATAAAAAATAAATAAAAGTATTAACAAAATAAAAAATAATATAAAATAAAAATTAACTAAATAAAATAAAAAAGAAGAAAAATAATATGAAAATAGTACAAAAAAATTATTTTAAAATTATTAAATAAAATAAAATAAAATAAAAATATAAAAAAAAAATAATATACATTTATATTAAAAAAAATTAAAAGCAATGAAAAAGAAAAAATATAAGAAAAAATTAAAATTATTTATATATGTAATTAAAAAAAAAAATGAGAAATATTGAAAACTTTAAATTTTAACTTCAAATAGGGTAAAAAAAAAATAATTCACAATAAGTCCCAAGTAACAAATAAAAATAGAAAAACTTTCTGCTTATTTATGTCTGTTGAATTCAATAATAATGAACTAAAAACAATTGGAAAATAAAAAAAAATAATTGTATTAGAAATGAGACAAATTTTAAATAACTAAAAAACAATAATAAAAAAAAGGAATTAAAAAATGAAATATTTGATATAAATAAATAAAAAGTACTACAACTAACTCCTAGAGACTCTCTCTAGGTAGTACAGAGAGCCCTGGAAAGAAAGCCACTTAACAACAAGTCAATTACCCATGAACCAAAACATATATCTGAATTTTATTAATGGATAACTGAAAATAATCATGTGGACATCAGTTGTTAGAGGTATATTATCCATAGCACTGGAGAAAAGGGGATCAAGGCTATGAGAAAGCCCCATTTCACCGCCATCATCATTTATTCATATGTATTTTGTAGTATAATCAAGAAATTCGTCTTTGTATTTTTGTTTCAATTAAAAAGACAAAAAAATATATGAAAATAAAAAACATTATTGTGTACAATATAAAAATCAATAAAAATGAATGAGAACAAAAGGCCATAAAAATAAATTGAAATTAAAATTTTGTAAGAAATTTAAAAATTCTCTGTCATAAAGAAAAACGCAAGAAACAAAATAAAAAACGTGTGCCACGCATTTATTATGATATTTATAAAAAAAATCTTCCTTCTTGTTTTCTATTTTGGGCTGCTGTTGTATGGTATCTAGATACATTTGTATATACTACAATATATGACTATGTATACATTTACATATCTATGTAGATGTTTTTTATAACTTTTGCGTCAGCATCTCATTAAAATTGATTTTTATTTCATTTTTTTTTTCGCCCGCTTAATTAATTCTTTTTTTGTCTTAATTTTCTTTTTAACATTAAAATTATGTCAAAAAATAACAAAATCCAAAAATATATATTAATGTATAGTAGATATTTACTATATTAATGGTTGTTAGAATTTGTATAGATAAACCGTGCATAAATGTCATTATACAATTAATTAATTCGAATTTATGAAGAATTTGTGTTTGATATTTTAAAAAAATAAAAAGGAAAAAATCATCACCATAAAATTTTGCCAGACAAAATAGTAATAAAAAAACGAAAGGATTATATAATCAGTTAGACCCGACTAAGGGATGCCTTTTAACTTTTAATTATTATTCATCATGTTTCATCATACTTATGATTATAGTTTTAGTTTGAGTAGTTTTAGTTGTTTATACTGAAAATTTCTAGACTATATCTGTAAAACTTATAAAAATGGATTTACACTGTAAGCAATTCAGAAGATTTAATTTTTCGAACATTGATGTTTGAATGAACACCTGATAGAAGACTGTTTATTTTGGAGCCGTCTTTTACATATTGATTCTTTGGTGTTTCTTGCAAGTGAGTGCTTACTCTCAGCGACATATGTTTTCACATCCCTTTTTCAAGTGATTTTGAAAAACTTTCAACAATTTTTCGGCATCCAATTACACTCTCGCGGTTTGCTGTTTGCTACTAATCAATCAAATGAAAGAATTTCTTAAGAAATTTTTTTTTTTTTTATTCTTGGAATCTTTTAAACTTTTAGTTACAAGACCTTAAATCAAATCAAATTTATAACTCAAAAACTGAAGGACTAATTTTTATATACATACATACATACATATAAAATTTTTTAAACTCTAAAAATTTGTTTATCTTTTTTAATTTGCAGGTGCCTAAAAAGCGTCGCATTGTTGCACGTGTTCAATGTCGCAACATTAAAAATGAATGTCCGCCCGCTAAATGTGATGACCCAATATCATTACCAGGTAAATGTTGCAAAACATGTCCTGGCGATAGAAATGATGGTAAGTCCATTTTACTATTCCCATTCCATTCGCAATTCCCCAATTTCCCAAATTACCATAAAAAAAAAAATACGAGAAAAAAAATCAATATATTGTCTGCTATTTGTGAAGGTCGTAACGCTATTTTCAAAATTCCACTTAACATACTCATTCGCTCAGTCATTCACTCAGTTATGGTAGATACTTAGATATCTTGTATATAATATAGATATTTAAAATATCTGATTCCTAGTGTAGCATATTTAAATTGAATGAAGAATATAAATTAAAAAAAAAATATAACAAATAAACAATGACAAATACATAAATATGTATTGAAATATATCTTATGTTAGATGCTATGACAGTTGTCCTTCATGTTCCCCTTGCCTTGCTTTTCCTTTCCTTTCCGTTTTCTTCTCTTCCCTTCATCATCTCCTTTCCGTTCCTTACCTTCCATCTTCATTTTCTTTCAACAAATATGTGAATGCTTGCCAAAGTGAGTCAGAGTTAAAGCATCGCTTTGGGTAATTTTCTGCATGAATTGAATTCATAATTAGAAAAGTTATGAGCAATAGCAACAAGAAGAAGAAAAAGCTAAGAAGATAAAATAAAATCAAAAAGAAAAGAAAAAGCTTAAAAAAATCTTCTTATTGTTTTTTTTTTTTGTTTGTTTTATTTTCTTTTCTTTTCTGTTTAGACATATTTTTGTTTTTTTCTTTTTTGAATAATAAATGCCAAACAAGAATTTCACTATTCAATCACTTTTGTCCGTTTGTCCCATCCATCCATCCATTCGTCTAACTAAGTATCTATGTGTCTATAGATTGTTGCATGTAAATATGTATGTGAGTGCATATACGTATGTGTGCGTGTGCATTTGTCTCATGTGTGTCGTGTGACATTTTCACATAATCAACTGCTAAATTCCAAAGAGTCATGGCAAGAAAGAAGTAGGCAACCAAGCGGCGGCTACCAACCATGATATAGACTATAGTGGTAGACCCAAGAATCATCACAACTAACTAACATACTAACTTTCCAATATATATATATATATATATATATATATATATGTCTTCTTCTCTACCATTATCTTTCCCTCTTGGTCTCTTTTAAGTATTTGTATGTAAAAGTATTTGTGTTGTGGCATGGTGGCCAGATATATTCAACCGGCAGATCGGTCGGCCGGCCGACCGGCCTGCCGTTATGGTATATAAACTGGTTAGTTACTACGATTGGGGCTTGATGCAGCTTTGTCTCTGCTCCCGATTCCTCGACTCCTCAACTTCTCTCTATTCGTTAAATCACTTCGTTTATTTTTCTTTGACTTGCTTTGCTTTGACTTGAGTTGGCTTTGCTTGATTCAGCTTGGCTTGACTTAACTTGGCATGCCTTGACTTGACTTAGCATGGCTCGGTTTGGTTTGGTTTGTCTTGGTTGGTTTAAGTTTGCTTTGCTTGGCCTGAGATACATTGGATTGCATTGCAACGCATCGCTACACTTCACTGCCTGCTGCGCTCATTGTATCACATCATTAGTTTCCGTTTTGTGGCAATTTTTCATCTCGAACCAACAACAGCAGCAACAGAGGCAACATGCCCAACTTGGCTAATTTCTGCCATGTAGTTAGGATCTTTCTCCCTACCTGGCTCTTTATCTTTCTATGTATATAGTAGAATCATCATCAACATTTAAAGCCAACAATTCGTTGACCTTTTTTTCATTAAATTTTTTTTTGTTTTTCTTGAAATAGTATTTTTTTTTTTGGTGTTGGAAGGCGTGCCACAAAAACCAAATGTCCAAAGTCCATCAACATTCGTCAAGTGAATATACCACCCACTTAAGCCAAGCTAGGCCATGCGATGCCATGTGATGCCATACTACCTCATGCTATGCCAAGGCATGCCACTCCGATCATTTGTCAATTGGACAGTTTACATAGACCATCAAACTGACTACGCTTCCGGCATCTCTGAACTCACTACTTGCTACTCTGTTACTACTTAGATGAGATGAAATGAAATGATGATGATGGTGGGGCTGAGGTCTTCTTCTTTAGCGATTTTACTCTTTTATTATTATTAATAATTTTCTTTTTGACAATTTTCACTAATCAAAAAGTAACAAGACATTTTTTTTGATTTTTGGCATTTTCTTTTTTCCATTTTCCTTTATTTTTATTTTTTTTTACAGGCGAACAATAATCAAATGAAAATGTTGCTGCATTAGAAGGCGCACCTTCAACATGTTTGCCCCCAGAAGAATAAAATATTTCGCTTGTAGGCAACATTTTTTCCTTTTGATGCGTTCGCTTATTGTTTATCAAGAAAAAAAATATAAAAAAAAAATGAAACGAAACGAAACGAAAAAAGAAGGTAAAAACAAAATTATGCTTGCAAGAAATAACTATGAGAGACATGTCATGTTAAGGAGTTGCTAGAGATGGAGGGGGCCGGTGAGAGGGCACTAATATAGTATGTACGTGTATGTTTATGTGTAGAGTGTGCTTGATTGCCCAGGCCTAGCATAGGAATATGGCATGGCATGCCTACATAGTTTTAGTCACAGCAACAGCAGCAACCTCAACAAAATCAGCAGGCTCATCAGCTTGTTAAATATGGCTGCTGGTGATGGAAGAGCTGCTATTACTATTGCCGATATTGCTATTACTATTGATAATGTTAAAGCTTATATCTATGTTTATAGTCTCAACTCAACTCAGCTCAGCTTCTTCAAATTACAACTTCAATAGTTTCAACATTTTTAACTTTAGCTCAAGTTATGCGCAGAATATAATCATCATCAACACACAATTGCTTCGTTAAAAGACCATTTTTGGCTTGGTTTTGACTTTAACTAAACTCAACTCAACTCAACTCGATTCGATCCGATTCGTTTCGAGTTCAGTTAAGTTTAAACTAAAAACTTGGAGTCAACAAGTCTTCTGTGCTTTGCTAACATGCCTTACTAACTTTCAGACTTGGACCAGACTCTCAGTTGCAATGCATTTTTATACCTAACAATTATAGATAAATGAATGGTATTCTCACTTCATCATGATGTTCTGATAGACTTTGAAACATCTATTCTGTGTTATAGAGGAGACTTTTTCTAAAGATCCTCTCTAATATCTACATCATATTGAAAGATTCCAGATAAGTAGTGGCCAAGTCTGCTATCAATATCACTCAAAAATCCAGTATGAATGCTCCCTCAGTTCATTTCATAGAATGTTTAACCATCTTGTGATTGAAAGGCACCTGATTTATATGATTTCATTCATTAATATATATATACACGTAGTATTTGATATACGATTATCTAATAGTATTTATTTACATGATTTTTTTTTTTTTTTTTGATATTATTTTAATTTAATGACTTTATTTATATGAGGAAACTTTTTGTGATTTTTGTAATTTCTGTGCGAAAGAAAGGTTATGTCATTTTCGTTAAAACTTAAATAATTGGACTTTTCTTGTAGTATTCCTTCTTATTTAATATTAAACTTCATTTGGTCTTTCTACGCTCAGTTTGACTCATTAATTTATTCATTTTTTGTTTTCCTTTTTCTTATTGTTTTTTTTCTCTTCATTTTCATTATTATTATTTTTTTTTTTATAATGACATAACTCGAGCATTTTAACGCTTATTAAATTATCTCATTTAGTGGTTGCATTTAATGGGCACACAGATAGATGGTCATATAAACAGGCAGACAGACACACGAACGGACAGACAAAAGAGAAGATCTTTACCACCATCATCATGCTCGCTTAACTCAAAGCTGTTGACGTTGAAAACAGCAGGAGATCACTTGATCAGACAGATAGACAGCCAAACAGACTGACTGACTGGCAGAAGGACAAAGCAAACTCATTTTCTTCTAAAGTGCTTAAGAATTTTTTGTAAAATTGTTTAAGAAAGAGAGGCTCTTTCTTAGTTTCCAACTGAGAAATTGTTGCATTTTGATAAAAATCTCTCGCACACGAAGAAGAAAATGAAATTATTGTATTTGTTTTTTTTTTTTGTATTTTATTTTTTCAGTTTAAAGATCTTTTGATAAAAACTGAAACAACTTTTTGAGCGCCGCCGCCACCATTTTCTTTATATATAGTATCTTAACATTCATTCCTTGTTTTAAGTAGATACAGATAGCAATCCAATCCACCAGTTTGATTAAGTTTAGTTCAGTTCAGTTGAGTTCATTTCATAGTATATTCTGTTTGTGTATCCAACTAACAATTAAGGCCAGTTTTGGGCCATTGATATTTATCACACGCTCTCTCATGAACGATAACAATAAAATTTAATAGTTTATCATTGACGCGAAACCTGAACGATCAAATGTGAACGTGAACATGAACATGAACCTGAACTTCATCATCAATAACAAACAGCATTAACATGAACCTGAACTTGACAATGATGATCACGATAATGATAATGATTATGATGATCAAAGACAGACTGACATTCATTCATTCATTCATTAATTCATTCTCAGTCTTACTGTCTGTCTATCTTTCTGTTTGTCTGGCTGTCTAACTGTCCCACTCTGTACCCCAAAACATAGATTCATTCTTTCTTTTATTTCATTGTTTTTTTTTTTTTTTTTGTTTTTTTTCTAAATTCTAGTTGAGATTTCTTTTCTTATTTTTTATCATTATTATTTTATTTTAAATTTATTTCAACGACGACGTCGGCAAACTAGAAAGCGATCGAGTTTTTCTTTAAAAAAAATCTTTTTAAAGATCACAAAAAAACAAAATCTCCAAAACATTTAAAAAAAGATACAATTCTTTTTAAATGCGTTGAGATTTTTTGGTATGCGTTCGCGTTCTTAACTGATCTTAACTAATCTAAACTGATCTGTGATCTGTAAATCTTTTACGTTTTGTATTCATTCGCTTGTCGTTCTAGTTCTAGTTCTGGTTTTTTTTTTTTTTTTTTTTTTTTTTGTAACTTTTTCCATCTATTTATTTATTTATTTTTTATTCTTATTTCTAAATAGAAAAGTTATGTACTTATTTCCTTTTCGTTTTTACTTATTTAATTTAAGTATAATATTTTTTATTCAAATTATTAATTATTTTTCTGTCTTGCACATTCTCAATTTTAGTATTAAGTTTTGTCATAATTTTTTGAATTATCTTAAATGATGATCATCAAGAGGTGTTAAGAAAAAAAAAGATATCGTGACACTTTCGTCCAAGAATCAACCATCCAACCAACCAACAAATCAAAGAAATAAATGAACGAACAAATGAAAGAATGAAAAACTGAATGAGGGAATGAATGAAGGAATGAATGCATACCAAAGTGTTGACTCAATGAGCTAAGCTGATGAAGCTGAAAAAGAAGCGTTCCGTTTAAGTTGTTATTGTTGTTCACATTGGCGGCATTTGGCCAGCGTTTCTTTTGTGCGCACGAAAACTCATTTATCTTGGCTTAAAGAACTGTGTATGCGTAAATGTATCTGTCTGTATCTGTGTGTGCTTGTTATTGGTTTTGTTATTTTTGTTTTCTTATGTGAAAAGAACGCGCGCGCCATCATACGCGATACACAATGAGATACATTCGAAATTGAGGGTCTTTTTAGTTTAGTTTTTGTGGTTGTTACCAAGTCAAGTCAAGGGCTCCGTCTTCCATCGAATGCCAATAAAAATTGCAACCAACACAACAGCAAAACACTGTATGCGCTTCTGCCTTCCACAAAACACAAAAAATTCAACAACCGCAACAACAAATCAACAGTTAAAGTAATGTAGCACGATACGAGTATATACAGATATGTACTTGTACCTATGTAACCGTATGTATACATGTATATATAGATACATTGGTGTTGGTGCTGCTGCATTGGTTTGTATTAAGATCAAACGATAAGATCAACGAGCAAAAGCTATAAAGCTACAGAGCCAAAAGCCTCATGCACACACTTTTTAAAATTTCAGAACAAAACCACAGAGTCCAATGAACGTTCATCGTCATTTTTCCTGTCTCCCTGCCTGTCTCTCTGTCTGTCCTTCTGTTAGTCTGTTTTTCCAGTTGTCCATTGGCTTGCCACCATCGAGCAGCAGTGCTCAATAAAATGCTATACAAGGTGTCAGATTTGTCGCCCTTCATTATGTGGCCGAACGACCTAACGAACGATCTCATAAAGGAAGAAAGGATCTTAACTGCTCCCTCTCGATCTTCGAACGGCATTTAAGCGTCTACCTTGGTTATGTCCATGGCTTATAAAAGTTCAAGAAGAACAATAACAGAAACAACATACTACTTCTTAATAATGTTAAAAATTCCAATCTTCTTTTGCTTCTTCGGCGGTTCGGTGACGTCTTCTCTTTGCCTGGTTTAATCAGCTTTATGCGATCGACGTTCCTGCTGCTGATGCAGTCGCCTTCATCGTCACCATCATCATCATCTTAAGTCCATTCAAGTCTAAATTTTTTTTTTTTTTTTTTATTCTCTTTACTTGTTTGTCTCCCGGTTTTTTGTATTTTTCACAATTTTTTTTCTTTGTTTTTTCGTATGTTGAACCGAAGCATGCATAATTTGCTTTGGAAATACTTATATTCTTTTTTGTCGCGCCTTGATCCCATCTTTTGATCCGTGACTGCGTGGAGCTTCTTCTAACGAACCCAACGACGATGGCTTTTCTGTCTTCCTACGATGTACGATGATGTTGATGATCATCATCTTAAGCCTATAAAGAGAGAGAATGGGAATGGTAATGGAAATGGGAGAATTTATATTAGAATGAATATTGGCCATCAATATCACAACTATATAAAAGTTGTCACCTCTTTGGCTGTCTGTGTCTGTATCTATGTCTATGTGCCAGTGTCTGTCAATCAAAAAACAAATTCTATGGGTATGGAAGAATAACAATCCACAAAAATCGTGGGTGCTACATTGTCCGCCTACTTTTCACGCCAGCCAGCAATAACGATGACGATTTCATACTCAACCTAGCATTCATTCTACACACATTCTGATTGTCTGTTTAAGTCGTCTCTGTTTACTCTGTGTGCTCTGTGTTCGGTGCTCTGTGCTCTGTGTGTGATTCTAGGAAGTTGTGTGCATCTTTGTTTGTTTATGGCCGATTATAGCATGACACTACCTTTAACACCGCCTTGGCGACTATGGCCACAGAGGTGGCAGTGACGGCGGCTTTAAGTCTGTCCAATTGCACGTTGCCTGTTGCCCATTACCCATTACCGGTGTCTAGTTAGCACTGTTTATGGCACGATTAATGAAGCAAAACACAAGCACCACATGGCATTACATTACTTGGCATCATTTGGCATCGGTTGGCTTGGCTAAGCATGGCATAATTTCGACCTGGCCTTAGTCTGGATGCCTCAGGTGCCTTCATTTCTTATATTGCTGTGTGTGTATGTGTGTGTGTGTGCTTAGCTCGGTTTGGTTGCATTAGCTCATTTATTATGAAATGAAATGAATGAAGCCGAATTCACTACCTTGGCTTGGCTTGGCATGGCTTAGACCTCGACCCTTAGCCCTTGTCATCGTTATTTCTACTTATTTGTGTGTGTGTACGTGTTTGTGTATGCGAACGCGCCTTTAACACCAACAACAAAAGGCCTGAACGCATTGATCTCATCCGATTCAATCCGATTCGATCCGCACTGAACCGCCCGCCCTTTTTTATGGCTTCGTTGTATTGCTCTAACAATTCCCCGCTTCCTCCTCAACCAGAGCCATCTCTCTTCCTTCTCTTCTATGTTAATCGTCCGGGCCTCACTCATTCATACAATTCTTCTCCATTCACAACTTGGTTTCCTTAAATTTTTTTTTTTTTTTTTTTTGTGTCTGTTGGTATTCATTCTATTGGTTTTTTTTCATCCATTCGTTTCATTTTAAAAATGTTATTGTTGGGATTAAGTTGATTTCTTATGGTCTCTCGCATACACATATACGCACATTTACTATATAGACATATAGTCATATCTAAATTCCATTTAACTGTTGTCAGTTTCTACAAATTCTTTTAATTTTGTGTTTAAATCTTTTCATTTTGGGAACTTCTTCATTTCATACATACTTATACTACAAACAGTTTTATGTTCAGAATAATAGTTCATATATCTTTTTTTGTTTGTTGTTCCTTTCCTCATCATTCTCCCTTATTATTACTACTACTACCTTACTCTATCTATCCTCTTCTCCTGATTTTTTCACATTTCATTATCTTTAATCACGGTTTTGTTGTTTTTTTTTTTTGTGATTACAGATACCGATGTCGCCCTGGATGTGCCCATACAAAATGAAGAGGAGGAACGCAATATGAAACGTAAGTAGCTTAAACAATGAAAGACAGTATTTCTTTAAAAAGAAATCCATCTTATTATACTCAAAAATATTAAATATAATATGAATTTTTGTCTTTTCTTTTTTTTTTTTTCTTTTTCTGAACTCCCAAAATGCAATCGAATCCCAAAAACCATTGTAATACTACATCATCATCATTATCATCATTGTAATCAACAACAAATAGATTACGCTGCGTTGCTCACCGGTCGCACATCCTTTTTCCTTAAAGGAGAGGAAATGAAATCCATGTATACAACATATAATCCACAGAATATTGTAGCCACCGGTCGCTTTCTCTTCCAGAAGAAGAATCTCTATTATTCATTTTATACATCATCGAAAATTGGACGCCCACGTGCAATACAGTTTGTGGATGATGCCGGCGTTATACTCGAGGAGCAACCCTTAGAGACAACCATGAGCGGTACGCTTAGTGTTTATCAGAATGCTACTGGTAAAATTTGTGGGGTTTGGCGTAGGGTACCACGTGATTATAAGCGTATTTTGCGTGAAGATCGTCTACATGTTGTACTCCTGTGGGGTAATAAACATCAAGCTGAGCTCGCTTTGGCTGGTAAAATTGCCAAATATACTGCTTTGCAAACGGAATTATTCAGTTCACTTTTGGAACCCCCGACAAACTCAAATGGCAAAATTGAACAACAACTGACTGGTGCCGGTGGTACTGCAATCGTTTCAACCAGTTCAGGAGCTGCATCATCCATGCATTTGACTCTTGCCTTCAATGGTGTCTTTAGTTCGGATGATTATCTTGAGGTGCCATTAAATATTCGCATTGAGTTACCCGAACGGAAAGAGATCATACTTGATGAAGTTCAAAAAGTACGTAAACCATCGGCTGAAATTAACGTGTTGGAGATCTCTTCCCCGATTTCAATACAAAACTTACGTCTAATGTCACGTGGCAAACTATTGTTGACCATTCAATCGAAACGTTATCCTGAGTTACGCATACAAGGCCACATTGTGACACGCACGACATGTGAAATCTTCCAAACACTTCTTTCGCCGCCATCATCACACAATAGTGAGTCATCAGCTGGATCGTCGTATTCAACAGCATTGGCGCCCATTAGTAGCAGTGGCCTTGCTTGGGTCTATTTGAATACCGATGGTTCTTTGGCTTATAATATCGAAACAGATCATGTGAGCGCCAAAGACCGTCCTAACATTAGTCTCATTGAGGATCAGGGTAAACGTAAAGCCAAACTTGAGGACCTTACATCAAGTTTCAACTTTAATCAAGCCATTGGCAGTATCGAAAAACTAGGACCCAAGGTACTCGAATCCCTGTACGCCAGCGAATTAGGTGTCAACATAGCCATCGAGCATGAACCTTCTCTGATACGTGGCCGTTTGATACCACGTCCTGTTGCAGATGCACGTGATTCCGCTGAACCAATCTTACTGAAACGTGTCGATCACTCAGTTAGCGCACCAGCCCATGCCATGGGTATGGCCTGGATGTCAATCGATAATGAATGCAATCTTCATTATGAAGTCACTCTAAATGGTTTCCAACATTCAAATGCTCCACAAGATTTGCAAATTTACTTAGAAGAGAAACCAATCGAGGCAATTGGTGCGCCAGTAACACGAAAATTACTTGAAGAATTCAATGGCTCATACATGGAGGGATTTGTCCTAGGCATACCATCTCAAGAACTTATTAAATTGGAGACAAGTGTTTGCTATTTGGAAATACATGCACGTGATAACAACGAACTCTTACTACGTGGCAAATTGAAGTCAACTAAAGTACCGGCTCACTGCTTCCCCGTTTACACAGATAATAATGTGCCAGTGCCAGGAGATCATAATGATAATCAACCGGTCACTGCAGAGACGAAATGCTTCCATTCTGGTCGTTTCTATAATGAATCCGAACAATGGCGTAGTGCACAAGACACATGCCAGATGTGTGCCTGTCAACGTGGACATGCCACTTGTGAACCCATCAAGTGCCCGATAGTTAAATGTAAATCTGATGAAGATTTAGTACAACGTGAGGGTGAATGTTGTGCCACATGCATGCCCAAAGAACTGAGTAATAGTGACAACAATAATAACAACAACAGCAATAGCAATAATGATGGCAACAATGGAGCGAATGCAAATGGTCGTGGTTGCCGTCTTGGTGATCAATTCCATATGGCTGGTGCCACTTGGCATCCATTCCTGCCACCCAATGGCTTTGATACTTGCACCACATGCACTTGTGATCCTCTGACATTAGAAATTCGTTGTCCTCGCATGGTTTGTCCACCATTACAATGCTCTGAAAAGGTTGCCTACCGTCCGGATAAGAAGGCATGCTGTAAGGTTTGTCCTGAGGGCAAACTAAGCTCACGTACCGACAAATTGGGACCAGCCAATCCAAATGTCCTGCAAGATCAAGCTGCTGCTCACAAAACAGCAGCACATACCGCCGAAGAGACACTCTCTAATGGTGGCTGCAAGGTGGTAAATAAAGTCTATGAAAATGGTCAGGAATGGCATCCAATTTTAGTGTCGCATGGCGAACAGAAATGCATTAAATGTCGTTGCAAGGTAAGTTCAATCGCAAAAGCAAATTAAAATTTAATATTAATTCAATAATTTACCACATTAATTTATTTTATTAACTCATCACTTTGTTGTTTTTCTTATTTTAGGACTCGAAAGTGAATTGTGAACGTAAACGTTGTTCACGCTCTACTTGTCAACAGCAGACGCGTGTCTCGTCCAAGCGAAAAATCTTCGAGAAACCTGGTCAACAGGAGCCAGCCTTTGATGAATGCTGTTCGACACAATGTCGACGCTCCCGACGCCATCACAAACGTCAACCGCATCCTCATCAGCTACAACAGCAACACCATCAAAGATCAAGCAGCTGAATCTATCCACCCATCTAACCCATTACCCATCCAACCTAAATACGAATATACATAGAAATACCCTCTCTCTCATGCATAGATACACAGAGAACCAATTGCATTTGTGTGATTTGTGTCAAAGTTCAAAAGGATTTGCAATAGAAATATTTTCCTCAATTTTATTTGAATTCTTCTCAGAGTTCAATAGTCCTTTTTTCTTTCTTTTAATATGATAACTGACAATAGAATCAATAACATGAAACACGCATATATATATACAAAAACTCACACACACATTTATATATACACATACACACATATAATGGCACTAAACAGTAATTGTACTAATAGTAGTAGAGTAGTAGTTGTAGTGGTACTAGTTGTAGCTGAAATGAAGTGAAGGCAAAGCAAAGTGACGGAAATTTATATAACCGACCGGAAATGCAATAGGAAGCGAAACACCGGAAGAGGAAACAGAAACGAACAGACACATAAACATTATATATATATATTTAATACACAAGAACAAGACCTTAGAACAGAAACCAGTGCAGTTGCTTTAAATTCTCCCATGCAGAATTTCACTAGAAAGCATTTTCATTTAACTCTAAACTTCTTCTTTTTTTTTTTTAAGAAAAAAAAGAGAAAAATTCAAAAACTGTGCTGTGTTTTTTTTTATCAATCAAAAATATAATTGTATTTTTTTTTTGGCAACAAATTAAAAAAAAATAAAAAAATACATAATTTTATTAAAACAAAAATCAAAAAAAAAAATTTAAAATAAGAGGAGAAAAGAGGAGAAAAATTAAAGCATTTTCTCGTCTTATGTGAGAGGGGAAAGATAGCTAAACTAAGCACATATATGCTTACACATACACACACACACACACACATACACAATCACATGAATGAGAGTGTGTGTGTGCGTGTTTGTGGGTGTATGTTATCGTGTGCTTACAGCGAGCGTGAACACATCCCAAAAGTTTCGACTGATTGACTGAATGGCAAAAGTAGTTTTTAAGCAAATAATTTTTTTTTTCGAGGAATTAAAACTAAAATTATTTAAACAAAATACACAAAACAAACTAAAAAAGAAGAAGAAATTTATACATATTAAAAATTATGATGATAAAAAATAAATTGCTTAAAAGGCAATTTTTTTTTGTTTTTCAAATATCTTTTTGTACCACAAAAAAAAAAACAAAAAAAAAATATTGTTACTTACAAAAAAGAAACAAACAAAATAAGAATGTTGTATAAATCTAACACACAAACACACACACACATTTATATACTATATACACCCACCCACCCACACACACATACGAACACATCAACTGTTATTTAGTTGTTTTTTTAATTTAATTATTAATATTTTTATTATTTAATTTAAACAAAAGAAAAGAAAATCGCGAAAAAAGAAAAAAAAAACAAAATTATTTATTAGAAAGAAAAAAATTTAAATAACAAAGAGATACAGACAGCGATAGCGTTAAAGAATAGAGAAGGCGAGAGAGAATGAGAGAAAGAAAGTTGATGAGTGCAAATGAGAAAAAAGTGCGCGTGTGTGTGCGTGTGAATATATGAAGAAATTTGAAAACTTTCAAAATTATTAAATTTATTTACAAAATATTATTACACACAGACACACACACACACACACACACCAACAAACAAACAAACAAAATACAAACCCATTAACAAAAACAAACATAAAAAAAACATAAAACATACTACATACTACATCAAATTGTATTAATTTTTTTTTTTAATCTATTATTATTATTTTTTTTTTTTTAGTTGTATATTTATTAACTGGATTAAATTTAACAAAGCGTAGAGCAACAAAAATAAAATAAAATCAAAATAAACAAAATTACAGAAAAAAATACAAAAAAAAAACAAAAATCAAAAATAATAAAAATAACTTAATGTCTACTAATAATGAATTTTAGTGTTTATATACGATTATTAATTAATAAAATATTATTTTTAATACTATAAAAAACAAAAAAAAATAAAAAATCAAACACATACAAATTTAAAAAAAAAACAAATAAAAATAAAAAAAAAATAAAACTAAATTTATTTTTTATTATTATAAACTGTCTTTCATTATTTGTTGATGGGGCAGTGCGGTGCGTCCCGAATGCTATTTTCATAAGAAGTGTGTAAAGAATAGGGGATAACCCTGAGCCAATTCTTTAAATATTGAAAAAAAGGACTAATAATTGATAATTGTCCAAACTCTTTGATTGTCAGTAAGGATGTAATCAGAGTAATTAAAAATATAAAATAAGACTAACTTTGGTTATGCCGAAGTTGTAATACTCTTCACGCTCCAGCTAGTGGTCCGAGGGTCTTAAAGGTTGTAAGGTTGGTTGCTATGGGTGAGATACTTATAGTGTCCAAATTTTAAGTCGATAGTACAAAAAACAAAAACCTTTTTCTATTAAAAACTTTTAATTGGATCCCGGTTTGTATGGGAGGTACCCCTCCTAGTAGCCCGAGGGTCTTGAAATGGTTTGTGGATATGAGTCAGAGACTTATAGTGTCTAAATTTCAGTTCAATAAGTCAGAAAAAAAAAAACTTTTTCTAATAAGAACTTTAATTTAAAAGGGGGTTTGTATGGGAGGTATCCCTCCTGGTAACCCTGGGATCATGAAATTTATATGGTTATTTGATATGGACCAGAAACTTATAGTGTCCAAATTTCTGTGCCATACGTCAAAAACCAAAAAACCTTTTTCTAATAAGAACATTAATTTAAAAGGGGTTTGTCGAAGGCCATAGCAGCCAGTGCTCCCCCCTTTAAGTTATTTTAAGTTTTTACAATTTAAGTAACTGTAATAATAAATAAATAAATAAAAGGTGATTTGTATGGGAGGTACCCCCCTAGTGGTCCGATTCGGCTGATTCACGAACTTGGTAAAAATAAACCAATGTACAAAATTTCAGCTCTCTAGCTCAAAAACTGAAGGACTAGAAGTGCGAACAGACGGACCGACGGACAGACGGACATGGCTAAATCAACTCGTCTCATCGAGCTGATCACAAATATATATATACTTTATGTGGTCTGCGATGTCTCCTTCTGTGTGTTACAAACTTCATGACAAACTTATAAAACTATTCACTCCCGTGAAGAGTATAATTATAATGTGGTTGGTGAGCAAGTAAGTAAATATTAACAATATGACATGTCAGCGTTTGTTAAGTCTGATAAAAAAATAATTTCCTTCAAAATGAGAACGCTAAGGTTTTAGTACGAATTGTCTAGTCTATAGTATCTGTGTCAACAAGTCAGAGTAGCTTATGATGAAATTTAAATAAATTGTGTTAGAACTTTACTATTATTCAAAGCTTCAAAATACGCATTTCGACTTAAAAAAATTATAAAAATATGGTGTAGAATCATAGTTACATATATACCCTTAACACTCCACATTCTTACACCCATGATTTTTTCACAATTCCAATTTTCAAACTGTTTTAAAAAATAAACTAAATAAAATTTATACTTTTTGGAAAGACTGCGAAATTTACTTGTATAAAAACACTTTACAAAATATATTTAAAGTGTATTATATTTTTAATAATTTTTTTTGTATAACAACTTAGAAATATGAAATAAAACCAAACAGAAATCATTTTACACAAAATGGGCAATATCTCAAAATATTGATTTTCGACACCAGCGGTCACATTTCTCAGACCACCACACCTACACCCCCAACCACCCTGGTGTGACATCATATATTTTCCAGTGGTAACCGATAATATAAACTCACTTTTATCCCTCTTATGTTTAAACGTTTGTCTCCCTTAGGGCTCTATATACGGAGGTCACAAAGCCTAAAGATAGAGTTGGTAATAATTTTTCGTTTAAAGATTTTTAATATTTTAGATTTTGACATATGACGTCACAAAGGTTATTACCCCACCCCTTCTGTCACAAATGGCCACACTTCGTTGACCCACTTCCCCCCTCATAACGTGTGACGTAATATGTGGATGGCTGCTTTAACTTGTTGACACAGATATAGTTAATGGTCTTTGACCTCGGACGCAGGATGGATGCTCATCCCATGCAACAACAGGGAAAATGACGAAATGTAGGGTCGGACTTTTGGATGCACATATACTGCAAATTGTATATCAATGTCCCATTGAAGCAGAGCAGCGGAAATGGCCCATGGCTATTAACAAAGATTTCATACATGGGCCCAACGATGGAACATTGGCATAAATTCATTTAAATCCGCTATAGACACGCACACATTGAGGCGCGGCGATTGTCCAGCTATATCGTACGACTGTAGAATCATTCCTCAGGTGTATCCTAGGTCTGATCCTGGACAAGTGCCTCACATGATGCGCTCATGTGAAGAGTGTCACAGCGTGCTCCTATCAAAAGACGAGGAAATTGCACTGGCTACTGCGTGCGGACAGCAAACTGACACTCACTGTTTTGACTGTTACTTTGCTTCTGGAGTATAGTAGTGTTTTGTCTAGAGTTATGTATTGACGCAAAAACTCGTTAGGATTGCGACGGAATAGCGACAAAACAGTCTTAGAGTCTACCACACAACTCCTGCTACTAGGAGCAAAATTATACCACTGTACCTTGCGATATCAGGCATATCATACCTCATACCTCAACTTTTTCATGCACATTTATTCGTCGATCACTCAAAACGGTATTGTATATTTTCTCAATCGCAACTGCCCAACCCAGACAACCTTCCTCTATATAATTTTCTTTAATTCCAGTTGGATCGTACTCCAGCCATTTTTTTACTTTAAAAAAAAAAAATGTACAATCGCTCACCTACACTGAGCTTTTTGTTCGTAGAATCCTTAAAACAATTGCGTATGATTTTGTAACAGGTGACAAGAAATAAATTGACCCACTTGATCCCGTCTCAAGCGATAGTGAATGTGTTTTCAAATGATTTAATTTTGTATGAAATAACGTGGGCGAAATCATTGAGGATATTGGGAAAAACTCGAGTAAGCTTATAATTGGTGCAGAGCATTCAATCAAAGCAGTTAAAATAAAGACTACATTTGTCTTGTTTTCTTTTTTAGTTGCAACTCTTTCAAAGTGGAATGTTATGCATTGAGATTGACGTTGTTAAGCTATTAAGCAATAATAATGGAATTTTAAAGGATGAAGTCCTTGTTTGGTCCTCCGGTGATCTGAAACGGAGATCCAGGGGATGATAACACTTTAGCCTGCAAATGTGCAGGCTATTGTCCAACAAATCGGTTGCATGCAAAGTTTACAATTTCATTTGATACCGTTGACACCTGCAGGTATTTGTGGATGACAGAGTTGTGGACATTTTATTTCCGATTCCATACCTTCAGAAGTGTTATAAAAAGTCCTCTTGTCAAGGTAAGACTTGATGAACAGATAGTATGGTGGTGGGAGGAGTTTCTTCAGCTTATATAGCAATCCTGGGTGCTCAGGTGTTCCATGTAATCTCTTGAATTCAAATTGATGATGGGATCATGCGTCCATCGTCCAGCAGCGGGAGCAGTCTCATCAAAAATATTCTTTCAAATATATTCGAGTGAATGGCCAGCATGCTAATTGGACGGTAGGAGAATGGTTTTTGTTCTGGCTTCACTAGTTTGGCAATCATAATAATCTTAGCGCATTTCCATTGAGATTTGCTTGGTTTGAGACGTTCATTTTTATTTTTACCTTCTTGAAAGTCAACTGTGCGTATAGGCAAATCAATCTGACAAGTAGATTTAATGATTAGCATAAATGATGATTATAGATTTGTGTCTAACAACTTGATATGCAAAGAAGTCAATAGGCATCAGAATAATGGAAAATAGGTAGTCGCCGACCTAGTGTCAAGTAACCTATTTGCTCAAACTTTTCCTTACACTATCTATAACATAACTAGTGAATATTGTTAAAATAAAAACTCAATTAATGTGCACTTTACGCTACGTAAGACTCTTTAGTTTCTTCATTCAAAATACATAATATACTTTATATAATTTTTTTTTTTTAGAACAACGTTCAAATACAAACAAATGGACTGACATATTATTTGTGACGCCGCAATCCAATCCAAATAGAGAATAATTACTTCACCATCCAAAATGCACACTCCCTTCCTTAAATATTTCCACGCATTTTGTTATTCTTGCCAATGACGAAAATTAACGACCAAGCTTCTTGTTTTTAGGCTGCGTCGGACGTAGTTGTATTTCAGAGCAAAAATTATGTATCATAGCCGGAATGCAAAGACAATTAGGAGTCGCCTTTAAGTCGAATGACATTTCGCTTTTTTTGGCCGAGAATGCAGAATTATTGGCTCTGCCTTTGCCCATTTTACTTTTATTTGTAATTCCCGATGATGGTTTATTATTTGACATTTTTAAGCCGAAATTGAATAAATTTTTTATAATTTTTATGTCCTTATACAAGTATGTGAACAATTTGAAAGAAATTTATGAAATGAAATGAGATTTTGTTTTTTTTCATTTGACCTAACAAGTTATTATTTTCATCTTCCACGCCTACTTATAAAATTCTGAATACATTTATGTCCGATTTACACCGCTTAAAAATTTTTGCTTTTTTAGCGAACGTTCACACAGAGGTTTCGCTTAAAAAAATAGCTGTTTTTTATTTTGATTATACATACATACAAATGGAACGTTGTGGCTAAATGTGATAATTAAAATGGAGATTTTGTGAAAAATAGAATATAGAGAACAATTTGTAGTGAAGGGTGTTTTTTTTTTTAGAGGTTTACAACTTTGAGTTTGCAAAACTGCTTTATTTGACAACCGATTTACCAGCTGATAGTTTCTTTTTGTTTAATTTGGTTTGGCATTTTATTATTGATAGATTTACACTAGAGCAACGCTTGCAAATTGTTGAAACTTTTTATTAAATTAATGGTTCTGTTTGTCAAACTTATCGTGTATTTTGTCCATTTTATGGTAATTATAATCGTCCATCGGAGCATTTAATTCGAATAAAATGATAATGTGCATCCCGTAAGATGCGCAACAGTGCGCACCGAACAAGCTGTAGCCGCTGTACAGCAAATATGTGTCCATATTTATGGAAGATTTTACGAAAGGATCTTGGCTTAAAAGCTTTTAAGATTCAACTTGTGCAGGAATTAAAGCCAAACGACCATTGTATGCGCCACCAATTCGGCTAATGGCACAAATTTATATTGATCTTGATTTTTCATACATAATTTTATTTAGCGATGAAGCTCATTTTTGGTTGGGTACATAAATAATCAAAATTTTCGCATTTAGAGTGAAGATAATCCACAAGCTTTTGTTGAAACACCATTACATCCACAGAAAATTACTGTTTGGTGATGAAGAAAGTTATTCCCTAGTGCTATCCTACGGTGCACCAAAGATGGAAGACTGATAAGAAGGAGCCTATCAGATGAAAATTGCAAACGGGAATTAGAATTCCAGTTTAGGCCTCGAAGGGAATTGTTTCTGTATAGACTTATTTTCATCTTGATTTTTTATATATTGCGGTGACCGAATGCAAGAGCAATACTCGAGGAGTGGACGCACAAGAGATATAAAAAGAATTTTTGTGGTCATTAAATTCAATAGACCAACGTTTAATGGAACCAACAACACCATTCGCCTTATTTACGATGGAAGAGATATGCTGGTTATAACACAGCTTAGGATCGAACAGGACACCAAGGTCAGTAAACGTAGAGTCATGCTCGAGTTGGACGTTATCCATCTTGTAATAAGGCTTACAACGATGATACGTCATGAACTTTCATTTAGAGATATTTAAATACAAATAGTTTGGAAAGGATCAAGGTCCTCTTGAAGTCTGGGATGAGAGGCACCATCATGATGACTACCTTGAGGAACTCCGGAAGTAGCATGGGCAATTTCTGAAAGAAAAAACCTAGACAAAACTCTTTGATAACGATTTTTTTAGGTAAGATTCAATCCAACTTAGAAGATTATATGGAAATACCTTAATATTTAGTTTATGCAAAAGAAGGTCAAAGGGTTTAGAAATATCAATATAAATGACATAAGTTCGTGACCTATTATTGAAACCTCCATTAAGTAGCGAAATAAACTGAAGAAGATTAGTAGTTGCAGATCTACATTTTACAAATTCAAGCTGAGATAGAGAAATAATGGCCTTACAGAAATGTTGTATATTGGAATGTGGACCTTTTCAAACAACTTAGGAATAACTGACAGTTTAGATTTGCGCCAATAGTTTAAATGTCACATTTATTTCCTTTTTTATGGAGAGGAATATTCAAAGATTCATTCCAAATAGGCGGAAATGACGATACCTGCAGTGATTGTTCTTCTGTTGCATCCAGTATGAAGGGGTAGAGTCTCCAATTAGCAATACCGTTATATTAGCATTTTCTATGAATAAATCTGAAGTGTCCAATGCAGTTTCAGCAGCGACTGATTGTATATATCTATGTCATGACATCGACCGGGAGCGCCCACCTGAACATAGTGAAATCTGTATCTAAAATTGTTTGTATGAGTATTGTTTACATTTTACTCGTAGGGCAAACATACCGATAATCAACAAGTGTAAAGAGCACTACACAATACCAACCATTATAATTATAGTAGTTAACGGCTTTATTTGCTGGTGGCTTTACTTCGATCCATCAAAAGCAAGTATATCACAGTTATTTTCCGTTATCAATACGATTTTTATACACTATGTCCTTTTAATTGTTGAAAAGCAAGTATGAAGCTAGGATCGTTTAAATTAACTGCTTGCTTTTTCTTAAGGTATTCAGTCATAGGGTAAGCTATTTTATTTTATAAATAGATAGAATCAAAAAGGATTTGATTTTCGTTTGTGTATTTAGTATTTTAAGGTTTCGGATAATGCCAACCTTAGTAGGATTTGGTTTAATACCTGTCTTTGTAAGCACATAACCCAAGAACTGAGTTTCTTTTTGCGAAAAATCACACTTGTCTACTTGGATTTTGAGCTTAGCCCTTCTTAATACTTTAAATATAGAAGTTAAATTGCATAAATGTTCTTCTAAGGATGTGCTAAAAACCAGAATATCATCCATATATACCATATAAATAAATTGCAACTTTTTTTCCCGGAATTTTCAACTTTTTGGGCACAATCCAAAACGCACTGTTATACGGCGAATTGCTTTCCCTTATTATACCCTGAGAAAGCATTTGTTGAATTTGTGATTGAATTTCTTCTTCGTGTATTTGGTGATATCTGTAAGGGAACGTACTCATACTACGTGACCCATTTTTTATACTTTTATACCTTACCCCTCCCCGGTGACCCCCCCCTTTATAATTTACACGTAGTAATTCATAAGTATGGTTTTAAATAATTTTTTGCAAGCAGAAAGTTTAAAAAAAAAAATTAATTTGGCTCATATTTGTCTTTGTTGCCACCTGTGAGTTTAAAAAGTGCTAAACCCTGTGTGGCATATTTGGATACAGCTCGAAAAAGCGCGAGATTTCCCTATAGGATATTGACTACGTGACGAAATCCTAAGACCCCCCCACCTGACCTGACCAGCCGTAGTATTTTGAAGACCACCTCCCTCCTCCTAAAAGGGTCACGTAATATGGATACGTTCCCTAAACTTTTCAATAAATAGGCTTATCTAATATTGCCACTATTTCATGACAAACGTCTGTAGTAATAGATAGCGAATCTCCTTCTTTATAAAAAATGTCATTAAATTTACATAGCACTTTATGTATTTTATTTCTTTCCTCCTTATTTAAATGAGAGGTTAATATTATCAAAATTATTGTATTTTTCAATATGTCCTATATTTCGTCAAAAATGTACGGACCTAAATGCTCCTCGAAGAATAATTTATTACCAAAAACTTCTATAAATCGCTTTTCACTATCAATTATTGCCTTAAAAGGTATAAGGAAATTTTGACCCGTAGTAATTATTATTTTTAAAGTCAACGCATTTCCAAGTGAGAGTACTTTTTGCAAGAAATTTAGGGATTGGAGTGGTAATTTTATATTCGATTTGATCGGCTTCTAATAGACTTCAGTACCTTAAAGTACTTTGTCCTGATTGGCTTACTTTTGGGAATATTTGTTTCGTTATTATTGGTTTGATTTACCAAGTTTTGATAATGGTAATTAGCATGCATGTTTTCAATTTTATATGTATAAGTCTTAGGTTCTATGATATTTTTATCATTATCACTTTTATTTTTTTTAAGGTTATAATTGATACGTTTTGGATCGTGAAGAAGTTTTAGCCTACCATATTTTCTATACAGAGATTCTAGGGTTTCCGATTCTCCTAAGTGCATTCTAAATTGTCCGCTTATTTTTTCTAAAATAATTTCTACTAGTAGGTTTATTGTCGACATAGATGTAAATTTCATTTATGTCAAGTTTAATTTAATAAATTCGGTAAAATATTCCTTCAGACTGCTCTCTTTAACCATTCTTGCTTTCTTGAAGACCTCACCATACATATGTTGTAATTGGTCTGAAGTGCTCCATAAGAGTGTATTTAATTCGACTCCAAGGTGGATTGCCTTAGATTGATCTGATGCATCTAGAAGGTTCCCCTGTGATCTTCTCGTTCACAATGATTTGTAATCTATAATTTATTATGGATTCGTCCTCGTAACACAGCGCTATTGTCCACTCAACGGCTTTAATAAAGGATATTAGGCTGAAAGATAGATTGTCCGAAAACGTGCGATCTCATAAATTGTTGAGGCTATTGATACGCACAAACCTCAACTCATAACTCATAATGTAAGGGTTGCTACTATTTGGCACCTCTGCCGTTCTCGTATACAGAACTTCAACTGTCAGTTAAACAAACAATTGAAAATCCCAAAAACAAAATTAAAAAACTGAATCTATTGAAATAAGTACACAAAATGTAATTAGTAGTATATTATTCGACCTTCTATTTGCTGTAAATCAATTGTTAATTGAATCAAATTGGTAAATCATTTCACTTTTGAAAAGAGTTGGCAATCACAATAAATACAGTGTTGGCAGCCTTCACAGATTTATGTGATTTATGAGGTGCAAACCAAAATCGGGTCGTTCACGAACGGGACCTTATAATTTCTTGAATTTATGAGTTTTTGGGGTTTGTACTTTTTCACAACAATATTATATTTTATTTTCTAATGCAACCTGGCTGCACTGTTTTCGGTTTCAGTTCGGTTATATTTTCAGTTGCAAATTTATTAAATTCAGTTTCGGTTTCGACTGCATGTGGCAACAAGGCTTTACTTACTAAGATTCTATATCCGTTAACATAAGAAATGCCAAATTTATGATATAAAGCCAAAAGCAATAACGATAGCAAATGATTTGAGGATGATAGGGTGTTTGTGGAGCAATAAGCCAAAGACCCTTGGAATTGGTTGTAATAAGTAAAGTTCTTAAGGATACTAAAAGACTATTCATTGGACTGGTATTTACATCATTCCTTATATACTTACTTACTATATAAACAGATCAAAAGTGTTTTTGGTTAAAATCTGCACATGACAGATGGATTTCTTAACAAACTACACTAACACTACAATAACTAACACAAATTCCGACTAACCATGAATCTAAACTGGACATACTCGTAGTGGAAGAAATCCCAAATAACCATTTCCAGTCGCCAAATAAACCACCACAACTACAAATGCTTAAACCGTTAAACATTAGTTCAAAATGAACATAGTGGAAGAGATACCATCTAAACATTCGAAACACATTTACTATAAAATATTTAATTGACGAGACTGAAACAAAACAAATTAGAAGTACATACACTATAACAGGATGAATTCATCTGCAGGATCTGATCGCTTGGAAAAATGATTTATATCAAATAATGAACTCCAATAATAATTGTAACTACTACTTACTCGTGGTTTGGGTTCTATACATTTTAATAGATATTCTTCTTTGAACTAAACTTAATAGATAAGAATATTAATAGTATAAGTGAATATGTTATTCTATTTTTAATATGTACAGACTCGTAATTTACTAAAAAAACATAATGCCCATTATTATAACCAATAAATAAAAGGTACTAGTACATGCAGGTCATTAAAAAGAAAACGAAAAAACGGTGAAGCAAATGTTTTAAATAAATATTTTATTGTGCCAAACAAATAAAAATAAATAAACAATCAACAGCAGTAGAAGCAGAAGCAGAAGCAAAGTTGTACAAACGAAATGAAAATAATGAAGTAAGTATTGGCATAGTCACACCTTGTTGACAATTATTGAAAAGCGTTTTGGCAAACAAGAAGCTGCCAATAAAGATGCCGATCCGATGCCGTTGTCGATGTCGATGTCCGATCCTTCGTCTCCTCCACTCTCCTTTCTAGCAGCATTTATCAGCTATCTTTTACATACGAGTATTCAATCATTCATTCTTTCCCCCTCATTCATCCATTCAATCAAACATTTATTCATTCATTCATTCATTCATTCGTTCATTCGTTCATTCATTTAGTCATTCACTCATTTATTTGAGCAGACAATGAAGGCGATGAAAATGAATGAGTTTTGTGCGACAAAATGAATATTTATGCTTTTTGCTGTTTGTTTTTTTCTTTTTTGTATTCAAGGCCAGATACTGAAATATCTTGCGTCCCATGTTGATGTGTCTGCAACATTTCCAAAAATAAAAATACCTATCTCACCGATCATTCATTATTTGTGCCCAAAGAAAATATTGTAAGTAGTGCATAAACTAAGCCTCTGAAGAAGTGTATTTTGTTTGTATTTCTCTATTTAATTTAGTAATTTTATTTAAAGTTTTTAGGGTTCCGTACCCATAGGGAACTAACGGGACCCTATTACTAAGCTTACAATGTCCGTCCGTCCGTCTCCTGCTCTATATCATGAACCGTATTAGGTAGAGAGTTGAAATGTTCACAGAATGTGAATTACACACTTGTGTGTAGAACGACAAATACTAAAACTATACATTTTTAGAAGCATTGTTCTTTAATTTCACCTTTTGTTTAACAATTTTTTGTTTTTTGTAGTATACTTTGAGCTGTTAATTGTAGTATACTTTTAGGCTATTAAATATTAACATAATTTTTGTATTTTAAGCAAAAAATCTTGTACGATGGTACGGAACCCTCCGTGTGCGAGTCCGACTCACACTTGGCAAATTTTTTTTTTTTTTTTTTTTTGTATTGTGATTTCGTTCAATAAAAAAAGGGAAATTAATCAGCAGCAGGTAAACATACAAAAAAAAATATATTATTAAAGGATCTAAATAAATGGGAGCGAATTGATTACTGAATTCATATATGTATGTAAATATATGATGAGATCATGATCTTTTGTACAAGTACACATATGAAAAAGAAAAAAATATTTTGCATTTTTAATTTTGAAAAAAGTGACTTTTAAACCTTTATTACAAATAAATAATCAATTTGATTTATAGTTTTGTCATCTTTTTTTTTTTGTATTTACCTTTGTATTTATTTGACTTAAAGATTGATATATTTAATGAAATTTTAGGCAAAGGGTTTTGCTCCATTTGGAAGTCTTAAAAATCTTTGAGATAACTTTTCATAACAGGAGTCTTACGCTACGTACAAAATAGATGAGAAAAATATTCAGTCAAAGTGTTTTACTCTTCCATTGCAAAAATCTACAACTTTGTCCTATTTTAAATTGTGGACTACAGGGCCTTTTAGATAATAGATTTGCCAGTAAGAATCATCATTATCATTGCAATTATTTTACAAAGCTTTTATCACTCAAATTTCTTCTTTATCTGAATCATGTTCTAATAGTGAATACTATTTTACCATTTTGCGAGTATCAAATTGCAGTCATGATATGAACAAAAAATTTTAACAAACTCGTATATAAAATAAAATCTATTGGGATATGCTGGAAATAAGACAAGAAACGGTTTCTTGCACAAATTTAGTCGGAAGAATAAAGCAACTTGACTGAAAGGAGTTGGTCAGCGTGATCATCCTTCCTCATAATAATCCTTTCCCACAACTTGCAAATATCATCAGGAAGATTCTAAAATATTTTGAATAGGAAACCATGGTCAATGGGGAGACCTTAAAAATAGAGAAATGGACAATTTTTAGCGAAACGACATAAATAAGTTGTTTGATAGATATGAATCGGTCATAAATATTGTACTTTATAATATACCTACATATGTTGATCTAGGCATGCTCAAAACCTCATTTATACGTATGTATCAAGCTGAAACATATTAAGATGATTATACATACGTGTATATGAAAATAAATATGTATATATATGTATATGCAAATGACACCATTCCGATTCCGATTCCAATTTTTTTTTTTTTTTTTTTTTTGTAATAATGAACAAAAATAAACATCCGACTTAACAGCTACAAAAAATAGATGTGCCGAATCCCAAGCATGAAAAGCTTATCCAGCCAGATGATTACCTAAATCATATTGAGCGTAAAACTCAGAATTATCTATGCCATTTCAGTTGATGGAGTTACCGCCCCAAACTGCAAACCTCAATTCGAGCACAAATCTGTGTATATTGGAGAAGGGGAGGTTTCAAAAATCCACCCACTATGGAAGATTTACTTTGAGGTAGTGTGCAGCACTAATGAAATAAAATTTCCAGTACCCAAATTGATAGAAAATTTGCCTGAGCATGTATATTGGTGTAAAAAACGAGGGATTTTGAACCAAAATTTAAAAACAAAATAAAAAATTAAATAATTAAATAATAATAATTTAAAATAACTTTGGGGATCTTTTGCTCATAATCTGAAGAATACCTCATATTTTTTCCATAATTTTCTATTCATTCGTTTGCCACCACCTACATACCAGAATGCGTAAAAGTTACGATCATTTATTCGCTTTATCTCAAGAACAGTTAACTGTATAAAAAATATAATAATACAGTGAAATTTATAGAGTATTATATGACCTACAATATTGTTTTAAATATTTTTTTCTATAACACTTACCATTTACGAGAAAAAAGTGAACTTTGACCCTGGTAACTTTTTTAGCGGTACATTTATTGGTGGAGACTTTTGGGATTTTTGTTTAGAACCACAAAAAAAAGGTTCAGCTTTCCCCTAATTATTTCACTAATTTCACTAGAGTTTTTTCTATATAAGTTTGCTTATAATTGGTACTTATTCTTCTAGTCTGTGATTTGTTCTATCAAGTGCCAATTCTTAGTGTAAATTTGTGTTAAGATATTTATAGAGTTTTCTTCGTAATACTTTAAAGTTTTTTCCCCATTTTTTCCTTAGTATAAAAATGTGTATATAAATAGCTGATTAGTTAATACCAATTTTTGAGTAGTAAAGTAGTAAAATTTATAAACTAAACTCTGTAAAAAAATTATATTAAATGAAAAAAGAAAACCATTTTCATTTCATTTTAAAAGAAGATTCATTAACTCACTCGTTCACTCAGTCAGTCACTCAGTCAGTCAGTCAAATCGACATAAAAGAATTATTGCCTGCGGTTGTTGACTGGTTTGTTTTTATTGTCAATATCTTCGTTTATTATTGTATACAGATAAATATGTGAGTTTTTACTACCTGGTGAAGTTGTTATTGTTACTTAAAATTACTTGATCAATGATTATGAGCTGTTGAAATGTATTAACACCTGAATGTCATTAACGTGCGCCGGCAAACGATCCATTAAACGCCCAACGAACTGACTTAACAATCAATAGATCTAATGATCAATCGAACATTCGATCGTTCGATAGACCGTTTGATAGAATAGAATGCACATTAATTAAGAGGAGATGAATAGATGTAAAGAGAATGTTTGTGTTCAATTGATCGTTTCGTTAGTTGATTTTGATTCGAAATTATTTCAATATAATAAACATTTGTTATTTATTGTTCTACATAGAAGAAACTAAACATACACGTACATATATACATTCATATATTCGTATAGAAACGATCATTGAGCAAATTGCGGCACATTATAGAATATGTGGAAGTGAATTGAAATTGTGCTCTCAGTTTTGATTTGAATTCATTTCGATTACTGAATCGATGAATATGGAACTGAAGTAAATAAATTGGATCGTATCCAATCCAATCCAAACTGAACCGATTGAATTCAATATAAATTGAGTAAAGTTCGTGCACAAGATTTTCATATTTTGATTTGCCTGTCACATTTAGTTGTGCCCATGCCATGAATTCCATGAATATGCAAACGAATAAACCTAAGAAATTATTGTACATATTAGCAAAAGTGAAGGAGGCTGATGGTCAGCATTGCACGCGGGTGTTTTTAAATCACAATACAAAATTAATTAAAACAAGATAGAATATTCACTTCAGTTCCACCTAATATTAAATACCTTTCACCATGTAGAAATATGCCCATACAAATAACAAAATGACAAGTGAATCCGATTGGGTTTGAATTTTTCTTTGGATGTGTGCTTTTTTGGATCTCTATTTTTGGTGCTCTAATTGAAATAAGGATCAATCTACTGTATATGCGATGGAAACAAGAAGTTCGATATTCTATTAAGGAATGTATGTGATACTAGCCATCGCAAGAGTTGGGATCCTTCAAAATATTCTTTATAATAGGATTCATATTTCAATGGCAAACTATCGTCCGTTCAGGATCGTCTGGCTCCATAGGGGAATCGTGGGATGCTCTTCATAAAGGATGGACCCGTATGCTCTTGATAACGGATGATCTCATATGCAATTTCGCTATAATGTCTTTATGGATACTCTGGGCCTGTGTAACATTATATTCATTTTCTCTCATACTTTGTGGTGTCTCTGACATCACATTGCAAGCATTACAAACAGCATCACATAATGATGTTAGACTATAAATGAAGGGTATATATTGTAAAATAAAAAGTGACAGCAGCAAATTGAAAGCCAATGTTTATTTTGATTAACATGAACCAACTACTAAATCTTGTTGTTGTTGTTGTTATGCTTTTAAGCTAATTGTATTTACAACAACAAATACAATGAATACAACAAATACGTATAACAAAGCAACAGCAGCGAAGAAAGTGTTGACGCACGGTACACGACGAACGCGAACATGGAACGTGCACGTTAAGCATGTTAAGGCTAATAAGAAGCGAAAGATACTCGGGCGACAGACAACAGATCAGATTTTTATAAACACGCAAGGAAGTTCTACCTACATACATATGAATTTAGTAGTACTTATCTACCAAGGTCTAATGAAAAGCAAGAAAAAACAAAATACAGTCATAGGTATAAATATTTTTTTACCAGGAAATATACAATACAAACAACGCAACATATTGTTTTCTATTAATAGGTACCCTAAATTTATCTAAAACATTTCAATTGAAGATTTGGTTTGTTCAAAAATGTAGTAATTACACTTGCTTTGAGTGTTAAAGGACTTTCCGATTTATTAGTCAGCTGAAAGGTGTTGCATGGGAGTTATTTTAATAGAGATGCTATTACCCATTTCGAAAGTCCGTTTGGTGTTCCATTGTTAGGGACATTCTCTGGGTTTTGAGATGAGTTCGAGTTGGTTGGATGCATCAAAAATGAAATGTTAAAAAATGTCCGGCCCTGTCTCAACAAAGTTAATTAACACCCTTGCCCTAGGCCGTTGCTATCTGGACAAAACTCTGTTGGGATTTAGGTTCATGGGGTCCGGGATAGAGGAATGCATACAAGAACCAAGTTTTGGAAGCCATTTGATGCGATAAGTCCCCAAAATATCACTGAGCCACTTCCATGACTGACCCTTTCCTTAAGTTGTTTCTTTGTTGCCTTTTCAGTAATTTGAGCAATAAGTACAATAGTAAGTAGTATGCTATCTTAATTCTTCTCTACCATAATGTTTTTAGTTTAGGCTTTCGCTTATTTCAATTTTTGTGCAAATACTTATGGCCAAAACTATGGGGTAAGTCGGCATGTGTAGGTGTCTTTGGTGTTTGCCAATCAATTCTAACCTACGTTAAAGTTGAAGCGCATCGAAACACTTGTCAATCTCTTAATTACTAATGACAACCAAACGCCTACGACAATGGTCAACGTAGACTATCTAAAACTCCAGAATGCTAGTTGTAACAATCAAAGCTTACTTAAGGTCCAATATTTCGCATAAAACATCGCTTTGCTTTAGACTGACCGACCAAAGAAGCCAGAGGAGCAACAGCAGGAGCAGCAACAGTGAATTTCTTATTGAAACTTAAAGTTATATAGACAGAGACTCGTAAATCAATGTACAGCTGACAATGGCATGGCTTGGCATGGCACTGGCATTTGTGTAAGGAACAACAGCAACCACAATAAAAGCAATAAAAGCTGAAGACAAGAATGCACAAGAAGCAAGAAGTATTCCAGAGCTTATAGTCGTAGTATTGTTTTATATAAAATATGTGTATACGACTGTGTATCTACATACATACGTGTACGTTACTTGTAAATTGTTGTTACTTTACTGCTAATGCAAATGCGCCAAGGGTCAAATCATGTTGACACTCATGTAGCAAAGCTAATTGCAACAACAAACATATACAAACTTAACAACATGAGAATAGTGTATCGTCATCATTACCATTATCATCATTATCATTATCATTATCATGTTTAAGTAATTAATTCTTTGCAATCCAATTTGGAGTTTCCTATACATTGTACACTTGATATTATGAAGTTTGTTACCTTATTGAATGAAAATTTATATGTATAATTAGAATTGTAAAGTTTTTAGTTATTAAGTTTTTGAGATAAATAGTTTAAATTATTCAATACTCAGGAACAAAAAGCATATGAGCCTACGTCCTCTTTTGCGTCCGTGCACCCAAAGGTGATCAGGGTGAAGACGTTTAAGCCTCCTCCTGGAGGTCATTATACCGGCTTGCGTCAAGGTTGATTTCCTCACAGTTCCCTGGATATGACATCATTCCGCACGTACCAAGGAGCGTTTACTATCTGACAGAGGGCAGAGTTCTGCATCTTCTGGATGAGATAGACGTTTGTCTCAACAGCGGTCCCCCATAGGGGAATACCATATATCCAGGACGGGCCTATAGGAGTTGGCGATGAAGACAGTGTCATCGGCATATGTGACTAGCAAAATATTGTCAACGACAGGTACTGTCAAATTAGCGGTGTAGAGTGTGTATAAGACAGACCGAAGGACACTGCCTAAAAAATAGATCAGATGATAGATCAATGTGAAGAATGATGAAGCTCTAAAAACGTCTTCTAAAAGTATCTGTTTGTATGAAATGTCTTTGATTTTCAAGGAAACATTCAAATGAGGTAACCCCGTGCATATTATATTCGAGTTTTTAGATAATGATCTTCAAATTGTAGTGAATTCAAAGCAAATACTAATTAATATGATGTTGTCTTTCTTCTATTCAAATATCAAAAGAAAGAAATATAGGACCATCAACCCAATCATATCCTCTTATTTACTCGTAATTATTATTTTATCTTAGAAAAAAAAATAATCTCACCGGGGCTGGAAAGCTTTACGGATTCACGTTAATTTTATTTAAGAAATTTCCAAAACTTTTCTGAGGAATGCGAGTTTGACTATCTCATCATCCTCATTTCGGCAGCTCCGAATAAAACGCATTTATATTGTGTGATCCAAGAGTCATAGCTTGACTAGTAGTTAGACAGTGTCCCTTAAATACTCCTATGAATTATATAAAAAATAAAAATAAAAAAATAATTGTCATATCATCTTCATTTCTAATCCGGGTACTTACTGAGCGACGACTCTCGTATATAAAATTCATCTTCATATACATTTTTATCTCAGAACTCTTAAAAAAGAATAATCCAATATATACTATGTATTCATAATATGTATGACAGCTGCATGGCTCTACTCAAATTATTCGTTACTCAGAGTAGTATCGTAGTCACTCAAAAATTTGAGCGACTAAAGTCGTGAGTAATGAGTGAATGAGTTTTTGACTGAGCATTGTGTATTTGTCTCATTAGTCAAAACGAAACGAAATGACTAAACGAGTGTTTCGTTCCGTTTGACTAAGTGAATGAGTTAAGTTATTCGAGATATTCGGTACTATTTTTTGTATTCGATTTTCGCGTTGCGTTGTGCGTTTGTTTGCATTTCTTCATTCTTTATTGCGTGCGGAATCAGAAATTTTTAATGCCCAGACTGTTATGTGGCTCATTTCTTGAATTTATTAATTAAACCTGACGTACTTAGATTAATAACATATACTTATACGAATATGTGTAATTATATTATTATTTTTTTAATCAAATTCATAATATTAAAAAATAAGTATGATTTTTGATTGATAAGTTACATTTTTTCGCTCTCTTTATTGATTTAATATATCATAACTTTTAAATAGTACGTGTTTGAAGAAAACCGTTAACATTTTCGTGTTCAGCATATCCAAATTAATGAAGAATAGTTGTTTTCATTAATGTTATAATTTTTTTTTTTATGTCGAAGTGTAATAAATATAATTTAATATTGTTAAATAAATATATAACTATTTTGTGCAGCAATTATTACAAATTCATTAGACATGCTATTACTCTTCAAAATTTAGGGGTGGTTTTCTGCGCAAAATACTTCGCGCATTATTTGCGTCTTAATTTTACCATTGCATTCTTCTTCTTACTTTGCTAATGACACAACATTAGTTGAAAAAAAAAACCACTACTGAGTGCCTGGCTCACTCATTAGTTGAATCGTTATTCATTCACTCATTCCACTTTTTCGTACTTCATATTCGAAGCAATATAGTATAAATTAAGTATTCAATCGTTCCATTTCAACGTGTTCCTGATACCAACTCATTCGTTTTTGTAGCCGGATGATCTCCCCCTAAGAAGTATGTAACAGCCTTCTCAACATTTTGCCTCAACGGCTATATCTAAATTCTAACATAAACTACACCAGCAACACGAAAGTCTAGTCTATATACATCTTAGTATTCTTATCTATCTCTCTATATAATAAAAATGAATGGTGTTTCTAAGCGCAAAAACCGAGAACGAATAGATCAATTTTAATGCCATTTTTTTGTTATACTTATTGGGTCACCGGGATGGTTCTTAGCTACTTTTGGACTCGGTAGATAGCGTAGTTGTGGAGATAGATGTGGCATAAAATATAAATATACTAAACCGATTTTAATAATTTTGTTTTTAGAACAAATGAATCCTATTGCGAATTGAATACTTATTTTTTTTTTTAATTTTTTAAAGGTAAATTCACTTTTATTTAGGAAAAGCACTGAACTGTGTAAGGTTCACTTAAAGTTGATTAATAAATGACGGAAATGTTTTGGGAATTTGTAATGTTCCTGAGAGACTAACAATAAGTTTCTAAATCTAATGATTCTCAATAGTTTTAATTGCTTTCTTTGAATAACATCACTTGTGTTTTCCCATAGACGCGAGCCGTTGGTCCAAATTGGATATAAAGGAGGACTTTGTATTCAAAATTTAATAAAGAGTGAAGAGTGTGAATTAATATGGCAGTGAAGGTGTTAGATTTTGGTTTCATTTGAATTTTCTTGGCTTCAATGTATTTACTTCAAGTAAGTTGTCAGTCAAGATGAACACCAAGGTACATAACGTCAATTATTTGTGGGATCGCAATATTTATTTTTAGTTGGCGGTGGCTAAATGCTTTGTTGAGTGTGTTTTGTCTTAAGACAAAAGTTGCATGTATTGAACAAAAAGATCTACTCAGTATTGCGGTATCATCTGCAAATGTTGATAGTGTGAGTCAGAGTTGGAATCCATTGGTATGTCTGATGTGTACACCACTTATATTGTAGAAAAGGACCAATAACATTTATTTATGGAACACCAACTCCAATTTCATAGTTGCATGTTTTGTACTCGTATCGTCACACTAAAAACATCCTTTTGCTGACTTAACACTCTTGGATTTTTTGAGTATTTTGTAAAAGCAAAATTTTTTTTATTCGCTATGTTTAAATGCTATTCGAATCCCGGAAGTTATGCGGTTCACTTGCTCAATGGTGCTGCTCCCTTTCGAAACCAAACTTACCACTTGCCTATTAATATTATTAAGCAGAATCTTTTCGAAAAGTTAAGATAGACAATGAAGAAAGCTTATAGGTATTTGGGTGTTGTCCTTCCCAGGGGCGTACGCAGATACATTTTTCGGGGGGGTTTTAGTGATCAAGTCTCTATCTAGTGCGGTTCATGAAATAGAGAATCAAACCTTCCTCCTGCGTACGTGCCTGGTCTTTCCCTAGTTTGGGGATCGAATTCTTCCGCTGGGAAAACTCTAGATCAATTACAAGATTAATCGGATCTGAACGCAGCAATAATACTAAAAAATAAAAGTAAAGTAAGTATGAATTGCAATTGTTGTAGGTGATGATGGCGACACTGGTTATGATAATAATGATGATGGTAATAATGATCTTGGTTTCAGAGCAGTAAAATGTTAATGGTGCGACATAGCGTTGGTGGATTTACTATTCTTTCAATTTGCAAAAGTGTGAAACTAATTTGTCAACATGACAATTACAATAAAGAAACTAAACTAAGATACAATATTTTGTTTAAACAAATTTAAGAACTAATCACATAAAGTAAATAGCATAGTAAATTACAAATAATATTTAATTTTTTTATTGTTTATTCATTTTAAACAAGTTAAACATGCCCAGTTAAAGTTGAGTGAGTGCAATGTTGCGTATGCGTAATTTATGCAAACAAAACTAAATTTATAAATAAGTATAGATACATATGAAATCAAATAGAGAAAATATATGAAATATAAATAGATCAATCAGAGGTTCTTAAACTTATGTAGTTTAATGATTAGAGGTACGCATGAATGCATTCAATATGACATTTTTGTGTACTCATTTGACATTCATTCAATTTTAATTTTTAATAGTTGAGTGAATGTTTTGTACATTCTACAAACAATTCAATTATTGAATTGTAGAGGCGATATCAAAATGAAGAAGCGAAATATTGTCAATGCTCCTTGTTACGATGTATCCAATTACAATATATGTATAATACATTATTAAACAATTATAATTTGTTTTAAGATTTAAATGGCTTATTAGTCATCACTATGTGCTTATTCGGTGTTACAATCTAAATTATGAGTGTCAAACCCAAAACTCTGTTAAGGCAGCACTATGTGCTTTGTTTTTGAGACTTGGAACTGAGCTAAAATAAATAGACTAAACTAATCTTAACTTAATAAGCCAATGATTATGTTAGAATAACCGTTTTGTAAGCTGCCAGGTGTCAGCTTCCTATTGCTTATATCGGACAACGGGATGGGAAAGAAACATTATTGCAGTTAGTGGTGTGATTAATAAAAGACAACGGACAAAGTAGAATTAACTAATTACATATTTGTAGGGTATTTCTAGGGATGGTGATTGTAATCAAGTTTAGTGAATTCTAAGTTTTGAAACTAGAAACAACAACACAATCTAAAGACAATGGACAATAACAATAACAGTAACTACCATAGGATAATAAATACAACAAAAGCAAATTCGATTTGCACTATTCATATTCTGCTTATGCTTAACCGTCAGTTTTTAAATTCAAGTAGCGGGTTTCGATAAAATTTAAACAACAAACAAAATCAAAAGCAAGTAAACTTGACTATCAATTGCAGGACGAACATCGATTTGATCAAATATTCTTGGTAGATCAGTTGTATGATAAACAACCTGAAACATTGGTTACGTCTTTGTATGAATAGAAGAACTATTCAATGAAAAAATTGTGGTGGTTCGACAACCCCCAATACCACCCAACACCCACCACCCACTTTCCATAAGAAAAATAATTTAAAACGCAATTTGTTGTTAAAATTTAATATCCTTTTTTAGGATATCGCATATTTTTCTAGATTTTTCAAGATTTGTTCTTCTTTCTGGGCACCAAATATTGAAAATATACATGCGTATAAATTCGCTTTGATAAGATCTTCCTATCACAAAAACAATGTATAAAGAAATGAAATTAGAAAGTAAAAATATTAAAAGCACATTAAAGAAAAAGTACTACTTAGTACATCCCACTAGTGGTGAGCTAAACAATGATTTCACAATCACAGTGGAAACTGTGACTGCTCATTTAAAATCACAATGGTTCTAAACTGTGATTGGGTCACAGTTTTAGGTTTTATGTCCCAGTCAGTTACAACATTGTTAAGTTCCTCCGCCAAGTTCTGGTGTATATAGGAACGCGATATGGCATGACGACTTGGCAGTTCATAGCTTGGGTTCAAGGCTCTTACGAAACTCTTAAAACACTCCTCTTCCACCAAGCTAAACGGCTGGTAACTGTCGATAAATAATGATAAAAGCGATTTATCTATAATATCTTTTCGACTTTGTGTTATTGGTCGTTCCAAAAACGAAGAGATTTTCGTTTGTTTTGATTTTGAAAGAGTTTGCGAAGTCTCTTGGTAATCACAGTTTAGGGATCAACTGAATCACAGTGAGTTACTGTCACTTGCGAGCCACAGCGAAAAACTCACCGTTTGCTCAAAATCGCTCATCACTACGTCCGAAAACAACAACAACGAAAGAACTACACCGCACAAAAAA
Organism: Amiota mariae; assembly: GCA_035041805.1. Classification (NCBI taxonomy): domain Eukaryota; kingdom Metazoa; phylum Arthropoda; class Insecta; order Diptera; family Drosophilidae; genus Amiota; species Amiota mariae. The sequence continues at coordinate 719,115 of JAWNKV010000010.1, forward strand.
AGTGGCAGTTGAAATTAACAGTTTAGAAACATAAAATATTGATTAATATAAGGAAGTAAATTTTATTAGTGTTTTCACGTAGAATCAAATTTGAAAATTGAAGTATATGGGCTAATGATTACTGACAATGGTACTGGTAAAATATTAATTTAAAAAAAAATACACAATAACTTATTGTCAATAAGTTAAGAACTTTTAAATTATTTACAAATGAAGCTAGTACATTTATTTTCAATATTCATTTTGAATAATTGCAATTTAGAATTTTTTAATATTTTTTTTAATTTTCCAAAGATGCAATTTACTTTTAAGCTGATCATACTGCAAGATTCAACTAATTAGTACATTCTCTCTCTTTAGAAGCGATTCTTAAAGAGTACGGTAAAAATTAAGCAAAAACAACTATACTTTTGAATAGCTTATTCTTTTACGAGATAGTAATGATATATTTGGTACCAAACTTTTGACTTTGATTTTTTATTTTTGGCGTATGACAGCGACCACTGTGCGATGGATTTCAAGAGATTGGAAGAGAAAAAACTAGTCAAGTATCTGACCTGCGAAACAGAATACAAGACTAGCGGTAACACCTCAAATTTACAAGATAATTTTAAAAGGTTTCTTCAAAAAAAATAAAAAAAAAACTACCTCTCACAGTGATGCCATTATTATAAAGCAACACTTCCTTAAGGGGTCTATTGCATCACAAGAGACAGATTCACTAATTTTTCTAAATTTCAGGTGAACGAAACTGAATTGGATTTAATAAAGATGCTATGTTTAAATATCCTAAAGGATGAAAATACTAATATGTTGCTAAAAAGTTATGGCTTTTAAAATAATATATAATTCTATGTATGCAAACTTATTATTGTTCTAAATCGGATCTTGTTGCTACAGCATCCAAAGTTGTCATGAGATTGGCTAAGGACTTCCCAAGTCATAAAAATTACCGTCTGTATTCCGATAATTGTTTCACCTCCATCCCTCTATTGAAATATTTAGCGAATGGCGGAATTTTAGGCTTGGACACGGTTAGAAAATATATAATAACGAACTGCAAATTACCAGATAAAAGTTACAATAACAGTGCATGATGCCGATTTAGATGATGCCGAAATATTGGAAATTTTTTGGATGGATAACAAAGTGGTCTTACTCGCTTCAAATTACGTCGGAATTTCGCTCAAGGATACTGCTCGGAGATTGAAAAGAGCAAAGAAAACACATATACAAATCGAACGGCCTTTTGCAGTAGCCCAATTTAATAGCTATGTATGTATATGGGCGGCGTGGATCATATTGACAGCATAATAGGAATGTACAAAAATTCGGTTAGAAGCAACAGGTGGCAAGGGAGAATATTTTACCACCTGATTGACCTTACTGTAAGCAATACCTGCCTGCTGTATAAACGTGCTAACAATGCAAAAGAGAATTCGAAAACACTTTTGAACTCAGCTGATTTTCGCCTCCAGATAGCCGAAGTTTTAACCAAGCTGGAATCCGGGGAAAAAGAGGCTCATCTCTGCAAAGTGGTATAATGGCTAAATCAATCAAAGGAGCGGCGCAACAAATACCAAACCAAATGGTCCGGCAAGATCAATTTGGTCATTGACCTGTATGTACCGATAAAAAATTTTGATGCAAATTTCCGGACTACACGGGTTTTACAGAATGCGACAAATGTAGGGTTGCGCTATGTTTTGACAAGCGTAATACGAGTAATTGCTTTAAAAATTTTCACTTAAATTAAACAAAATTTGTTTTTTTTTTTTTTTTTTTAAAGTATTTATTTTAATAAATAAATAAAATAAAATAAAATAAAAATAAAAATCAAGAAAATGTGTATTTTTTATTTTTACAATTTTGTCGAATGCAAAAAACCGCATCAAAATCGGAGCATTTAACATACGAAGGGTTAAAAATCATCATTTTCCTTTATTTTAAACAAGTTTGTATCGAAAACTATCGATGGCTTCCAAAAAACTATCGTTGACTATCGATGGTGCCGACTATCGATAATTCTCCAACTCTATTGTACAATTTGTATTCATTGCAGAAGTCTGTTGTACAACAGAAAACAGAATAGAATTACCAACCTATTCTCAAGGCGATGACAAAAAAAATGTATGTCTGTTAACGCCTAACATACAATTAACTTTGTGAGAAAAAATGTTAATTTATGTGCACTGTTATCGCTCTGTAAAATGGGTAATCTTTCGATTTGTTGATTTATCGCGGAAATTTTAGAATATAATGAAATTATGCAAAAAGGAAATGTGTTAAAATCATAGCGTGATCATAGTGATCCATTTTCAATGCAGGACAATAGTTTTGTGAAAAATTATCGATTTCCTAAAATATTGTGCCATCAATTGCATACATTTGCATATACATATAAGATAAAATCAGGCATGTCAACTTGGGGGAAAAAATCAAAATCAGAAAAAAAAAATTAAAATAGTCAGAATTACCATAAAAAACCCATAAAAAACACCTGTTTTCATTTTTGAGTAATATTTTTTTTTTTTTTTAATATTTAATATTTCCAACATATTTTCATTTTCTTTAAGTTGGCAAACCTGGATAAACTTATGTTTACAGACTGGTAACATACACTTTACAGACTGATGTAAAAAAAAACAACTTTCTTAATAGTGCAGCTTTCAACTTGAGCGACAATTGCTAATAGCTCATTGTATGATAGGTCGGTACAAAAAAAAAAAATAAAATAATTTTCAAATATTTTTGGTAACTTGGTAGAATATGAAAACTTTTCCATCGCCAGTTGTCAGTAACTTAGAAGGAAATGAAAATGAAAATATAAAATATTAGTTATAAATAAATAGTATTATAAGAAATGAAAATTAGGTTCTCCGAGTAATTCTGATTATTTATAATTATTATTGTGAATTTGATTTTTTTCCCCAAGTTGGCAAGCCAAATTTTATCATATTTTATTTTCAAATGCATTCAATTCATTTATCAATTGATGGCACAGTATTTTTGAAAATCAACAGTTTTTCACACAAAAAAATTGTCCGACATTACAAATGATCACGCAATGATTTTAACATATTTCGTTTTTCCATTATTTTTATTATCTTCCAAAATTTCCGAGAGCAATCAACAAATCGAAAGATTATCCATTTTACAGAGCGATAACAGTGCACACAAATATTTATGTGATATTCATAAGACGTACTCAACACGCCATCTTACCCAAATGATGTTTTTTTTCAAAAGCTATGATGGTAAGAGCTTTTCTTGTGATGGAAAAATTACATAACATAATGTTAGGCGTTAACAGCATCATAACTTGTTTATGATGTTTTTGAGAATAGGTCGGTTAATCTGAATCATTTATTTTAAAATTTGTATTTTACAGACAACATTTTCAAGAACTTTAACAAAACTGTTTAGACCTGTCGGATGACTCCTTTTCAACTGACGAAAAGTATATTTTCATATTTATCTCAAAATTTTGACATTTGATTCATCGTTATGTATTTTCATAGGCACAATGTTATAAGTAAGCAAGAAATTTTATTAAATGTCAAAATTGTTCCGTAGACTCCCGGCAATACCAATACAAGCCCCTGTTGTTTAAGAATCACTGAAATAGATTAGATTAATAGTTGTACATACTAATAAGAATTAGTAGAGTAGATACACAAATATTCAAATTATGCATGCGATGGATGCATACTAGTATGTTTCTATTTGTGCTAAGTTGATTTTGTTGTTAATTTATTATTTTAAATGAATTATAAACGTTTTACGCTAATAAAATCGATGATGTAAAATGTTTGATATGCATTTAACACCTTCGACTATGGAATTTCATCTATTTTTATTTATGATCGAAAACATGTTCAATCGTCGTTCATTACATTGCTGTACTCGTAGTTTTCTTCCTTGTGCATTTTGATTTTGATTTACATTTTCTTGTTCTTATTATCGGTTTATTATTATTATTATTGCTGTTGTTGTTGATGTTGCTATAGTAATGAATTTAATGGATTTTTTATAAAAAATTTCAATTTCTAATCAAATGCAAATCGCATGCAATTGTCCGCATCGTCATCACTTCACTGCCGTAGTAGTTGCCTTTCCCGTTTTTATTGCCGCTAAACTATTTACTCATAATGTAGCTGTTGTATCTGTCTCAAAGTCCTACGGTGGGGGTGTGGACAATGTTTCTTATTGTACATACGTACCGTACACATATGCGGAACGTAATATAATTGTAACGAACAATTGAACAAATATACAAATGAAACAATCAAAATCAATTGCTATATAAATAAAATTGCAAATTAAATTACAAGTTGATTACCAAGCACTGAGTCATTAAATAAAACTGAATAAACAAAAAGACTAAAAAAAAATAATTGATTAATCAAAAAACAGAAATTAGCAAAAAAGAATAATTAAGAAAAAACAAACAAAATATATAAACTTCTATTCACCGAAACTTACATACCTTTCACACATCTCATTTTTAGGGTTTTGTACCCATATGGAGCTAACAGGATCCTATTACTAAGCTTACGATGTCCTTCCGTCCGTCCGTCCGCCCGTCTCCTGCTCTATCTCATGAACCGTAATAGGTAGAGAGTTGAAATTTTCACAGAGTGTGTAATTCACTTGTGTATAGAACGACAAATACTAAAAATACACATTTTTAGAAGCATTGTTCTCTAATTTAACCTTTTGTTTAACAATTTGTTTTTTTTTTTGTATACTTTTAAGCTGTTAATTGTAGTATACTTTTAGGGTGTTAAATATGCACATAATTTAATATTTTAAGCAAAAAATCTTGTACGATGGTACGGAACCCTCCGTGTGCGAGTTCCACTCACACTTGGCTGATTTTTTCATTTTTATCTATTGAGTTAATTGTGATTTGACTATAAATGATTTTGGTTTTAAGTATGGATATCACCACTTTCTGTAATCGTAGAACTTTGCTTCTGACAACTTATAACTGGTACCAACTATAATACCTAAAAAACTTGAGAACGGACGAACTATACCCAATGAAAATTCCATTCGTCACAGTGATCATATCCTTACATACTTTTTATACGGTCTTCGATGCATAGTTTCTATGCGTTTCAAACATTAAGGCAAAGTGATATACGTATATAATACCTGTTGAAACTAGAGTGTGGAAGGTATAAAAACTAATTGATCCAATCGGAAAAAAAACAAAACAAGCCAAGCAAAAAAATACTAAGTGTGGTTCCATACACTTCATAATTGTTTGACGTTGGTAAGTAGTAGAAATGGATATGTTTCCATATAATACGTGTATATATCATAACAATTCAATGATGATTGATTGATTAAATTTCTATATTTTCTTTATAAAAAACGTCAAGTTTTCTGGAAACCATCGATCCAATGAAATAAAGTTGAATCTGTCAAGTCCACTTAGAAATGGAAATCATTCATATTTAATGACCTCCCATCATCACCTTAATACATACATATGCTACTTAATATGTACTGTATTATGGTTGATTTATTTGTTTTATATAATTTGATTTTCCTATTTACTGAAATTGTAAAATAGATCCAATCTATAACTCTTTCCTAACGCAATAAACTTGAATCAGTTAATCATAATAATATTATGTTTTCATCGCCATCGCTTTGATTGAATTAATGATTGATTTAATTTCTATATTTTTCTATAACCAATTAAAATGTTGTCTGGACAAACATGTAGAAATTTGATTGATCCAATTTTCTCTTTGAAGTATTCGTAAAGTCTGCTTACATTATGAAACAGTAGCCTGGGTTCTTGATTATCTGATTGATACAATACACGTATGTTAGTAAGTAACTTTGTTAGACTCAAGTAGCTAAAGCAATTCTGAGACCTAATTATTAATAACAAAATTTCAGCATTTTACCTCAAGAACTAAGAGATCATTTGCCTTATTTAAAAGTTTTTACTTGTTATGACTATGATTAAATATTTGAAATTTTCAAATCAAAGCAAGTGAAATAACTAATTTCGGAATAGAAAATAAGAAAACCATTAAGATCAGATGAAGTGAAGGTGAAGTGAAGGTGAAGTAAAGGTGAAGTGAAGGTGAAGTGTTTAAAAATAAAAAAAAAACAACAATATTTTAAACTCAACTATCGTAAGCTAAACTATGCTGACAACTACCGGCAAATGCTCCAATTAGTGACTTTTTTTAGATAAAATAAAACAAATAAAAAATATAATAAAATGTATAAAAACAAAAACAAAGCAAAAAAATTCATTCTTTGCAAAGCTGACATGCACTTCACCTTAATACGAATGTAGTTGCGTTTATTTTATTTTATTTTATTTAATTGATTTTCTCAAGTTTTTACAGAAATTGAATTTCTACCTACCTTCTAGTTATTGAACTTCTTTCTACCTACAATATCTTCTATCTTCTGAACTTCTGAATTTTTTTGCCGTGTCTGTCTGTCTGAACGCGATAAACTCAAAAACTACCGAATGGATCTTCATACGGTGGTTCATATAATAACCTATAACCTTATAGGTGTATAATTTATTAAAGTTTTGCGGACATTGGTTAAAATATAACGATCATTTCCATCTCTTTCTAAAATCAAAGCAATGAATTGTGTTAACCACAAAGTGACAACATAAAGGAGTATACCTGATAAAGCAGTGTGATATGGTGAAGCAGTTCTAATATTGAAACGGTTTAGAAATCATTTATGGAATCCATGTTGTTTAGATTAAACGTTCTCATCGATAATCCAATAAATGACGGGGCGCAGAAACGCGTGCCGGGTTTCGCTAGTCTCGAATAATTCAACTATTAGACTAAAGTAGCCACAGTACAATACTACTGAATTTGAATATAAAGGATATAAGAAGCACAAGTTCCTGTCTCATAAGTAGAGATGGAGGGTGCATCATATAGCATAATATTAATTCTGGATAGAGTACTACATACAAGGAATAACTACATATGTAGTCGAAAATCACAAATAGTAAATTTTCAAATAAATTTCAATCGTAGCATCTTTCATCTATTAACAAGATTAGGATCAGGTATGTATATACATATTTAATGACCCATTCAATGGCCCCAGATATCGAAATTATAACTGTAATTTTTTATATGCACGTATATTATAAATGAACTTAGTATGTATCAAAATTATTTTCCCAACAGAAATTCAATAACATCTTCTAAAATCGTCTCACAAACTTAATCTTTTCTTAATCTTATGGTTTACAATGAGCTCAACTTGCTGATAGTCTTATATAAGTACACACACATTTTATACTTACAATACAAGCTGCCCCGGCGGGCATTGCAACATCATAGCTCAAAAAAACAAAAAACATATGTACTTAGAGCTATGAATTTGTGAAATGTTTTGTCTCAAATTACCTCTCTAATTATATCTGTTCTCTGAATAAGGGTTTGTCCTTTATTTAGATAGATAGTAGATAGATAGTGACAGAAGATAGATTTTAAGATAGATTCAATTCTACTTAAAGTGATTATGTCAACCACAGATTTTTTAACCATTTCACTATTAGAACTGCTTCACCACATAACATTCACTACACTACACTGCTTTCTACTGTTACACTTTGGTCATGTTTTTAACATTTGGTCATGTGATTAACATAGTCTACTGCTTTGATTTTGAAAAGTGATGGACATTTTTGGTCCGATCTATATTAAACTTTTCTCAAACATTCTCTACACTATGCAAAAGTTTCTTTGACAATTTCATCATAATCGGTCCAGTAGTTTCGGATGCCAAAAGGAACAGAAATACAGACATAGTTCCATTTTATATATATATTTAGATTACAAAATTTAACTCAACAGAATTCCGCACTTTACCTTGTTTACTAATCATTATACAATATCTTAAAACTATGGACTTTATCAATAATTTCATGACATAGGAAACTTGATAGGAAATCGCCTATGAGGTATAAACTCAAATGGTCAAGTACGAACAGCATGCATTAAATTTTTATTGATTTTGCATTAGAATGTGTACTATTAGAAGTAGTGTCGTAATTGGATCATTTAGAGTTGTGGCGGTTAACAGAGTAAACACTACAATATGATCATTAAAGTACTTTCTTTTTGTGCAATTAATTAAAATTTGTGAAGTCATCATTGATTATTCGCCCACTGTGTATACAACAAAAATGCTTAAGTTGTTAGTTTGGAGGGGCATCTGAAACTTTGAGGAGGTCATTTAGATTGGTGGTTGCCTTCAAACTTTTAGCGAACAATGACAACAAATGACTGGCGCTGGTGACAATTGACGGACAAAGCGCCGGCACGCAAAACCAAAGCAACGCGTATTCATTTGTGCCAACAACCATGGTCGTACACAACATTTAGCTAAGGGGGAAAAGATCAGAAATTTCCAGTAGATGAATAAGTCCACTCATCACTTAACATTTAATACTTAGTTCATTGGATTGAATTGCTACAGTCTTGGTCCATGGGGGGGTTAGGAAGGGCACCCATGTAACCAAAAAGTAAAAAAAAAAATAGGCAAGCAAGCATAAGCAACCGAACCATCGATCGATCGATCGATCGGTTGCCTTATTTTTTATTCAGCAATGGCCACGACGACAAGATCGAAAGCTTCAATGGTGATGATGATGATGATGATGGCGGCGGCGGTGGTGACAACGACGACGACAGTGAGTGACAAAAGCGCACAACATTTGCTAAATTATTACAACAAACTATCTATCTATGACTTGGTCGGTCGGTTGGTCGGTGCCAAAGCGTTGCGCTCGTGCTGTTTTGTCAGCTAATGTTTTGCTACGCTCTACATTGGACATGTCCATGAAGAGGGGACGAAGGCGCTGGACGAGATTGCGTCGGGTGGTTGGTGGTTTTATCGTGCGGCAAGCCCAATAAGTGCGCGCACCCAAAAGTGGCGCTTATGTCTCTCACTTTTGAATTCGGTCTCGATCTCTATTTATATCTGTTCAACAATCAGATGGTGGTTGACGGGTGGTGAGTGACAATGCCATGCAATGCAACGCAACTTAACATGGCCTGGCTTGGCTTGGTGTTGCGCCTTTTTGGCTTTCATTAGTCGTGATAAGTTGAATGGAAATCGGTCACTTTTAGGTTTCGTATCCGCAGTAGCCGCTCCTTAATATGTATGTTTGTGGCTATGGCGTGCCCAAACTCAACTAAACAACAAAAGAAAAAAAAAACAAACAAAAAACACTTCACTTCACGTTGACTAATTGCAGGCGACACAAAACAAAACATAAAACATTTTAATCAAATCAACAGCTTAACTCTGTATTTTAAATACTACTTACTACAACACACATGGATATTTGCTATACAAGTATAAAGATTTCTGTTATCATGAAAATGAAAGATATAGAATTTATAAAAATAAATAAATTTATCTTTTGTCGAAGGCCCTAGTAGCTAGTGCTCGTTAAATTTTTATATTAAGTCTAGTATTAAATATTAGGTTTAATGTGTTAAAATAAAATTAATAAATATTGTATATTTTGTCATTATAAAATATTGTTTAGGTAATTTTACTTCGTTTAGGCTTCTAACAATTGTATAATAAATAAGATAGATACTCTTTGATAGTCTACACTATAATTAATTAATCAGCAACATAACATAACATAACATAACACAACATACACATACTTCATTTAACGCATCATAGATCTAGTCGCCATTGAGACAGCAGATGCATATGCTTAGTGATCGCGACCAACGGAGGAAAGAAGAGCTCAGAGGATCTAAAAAAGATGCTCAACCATTAGGACGTAGCAGACCCGCGGGGATAGCTCAACGAAAGAATACTGGACGTACAGCCTGATACCCAGCATAAGCAAACAGATCGGAAAGTAGCATGGCGAAGTGAATTTTGAACTCACCCCGCTCCTAAGCGGTCATGGGCAATGCTCCCGGCAATACCTGTGCAGGTTCCAAAATCATGGCCCGACATGGTGTTCGCATGGCTGCAACCAGAGCGAGGAAGACGCTAAGCATGGAATATTCAAATGTGGAAGATTCAACAGAGAGCGCAATGAGATGAGAGACGCCATAGATAGTCAGCCTACGGTCGCGAATCTAGTGAGTCTCTTATTGGAGAGGAGAAGGTTTCCAATTGTAATATTGTTTCCTCGTTTGCGGCAAACCAAATGAAGAAGTTACGCGGTCTGGAAAGATCTCGCCGCAACCAAAAGGCCGGCTAAATATGCCGGTACCAGCCTTATGATAAAGGCGAATTTAAACAAATTGCCTGTACAAAATTAGGTGATTTAAAAACCGTCTAAAAAGGTTTCTAGATCACCGAGAAATGGAATTGGGTTTGGATTGAGGTGAAAGCGTTTTCCAACACACACCGGATTAGTTCTTTTTGTTGTACAACATAAAAGTTTTTTTTTTTTGTTTTATATGTAGAACTAAGATTATAATTACAAATTATAATTTAGTTATTAACATGAGCAATAGCGACAAAGGCCTTCAAGCTCAGGGGGAGAGTTAGGAAGCATTGAAGGAAATTAGAAAAGTGCAGGACCAGACTTGAGCCGGAATCAAACCTGCGACTCTAGGATGTCAGCTTGGCGCACTAACCATTGAGCCAACGAGCCAGTCACCATGTTTATTGTTGTTGCGAGCGATTTCAACTTAGGGGCCATACACATAATACGTCACATGGGGGGGTTGGTTAAACGAAGTGTGACCACCTGTGACAGGGAGGGGGAGGGGTCATAAGCTTTGTGATGTCACATGTCCAAATCTAAATTATTTGAAATCTTTAAACCGTAAAAGAGACAACATTTAATCATATCGTTGAACACATAATTTATTTTTGATGTGTGGAAATAAAAAAATCATTAGATGCCAAATCAGGACTGTAACTCCATTGTTTGAGTCGATGTGTGGGAACTCGCATTGTTTTCATGAAAACTAATTCGCTTCTTTGTCTGCTTTTTTCCAATTTCTCCAATAACTTCTGGCAAACAAATGGTCGTGTTCTATGCAGAATTGATCGTCCTGTGTTGATCTAACGCCAGTGTTGCCACGTGACCGGATGAAACAGCCATCCATTTGGTTCGATGTGCTTCTTTCGCAAACAAATTTTGTTGGATTTGGCTCAACTTTGAAGACCCATACAGTCGATTGCTCTTTTGTTTTGGGCTCATATGCATTGATCCATGATCCGTCACCTGTGTAGACGTTATACACAACCATGAAAATATTTTTCAAACTTTTTTTTGCACCAATCGACAGGAACCTTCTTTTCATCGTATATCAGATTATGCGACATCCAAAGCATCTATTTAACGATCCAATGATAATGTTATATTCTATTGATGCTTCCGGTAGGTCACATGACGATCTTGCATTATCAGTTAACGCAAAGCATCGATATTTTCTGGCAAAACAACCGATTTTGGACGACCTCGAAGACGATTGAATTCAATATACCATTTTTTACTGTGCTGTAGACTGGTGCTCTATCACTGAATAAAGAATTAAGTTCATCGAAGCACTCTTCTCTTAATAATCTACGTCGAAAGTTATGAAAAATAATCGCACGAAAATGTTCACCAGTCAATTCCATTTTTTGTCCAAGATGAATTTTTAAATTTACTGTAAACAACACAAATCACGCTGAAATGAAAAAATGTTTTAAAGAAGTTATGATTAAAAATATCAAATTATCGTTTGTAAATGTCAGCGATCACCTAGCAACACTTGCTATTGCCAAGGCTAGAAATATAAATAGGAACCTTCGCATTTGGTTTATACTTATGTATAATGTCAATAAATGAAACTAATGGTCAAACCACAATACATAGTCGTAACTGAATCTATGTATACTAGAAAAAAAGAAAATAAGAAAAAAATTAAAATCAAAATCTTTAAAACTGAGGGAAGAAAGCAAAGACTATGAAATTATGAATATAAAGATTGGACAGTTCGAACTTCGATATTGTTGTTGTTGCGTGAAATTGCTGTTGAAAATCAGTACAAACTTTTTCGGAACTTACTGATTCAAAAAGAGAAAATTCCGAAAGAGAAAGCGATGTAATATGAAAGATTTTCTAGTCTATGGTGTACTATATACATATACTAGTATATAGTCTTTGGAAGATATTTTTCGCATAGAATCAGATTTTTGAATAGATGGATGGATGTTTCATCTGATAAGGCAATGACTTATTAACAGAAGATACAGATGGATTTCTGAATGAAATGGAATGGAAGGATAGAAAAATAGATGGATCAATCTGATAAGGCGTTGAATCATTGGCATCAAAACAGGTGAATAGACAAATGGAGGACTAAATCGCTGATACGACTGAAGAAGCAAAAACTTTTTTATACAAATGGAATAAATTGAAACATCTGTGCGATAGGATGATATCTTCTTATTCATATAGAAACAGATGAATAGATGGATGGTAGGATAAATGGATTAAATGAATGAAATGAATGAAAATACTATATAAATCATTTTGTTACGATTTGATTCACTCAATCAAAATCCAGCTCCAAGCTTAGTATTAGATTATTTTATCAATAATAATAGATCACTGATCTTAAATACAATATTAAGTATACTATATGTATATATAAATTAGATCAGTTTAACAAGTTAATAGATGTTTATGATCTCTTTGCTGTTGCTGTTATTGTTGTTGTTACAATATATCTGCATACATCAGTTTACGTTGTTTTTGTTATAATATTATTGTCCTTAAGTAGTCAGTCGTCTTGTGTCAGATAAAAAGAACATATTTACGATAATTATTTCTCGTTGAACAGATCGAACGACTTACATACACTCGTAGACCTTTTGTTTTTACTGATATGTCATGTAATCACGTCTATATAAATTACAACAAACATTTTAATATGACTTTGTTGGAAACACATGTCATTCATTATTGGTACTTACCATATTGTGTTTGTTGCTGCTCTCCTTGTTTGTAAACTACTCAGAATTACTCGGTGTAGAAATATACTAAGTATGTATGTACTTAGAATAAAGTTGAATGATTAATGTACATTTAATTGTGACTATTGTTGCTATATTTTCTAATATGTTGTTGTTGTTGATGTTGCTGCTGTTGTTGTTGTTGTCTTTGCTACCAATATTACCATCTATAAAAAATGCTAAATGTTCTCATTTATTAGTGTGATTAAATTTATTATTTTTATCGTCGTATATTTTATTTTTATTGATTAGCAGAAAAAATCAAATGAAATAAAACAAAAGTATTCAATTTGCATATGCAAGTTTTTTACATTAAAATTACTTTTCACACTCATTTGAACATTTTATTTATATAAAATTAACTCTAAACGTATCTACATTCATTATTATTTATTTTTTCTCATTTCAATTTTTTTTTTTTTTTTTCTTTTGTGTAAAAATATTTTTCCATAATCAATTAGTTGCATACTTAGAATTTTGCTGTTGTAATTCTTGTGGAACAAAGCAATCGATGGCGGCATAAATTAATCAACATCAAACAACATTTGTTTTTCTGCTTGTTTTCGAATTAATTCTCGTCATTGTCATTTTTTTTTTTTTTTATTTCAATTTTTTGTCGTGATTTATGCACATATCAAAATGTTTATTTAAATTTCAATACTTATAAGAAAAAATAACGTCATTTTTAAACTGAAATTAAAACTAAATTCAATTGATAGGTGGCGCTAGTGTGTTGAATAAGCAGCGCCATCTATTGTTATATAAGTGACTAACTCCATATGGCAGCATCATTTAATGTGCAAATATTTTTTACTACTTACACAATTTTTCACCTACGGAACTGAACAAAAAGTATTTTTAAGGGGCCTGCACACCTTGCGACCGCGTCATACAACGTGTCTTACAACAACTTGGTCGTTTGCTGTACACGTAACAACCGTTACATGCAATTTTATTTTGTGTGGTATTATTCGGCTTGAGCGTATGTGTGTATTTTCGTGGATAGTATAACGAAATGAATTCAAAAATCGTCGCGATGCTCTTAATTGACGAAATTTGTGAAATTGAAAAAGAAGAAGAAGAAAGAATTGTAAACAAAAATCAGCCAAGAGTGAGTCGGACACGCACACGGAGGGTTCCGTACCATTGTACAAGATTTTTTGCTTAAAATATTAAATTATGTTCATATTTAACAGCCTAAAAGTATACTACAATTAACAGCTTAAAAGTATAATACCAAAAAAAAAAAATTGTTAAACAAAAGGTTAAATTAAAGAACAATGCTTCTTAAAATGTATATTTTTAGTATTTGTCGATCTACAAGTGAATTACACACTTTGTGAAAATTTCAACTCTCTACCTATTACGGTTCATGAGATAGAGCAGGAGTCGGACGGACGGACGGACGGACGGCGTAAGCTTAGTAATAGGGTGCCGTTATCTCCCTATGAGTACGGAACCCTAAAAAGCGACGCTATACTTAGGAAGGCTATTAGTGCGGAGAACCGGCTGGGAATTACATTACGTATCTTGGCAGTAGGGAACTCGTTCCAAGATTTAACCTTTTCGGTTTGCGGGTTATTTGTTTTTATTTGCAAGAGTTCCGTTAAAAAAAAATGTAAAAAAAAAATTGTCAATACAAATCGCTCACTTCGACGTTCAAAAGATAATGAAATTTAGTATGAGGTTGTATAATTTGCCTTCACACTATGCAACCGAAAAACCAACCGTCGAACCAACTTCGACAAAAATCAAAATTTTTGATTTTTCATACAACCGACCATCCAACCAACATTTCGCCCCGCACACGATTTGCCTGCCTAAAAGCAGTGTTCCACTTCATTTCATTCTATGACGTCGTACGACGCGGTTGCAAGGTGTGCAGGCATCCTTAATGAAATTTTTCATTTATGTACTTGCAATTCTTAAAATCCTCTGAACATATTTTTAGCTTTATTTGTGTTCAAAATTTAAGGTCATTTGCTTCAATATGTAACCTTTTTTGATAACATAATTACAGATTCAAAACTTATTTTACAATATAAACTAATATCAAATAACGTCCAACCTTCATAGATTTTAATTCTATTGCATTTACAGCCAGTGGCGGCCTTTGGGAGTGGCAACCGCCTAGGGCCTCGCTTACTAGCCCAACAACCCAAATAGAAAAATATTTGCTACTTAAGGAAAAGTCTGACTGTGAACTTTTGAAATAATGCAGTAACTTGCAATTATCTCTAACAGTAAGGGACACATCTGATATTGATGGTCATGAATTGTATGAAAAACTGAAAATGTTGATCCGTCTACTATTTGAAAGAAATATATAAATGAAAAAAAATTAACCGAAGTGTACCCTACTATTGAAATAGTCCTAAGAATTATACCCACGACACCTGTAACAGTTGCGTCTGCAGAAAGAAGTATTTCGATGCTAAAAATTATTTAATATTTTATTAATTTTATTATCTGCGGAATACTATGACATATAATCGGCTTTCAGCTATTGCTATTATTTCAATTGAAAATGATTTTAGTATTGGAAAAAAAACCGCAAACATCATTTCTGAATCCCTGAATAATAATAATAATAAGTATGCAATAACAATAATAACTTGTTCTCTTTATGTTCATTATTTTTGTTAGTTTCCAATAAACAATTTTAAAACTCTAAACTTGTTTATTTATAACTTTGCATCAATCATCATTAAAACTAATTCCACAAACACAAGGGCCTCGCAAAGATCTACCTGCCCGGAGTCTCGCAATGGCTAAGGCCGCCCCTGATTACAGCTTTTGTTCGTTCCGAATTCATAGCAAAGCCTCCGAAAGATTATGTGTATCGCAGTCGATACCTTTATTACTGCCATATATTTCAAGATCACTACGAAGTTCGTCTAGGACTGCTAATATTACCATTACTATTATAACTATACTCGTATTATCCAATTTGGATACCTAGCAACAGTGAGTATTATGGCAACGAAATGGCAATGAACTCACCAGGAATGGACCACAACCATTCTGCGGGCAGCATTAATGTGCCACAAAAAAAAACTCAACCGATGATTTTAAAGTAAATCACGCCAATATTGGCTAAACACAAAATACATACATATACATACATATGTATATGAGTAGCAAAAACCATCAAGTATCTCGCGGAGTTATGAAACATTTACATGATATGCGGATAAGCAACGACCAATGTAGATTATGTAATAAAGAATATGTGGCAGTAGAGCATTTCCTATAGCACTACGAAGGTTCAATTTTGACCAGATTCCAATATCTAGTTAATCAGTACCCAAAGAAACAATTGAAATTTTAGATTCACGTTCTGAAAACTGATTGGATTAATTGAATTACATAATATTCTTACTTATGGCAAACGAATTGTTTTTATTTTTATTGAAATTTTATTGTGTTTGAAAGACATAGTCACAATGCATTGAACATTAAAAGTTGGATTTGTAATTAATTCATTATTTCATATATGTAAATGTTTTAGACATGTATCTTCCCACTCATTTTTTTGCATGGATTAATACAGTAACTATGTTCGTCGTACACAATACAGTTGCTTCCTTCCCTTGGATTTGGATCAGTGCTGAAATCTTTGTGTGCAACCCCTTGATGTAACTTCAGAATCCGCACTGATGTTCAGGCTGTTTGTCAACACTCCCTCCATTTATTCCCGATTACACCTCAATACTCTCATCCTAAGAGACCAATTGTGTATCGATGCTCTTACCTGTCATTGTTACTGATGGCTCAATGACCTCAGCATATGTTGCAGATTGCTTCTCAATGATTTCATCTTTTGCGACATCGTGGCCCTGCAGGAATTACGATGGAAGGACTTCGGAGAAAAAAAAAAAAGAATATATACTGTACTTCAGCGGCCACGTCAAAAAATCAGGGAGAAACGGCACAGGTTTCTGGGTATGACGGAAAATCAAAGACAAAGTTTCAGGTTTTAAACCAATTAATGATAGACTATGCAAATTAAGAGTAAAAGGACAGTTCAACAATGTTACATTGATATCAGCATATGCACCAACGGAGAATGCAGAGGTAGAAAAAAAAGACCGCTTCTATACAACAATCGAAGAAATATACGCAAGAATAAGCAAATATGACACAATTGTTATCCTGGGAGATTTCAATGCCAAAATAGGTTGCGAAAGCTCTATTAAAGATGTAGTTGGCAATCACTCGCTCCATGAAACAACAACTGAAAATGGCATGAGATTATGTAATTTTGCAAGCTCTACAAAAACATTTATCATGGAAAATTCCGGGAAGCAACAATGCGAATCAAATTGATCACGTCCTCATATACAAAAGAAGAAAAAGCAACGTAACCGATGTACGAAGCCTCAGAGGGCCAAACTATGACAGTGATCACTTTTTAGTAAGAGTGAAAATGCGACAATAGCTGTCTAACATTGCCAAAGTCAAAGGAATGAAAAGGAGCAAATGGAACACAGACAGAATGGACGACAAGAATGTAAAAAGAGACTTCCAAAATAAAATTGACGAAAAAATCTCCAACACTGAAATCTCAGAAAGCATAGAAGAGGAATGGATAATTCTAAAACAAGCGATTACAACTGCAGCATCAAATACAGTTGGTAGAGAAGGACGAAAATCTCCGAATGGTTCGATGATGACTGCACAAAGGCAATAGCAGTTAAAAACCAAGCAACAAAAAGCTGGTTGGAAAAGAAAACTAGAGTAGCGGAAGAAATTTATATTGAGAAAAGACGCGCTAAAGCATATGAAAAACAACAAGTCACCAGGAGAAGACAACATAACAGCTGAACTATTAAAAAATGCTAGCAAAAAATTTGTTAAAAGAATGCACCATCTAATAACGCTAAAATGGGAGCAAGAAACCTTGCCCAATGATTGGAATACAGCGCTTATAATACCAATCCATAAAAAAGGAGAAAAAACCATCTCTAAAAACTACAGCGGTATCTCTCTTCTCAACACAACGTACAAAATTCTATCACGAGTCCTCAACAACAGACTCATACAATACGCTGAAAAAATACTACCGGAATATCAATGCGGTTTTCGGCCAGGAAGATCGACGACAGACCAAATCTTCTCAATCAAGCAATCAATGGAAAAATTGAAAATCGACACAACATCGACGTATATTTGTTATTCATTGATTTCAAACAAGCATTCGATACTATAAACAGATTGACTATTCCTGCAGCATTTAAAATATGTAAAATCCCAGAAAAATTAACAAGATTAATAATGATGACCTTGCGTAACACCATATCAAAAATTATGATGCAAGACATAAAATCAGAAGCATTTTCCATAAAGAACGGCGTTCGTCAGGGCGATACACTCTCTTCAACAATTTTTAATTTATTGCTGTGCTGCGCAGTAGATGTAGTGTGCGACGCCGAACGGACTGGACACATATTAAACAGAACCATACAAATATATGCATACGCTGACTACATTGCAATAGTAAGTAGAAATAAAAACGCGCTTTTAACCACTTTCTCTGATATTGAAACGACAGCAGGAAAAATTGGACTAAAAATCAACGAAGAAAAGACCAAATATATGCTCATGTCCAGAGCGAAAAACAGACAAACATTAAAAACAATTAAGCTTGGAAAATATGAATTTGAAGTAGTAAGCGTAACAATTGACGAAAGAATACAAGCAGCCAGTAGATCTTTCGCGTCACTTATAAAACTCTTCAAATCAAAACTGCTTAACAGATCCTGTAAACTAACACTGTATAGGACAGTGGTGCGACCAGTCTTGTGCTATGGAGCTGAAACTTGGACTGTGAGCGAAAAACAAACCAAAATTGCTAACTTTTGAAAGAAAAATTCTCCGAAAAATCTTCGGCGTAGTTAAAACTGGGCCTGATGAATGGAGAATAAGATAGAACGACGAACTTGAACATCTAATCCAAGGTGAAAACGTGATGCGATTTATCAAAGCGCAACGCATAAGATGGCTAGGCCATGTAACAAGAATGGACGAATCAAGAGCGCAAAGAATTCTAGATGCGAAGTCATTCACCGACCAAGCGAGGAGAAGACCAAGATCAAGATGGATGGACGAACTAAACGAAGACCTAAAGAAACTACAACTGGAAAATTGGAAAAGGGCGGCAAAAGATCGAGTAACATGGAGGCATATTGTTCATCAGGCCAAAGCTCACAAAAAGCTGTAGCGCCAAATGATGATGATGACATTCGAACTGTCCCCCACTTTACCATACCTTTTGAAATTTGCCGCCATTTTTTTACTAGATGACACCGATGTTTTTTAATGTATGAAATAATAAATACATTCCGGTTAGTTAAACTTACTTTAAATACGGTGAAAATTATTCAGAAGTTGGAAGAAAAGTTCATTCCAAAAACGTTAGATAAAATGCTTTGACAAATCGTTCTATTAATCTTATTATTAAATAGTGTGCCCGGCCCGCTTCGCTGAGTGTGTTATACCTTCCTCTCAACTCCCTCTACCACATGCAATTTATAGTATGTATATACCCGGCTTAGCACGGGTAGCAGAACATTGTTTTCGTAGCTGCTGCGATTTTCGTCAGTGATTATTTTTTGTTGTTGCTTCAAAGAACATTGCTTCAAAATTAATGTGCTTTCCGAATCATTCGACGAAGTTTGTAATCCGAAATTCTAGCCTCCAAATAAGATTGTTCATGAATGTAAACAAAAGAAAAGGAATAGACATAGTACTGTTAGGCTTTTAGTGCACACTAGTTCACCTTCGGCTCCAAGTTCGGCTCCAAAAAACTAGCTTCCTGCCTTCAGCATATCTCTATAGTATATCAAAATATTAGAGGTTTATTGTCCAAGCTTAACAATTTGTATAAGGATAGTTTCTCCTTTGTAGCAGATGTTATAGCGTTTTCCGAGACATGGTACTCTGGTATTCTTAGTAATGAAATTTTCTATTGAAATTTCATCACATATAAGACAGATCGCCTTATTCGCCGCGGGGGTGGTGTCCTCATTGCTGTTGTGTTTCACCTAAGATTAGAATTTGTTGATCTAAATTGTTCAGCCAATATTGAGTTTATTTGTATGAGGTTATTTTTGCCTCTTGAATCTGTTTATATAGGCGATTTTAATCTCTCATTCATTTCATGGTCCTTTTTTGGTATCTCAAAGTATGTAGTTCGTTCAGGACAACTTGATTTTTGACACTGTTTGAAAATTCCTTATTCCAAATGAACTCTGTAGTAAATCATTACAATAGATCACTTGATCTCCACTTACTCACCCGGCCCAGACAAAATACCAAGTTGTCTGCTTAAGCACTGTGTGGAGTCTCTGTGTAAGCCACTTTTGAAACTTTTCACTTTATCACTTCAGAGCGCATCTTTCCCTCCTATCTGGAAGGAATCCTTTGTTGATCCCCTATCCCCTACGCAAAAAAGGTAACAAAGTTGACATATCCAACTACATGGGTATTGCTAAACTTTCTGCAATCCCAAAATTGCTTGAAAAAATGCTCTCTTCAACCCTTTATCACTTTTGTAAAACAATTATTACTCCTTGTCAACACGGTTTTATGAAAAATCAGTTTTCAACTGCAAACTTGCTTGAGTTTATTTATATCTTTTGTAAATCTTAGTTTTAGGGACAAACGTCAAACTGATGTTATTTACACTGACTTCAGTAAAGCGTTTGATTCTGTTAATCATGATCTGCTTGTACATAAACTTGACCTTTTAGGTTTTCCACAACATCTTCTTTGTTGGATTGCATCTTATTTGAGAAATAGGGTTCAACGTGTGTTATTTGAGTCCACTCTTTCTGGTCCAGTCTTTGTTACTTCTGGTGTTCCTCAAGGAAGCCATCTGGGCCCATTATTGTTTAAAGTCATCATGTGCGCTGATGATGTAAAATTGTGCCTTTCATTTAATGATGGTGCCTCGCATCTCAGACTCCAAGAGGATCTTGATTCTTTACATTATTAGTGTTCAGCAAATTATTTATATCTACATATCTCCAAATGTAAGCTCATTACGTATCATCGGTATAAACCTCATTTGTTTACTTACATGATTGAAAACATCGAACTCGAGAGAGTCTCTACATTTAATGACCTTGGTGTCCTGTTTCACCCCAAATCTGTGTTTTTAACCAACATACATATCTCTTCCATCGTAAATAAGACGAAGGGTGTTTTTGGTTTCATTAAACGTTGGTTTATTGAAATTATTCACCCTTATACCACAAAAAATCTTTTTATATCTCTTGTACGCCCACTCCTCGAGTATTGCTCTTGCATTTGGTCACCAGATCGAATTGAGTCTGTACAGAAACAATTCCTTCTGTTTACCCTTCGTGGCATAAACTGGAATCCTAATTCCCGTTTGCCTTTTTACTCTAATAGGCTCCTTCTTATCAGTCTTCCATCTTTCGTGCGTCGTAGGATAGCTCTTGGGATTAGCTTTCTTCATAAGCTCATAGTCGGGGAAATTGATTCTCCTGAGCTATTAAATCAGTTAACCTTTTGTGTCCCTAGTCGTCCTACCAGAAATTTTGTCCCTTTAAGCTTGAATAGATGCATTACTAACTATGCCCTACACGATCCATTCCGAGTTTTATGCACGTCATATAATAAATTCTATCAAGTTCTCTCGCCTGAGATATCGCCCTCATCGATTAATATTATCGTCATTCGCTGTCTCATGATCACACAGCAGACTGGATGAACTGGATGTCGCTGATTTGAGTCATCTATACCGTCTGCATTGTTGTAGTTTATTAGTTTATATGTCTCTGACCACACATGGCTGTGAGTAGGAGCATAGCTCGCTACTGTTGCAAATAAATTTCCCCTATCGGGTCAGAGGCTGGTATTTCATATTATTCGTATTTATTATTTTCATTTTTTTCTTATATTTGTTTGTTTCTCTTTTTTTTTTTTTGTAATTAATTTATTTTAGTTTAAGTTCATTTCAATTTATATTTTTGTTCTAATTTTAAAACTAATTGTTACATTTTTTTGTTTTAAGCTGACAGTTTTTTTGCCAATGTTATAATTAAATACAAATACATCATATACAGAAATAAGAGATCGAAGAGCGCAATACTCTTGTATATTCTCAGAGAGTAAAAAATACAACAATAACAAAAACAACACAAAATTCAAGAAGAAGCACACATGAAAACGTATGATCGTTTCTGGGCTTGGCTTTAAAAAACCTAAAAAAAATTATTCCAAAAAAAGTATATTTACCTTTAAAAAATTGTTTAAAAAAAAAAATTATTAGAATCTGATCAGTATACAATATTTTGTGACAAATAAAAAAAAAATTATAAAAATCTCAAAATCTGTCTTCATTAGTGATCAAGTCTCTACCTAGTGCGGATCATGAGATACAGAATCGAAAAACGTGACGATTTTTATTTTTTGACTCAAAATTTTACTCTAAATTTTTGCCCAGCGCCGCTAAAGAAGTTTCACTTCCAAAATATTGCAATTTGTATTCACATTTCGGGATTCAATCACCCCCCCCCCCCCCTGCGTTCGCGCCTGCACACGTTAAACCTCAAAACAACAAATTTGTTCCATATTTTACACAAAGATCTTCGAAAAATTGGTAAAAGATTTTTGTATTAATTTTTGTTTATTTTATTTATTGTATTAAGCGACAAACAGGGCTCATATTGCCCTATAATGTGCTATGCTTCTGCGTTAATAAATACTATATATCGCCAAGTTTTATACATACTTAGTGAAAGTTTTTTACAAGTTTTTTACATAGTGATTTAACAGAGCATAGGAACGTGATTGTATATGGCCTGGGGGAGCCGGATAGCCGCATGCTGCGCTTAGGCGTAGTTTTCTCCATTTCTTGACTTGGGCATAGACTGTGTCAGCTTCTCTAGTTGAGCAGCCAGTTAAACCTGTTTACTTTGTTTCTGCAGTTAAATAAAACCGACGTGCTGTGCTGAACGAAAGTATGGCTTTGATCCAAGATGAGACCTAGATATATCACCATTGATCATGCTGGTCATTTTAGATTATTGAATGTGCTGGTTGCTCTAGCATAAGAATATGTTAACCTGCTGTGAGAGAGTTCTTAGGTTATGTTAGTTATTACTAGTTGCCAATTAAAATATTGCATCCAATGAGCGCATGAAGTCACAACATTTTCCATTTGCTCGTTTCATAGAACAACAAAAAAAACCGATTCTTCTGTATTTCAATTCATTTCACTTTTATTAAACAAATGGTAATTTTATTAAAAAAAAAACAAAAAAATATTCATAGTTAAAAAAAAATGCATTCATTATTTTACTTGTACCTTTTGGACACGTTTCATACCATCTATTATATACGGCAATAGTTATATTCATGTCTAATCGCATTTATATATTGTTGTCTCCGTTTCTGTTAGTTTGTGTACAATCCGTTTGTGTTGCATTGCACCCCGGAATGTTTTGAAACTTGAGCCACAGTAACAGGTATATGGGGTTTGACGAACACGTAGTTCAGGATTCTGTTCGAAGACATCATCAGCATGAGGACAGCGACTTGCTCTTGTTTTTGTATAGCATGCATTCAGATTGGTTGTGTAGTCGTCGTGAGCAGACCGTTTGTGTTGCAAAAGACCCCGGTGAGATATGAAGCTCTTACCGCAGTAACACTGATAAGTATGACCATAATATTTTCTGCATCTAGTCCTTTTAAAAATGCGTGTAGTCACTTCAGAGTTATATTCCTCACGGTATTCAGTTGCTATTGTCACTAATGAGGATACACTCTCGTTGTCTTCAGCATCTGTTACCAACGACTGCAGTTCAGCTTCTCCATCTTGTGTTACTGACTCTAATGGCGAATCATTCATTTTAGATTTTTTTGACGATGACGACATTTTCTTTCCCAATTTGTACAAAATTTTATGAAGCAGTCATGTCATTCAGAAGTAGGCAAAAAGGAAGACGTGCCTGTTTTTTTATTTTAATTATAACATAACATAACAAATCAAATCAATCGCCAAATACAAATGGCTTTGCTGGTACATAATGGCGCGAAACAAAAAAAAAATGGATATTAGTTGAAAATCACCTAAAAAAGGCTACCATTCAATCACGCACATTCAAAGTGCAATCAAGTTTTTAACCGACTTCATTAAGAAGTAATTTTGTATACTATTATCGTTATTAATTTGAATTTAATAGATTGATTAAATTATCATGTTTTCTGGTCTGGTCCTGCACTTTTCTAATTTCCTCCAATTCTTCCTAACTCTCTCCCTGAGCTGAAGGACTTTGTCGCTATTGGTCATATTAATAACTAAATTATAATTTGTAATTATAATCTTAGGGTTCAGGATGACAAGCACCAAGGGGTGACAACTCACTCGCGCAAGCTTAGTAGCCAACCATTGCACATCTATCCGAACAATAAAAAATTAGAGAGCCTCAGCGGATTTCGTCAGACAAAAAAGGAAATTTCTTAGAATTATGCTGAATTGAAGATTTAATCGCTCGTACAAAAAGGAAATGAGTAGATTCTTTTTTGTCTAAAGACATAAAAAATGAGTTCATCAACTTTTTGGGGAAAGAGGTTAAATAAACCATTGTGACGACATAATAAAGCTATATAAATACAAGTATTTCGGAATTCTTTTCTATAGAACTCCAGACATATCACATGTTGATCGGATCATCAGATATGTTCATATTGAAGGCGATAAAGTTAAAGTGAAGGAATCATTTCTATATTTTATCCCTTCAGCTGGAAAGATTGCAATCGAACTTTCTGAAAATATCCTTACGCATCTAGAGAGTGATAACTTGGGCATACATCTATGTCGGGCTCAAGGATATGATAGGAATTCATGGCGGTGTACGTTTCTTTTTGGTGTGAAGCCCTACAAGAAGTAAACCAGACACAAAAGTGTCTACGAGCATCTGGGCTATCTCTGGAAAAGTGTGTCATAAAAATCAAAGTCCTAAAATTATTTCTTGAAAGCTAACGTATCCAAATAGTGAAAAGAGCTATTTCCTACGCAACTAAAAAATGTGAGGACTTGGATATTACAATTGAAAAAAGAGGAAGAAGGAGTTTCCAAAAACGTATGCCAGGAGAAATGGCCCAAAGTGCTGGACTAGCATTGCCAGAAGAGCTGCAAAGAGCTATGTTAGAGTGTCTTGACAAATTTTATAAAGAACTAGACCATCATTACAGGGCAATGGATGACATTCTTGAAATATTTGGTGTTGTTCAGCCAAAAACTCTGCTTACTTCAACAGAAGAACTTCGTGGTATACTTCTTTCCTATAAGTGGTCCAGTGGACTACCTTGGAGCTTCTGAATCTCATAGTACAATAGGACTATTCTGAGTCTGTTTCAAATTTAGCACTATGCATAAGGTTTTTTTTAACTATTTGTGTTTCGATGACTTCTTGTGAAAGAAGCTTTCCAAAATTAAAATTGATAGTCTTTCTTAAGATCCACAATGAGCCAAGTGTGACTTACCAATCTTTCCATATTGTCCATTGAAAAGGACAGGAAAATTAATTTTGACAATGTGGTCGAATATTTTAGTAAAATAAAATTATGCAATTTTGAACTGAAATCTAAAAAAGGGAAACAGAGAGGGATCTATGTATTATTCACATAGTGTCCAGCTCATTTGAAATCTGTTGGTACCTTTATCCATCGACATTATTATTATTATTTATATATATATATATATATAAATATATTCAAGTGATTGGATTAATATTGCTGAAAGATTTTTTCTTTCTTTATTTTTATTGAAATTTTATTGTGTTTGAAAGACATGGTTACAATGCATTGAACATTGAAAGTTGGATTTGTAATTAATTCGCTATTTCATATATGTAAATGTTTTGGACACGTATCTTCCCACTCATTTTTTGCATGGATTAATACAGTAACTATGTTCGTTGTACACATTATAGTTGCTTCCTTTCCATGGATTTGGATCAGTGCTGAAATCTTTGTGTGCAACCCCTTGATGTAACTTCAGAATGCGCATAGATTTGAAACATTTTCCGCAGTAACACTCAAATTGTTTCTCAAGATGTTGCCTCTTCATAACATTACCCTTCTTAGAAGGGATTACAACCCCTTCGGACTGATGCTCTTGTTGTTTCTCAACACTCTCTCCATTTCTTCCACATTGCACATCAATACTCTCATCTTTATAGTCCAATTGTGAATCAACATTCTTACCTTGCATTTTTAATGGCGGCTCAGTACCCTCAGCATATTTTGCAGACTGCTTCTCAATTCTCCCATCTTTTGCGACCAATTTCAATTCAATACACTCTGTTTCTGCTTTTATTCCCGATTGTATCTCAATACTCTCATCTTTAGTACCCAATTGTGGTTCGGCGCTCTTACCTTGCATTTTTAATGGTCGCTCAATATCCTCAGCATATGTGGCAGATTGCTTCTCAGTGCTCCCATCTTTTGCGACTAATGGCGGCTCAATGTCCTCATCATCAATTTGTGGTTGTTTCTTAATGCTGTCATCTTTTGTTACCTTTGGCGGTTTGGCACTTTCAGCCATTGCTACCTTTTTCGAATTATTCTTTTCCATTTTGCATAAAATTTTGTAGAGCAATTAGAAAAATCTCAGAGGTAGTCAGCTTGAAAGTGCCTGTGTGCTGTCACAAAAATATCTAAAATATCTAGCCTACTTCAGTTATACACAATTATTAAAATAAATACCTTAAATAAAATCTGATATCTGTGGAAAGAAATCATAGAAGCTTATTTCGAAAAGTGTATAAATTGAGTTAGAACATTATTATTATTCACCGCTTCAAAACTCGTATTTCGAATAAAGATTTTTTTATATACATATAAGGCATAGAAACATAGTTATGTATATTTGTATATGTATATATTAAGATTAACAACATTAAAATAAAACCCAACAGAAATTTTCTTACACAAAATGGGCAATATCTCAAAACATAGATTTTCGAAATACTATGCTACTTTCACTTGTTGCCACAAATATAAAAAATATGTTTGTATGTTATGAGCTGCCATCCCGTTCATCTAATTACAATGAAATTTTTTGATTATGTATGGTTTGGTTCCATAGGATAGTTTTGAACCCGATATATGAAGCTGTTATCGAGAAATTGGTGGATCAAATCATGCATTCCCACACCATAACGCCTGCGAATCCAAGCTTAACAGTTTTAACCGTGTTCATTTGTATAGAGAGCTTCTCTCGATCTGCGCCAGGCCATCTTATACCCATTTATATCAAGTATGCAAAATTTAGACTCATTCGTTACGATTAAAAATATAAACAATTTTCAATTTCCGATTCACTGTTACTTGACAATTGTGAAAGACTGTATATAGTTCCAATAAACACACATATTTAATATATAATACATACCTTAATATTAAGAAATAAATCTACATAAGTAAGAAAATATGTACTTAGATTTAAGCATGTTATTTATATAAAGATATCATATATGACATTATTATGGAAATACATACATACTTATATGTTGTACGAGTATCGATTTCTCTTAACGGATCTTGGTACCACCGGCGGCCACCTCTACCTATCCATTTCTCTACGAGAGAATGCAGGCGCGTATTAATCACTTTTGAGGGAACATTTATTCCAACTCATCTTTAATATATTGATACCTTTTCGTATGACAATTTAATATAAACATAACTTTGACTACAACATTTGATGAAATTTGTTTTCCCTGGAGCATTTGTCAATATACTTACCTAATGACTTGTGCAACAGTGCAAAGATCTTCAAATCTGATTTGTTATTTTACAATCTCCTTGTTTAAGAGCACCTCTCAAGATAGTCGACATAATACATACGAGCATCCCAAAATACGGAAACCAAAGTATTATTGGGCAAAATTTCCATTTTTTTTTTCGCTCAGGTGATTCGCTATAACAATTTGTAAAGAAGTTGGCGGGCCATATATAATACATTGGCACTGTCGGCGTAAGAAATCCTATTTACAATGGTTTCAATTGCTCTAAACAGTAACCTGTATCATCGATACGTATTTGCAGGGAGAGTTGTGAGCAAACACACATTCTGATTGATATGATAACGTAATGTTATGTAGATACTGCTTCCTGATATAATTAACTTTGAAACATCCAAGCACAATAGACCTCTGTCATTCACGTTTCACGAACACTACATTTCTTCACTTCAGGAAAGGAACAATGAACGAATATTTTATGAACACTGAAGGAATGTTCGTGTCAATGAAACAAATACTTTTCAAAAATGTGAAAAAAGTCTCATTCAATATGTGTAACTACCCAACAGAATAAAATATTACTGGTATGGGTTCCCGGGCATTGCAAAATAACAAGC
This sequence comes from Amiota mariae, assembly GCA_035041805.1. Taxonomy (NCBI): domain Eukaryota; kingdom Metazoa; phylum Arthropoda; class Insecta; order Diptera; family Drosophilidae; genus Amiota; species Amiota mariae. Next base: position 747,526 of record JAWNKV010000010.1, read on the forward strand.
AACGAATCAACAGATGAAGCTGCCAGAAATGCTTACAAATTCCCCCTTACCATAACAAATAACTTTCAGATATCAGTAAATATCTGACTCACTACCACATTAAAATATACAAACAACACTTCACTTCACTACAAAAATATTAACCCCAATAAAACAACAACAAACAATTTCAATTCCAATATCACGCACCGACATGAAACTAAGATGACTGGGTCACACTAACCTAACATATAGCTTTATAATAAAAAAAACTCCATAACCCACATCCTCTTAAATTGTCCCTTATTCCAACAACACAGATCCCAATTCCTTAATTATTCATCATTAGAAGAAATTAAATCTTTTAACAACATAAAACAAACAATAGCATTTCTAAAAAACACTAATCTGTAATAAAAAATATAACAAGTATTTAAAAAAAAAACAATGTTTAATATTGTATATAAGTTTAATTTTAAAACATGTACTTTAACTACAATTGCTTTAGAGCTAAAGGCTAACAACAGAATTACACACAATTTGTGGTGGGGCAATCTCGGGATACCCAGCAAAGAGAGAACGATTTGTCGAGTCTATACAATTTCATAGTCTTTTGAGTTAAAGATGTAGAAAATATACCTAGCATTAGCATCGGTTGAAATAAATACCAAATACTATGAATAAGTACAGACAATTTGATCTTTAAAAAAGTTGTTTGTTTGTAGAAATGGGAATCTTATCACTAATATAATACATACATATATACGTATATCACTAAAAGTATTTCCAGTGGCGTTATTGCTTAGCTTCGTAAAACCTTACACTCAGCAGATTTCAATACATACATATGTATGTACATACAGAAACACCTAGACCTCGTTTAAAACGATCTCATTCAACACGACCTCGATCTAACCAAAGACTAACTATTAAACGTACAGACTGAACAACTCGCTCACGAAATTGTGTTCACTCCCAAAATTGTTAAATCTCTATCAAAACGAATCACAAAAAAAAAATTAAATCTAAATTATCTCAAAGTAAAAGTAAAATTGCTTCCAACTAATAAAATATCACTAGTGCAGCTGATGAATCAGGGTATAATTTACACTCTCAGAACTCATGTTACTATGTACATATAAGTATACATCTTTATGATAGATTTTGGACATAACTGTCGTGGATTCTATTGATGTAATAAGTGTCTAGAAGAAATTTTTCAAACTAGTTTAAGAAGTCAACATTGAGTGGACTTCTACGCTTGTTAATTGACATAAACTTGACTAGATGAAATTTCACAATTTTCTTACTCAATTGAATGTGAAGGCTTCCAATATTGCACATACATACACTAGTTGTTTGCCGACAAAGACCTTGATTGAATTATTGTGAGTGATAGGAAAACTTTAAACTTGGTTTGACTTTGAAAAAGCTTCAAAAAATTCAATTTCATTGGTAGAAATGAAAGATATAAAAGAATTTAATTGATTATATTCATGCTACTTTTCTCCAAATTATTTCCCTCATTTCATTTTGAAAATATGTACATACTCGTACATACATACGTAGTTGAATGGATAATAGTACCACCATACAAGAGAAATGTCTTGAGAATTGTGTATTCTCTATATAATAATAATGAAAGCGTAATAAACTGATTTACCAATGTGTCTTCTTATATATATTTTATCTGAGTGTTTGACTCTGTTCCATTCTATGTACTAACACCATCCAACAAGCAACGTTTGTCGCAAAAACGAAAATGTTTATGAGAGAGCCACCGTTTTCTTTTTTGAGAGTTTCGTCTTGCCTTATTTATAATCTTAGCTTATGCAGAGTAGTTAAACGAGCGAAAAGAGTAAACAACAACAATCCAATTGTATAATAAATAGAATCTCATTTCAAGACTCTTATCAACTTGATGCCTGCCTCCATGCCTTCTTCTCTCTCTCTATCTATCTCTCTCCCTTTCTCTGTATCTCTATCAAGTATTGTACACAATAGATTGATTAACTTATCTTATCTTATCTGCTGACCAACAACAAAAAGCAAATATTCTCTTTTACTCGATATGAGTTTTATTAACTACAAAATAAGGCACAAATTCATAGATTAGAATTTTCCGGAAAAAAAATTTTATTAAATAAAATATACAAACATACCATACATACATTTAAAATTTATTCGATTTTGCTCTTGTTCTTTTCTGTTGCTGGTTCCATCAACCAGACCATACACCACACAACAGTACATTAGATCAGGCCAGAGATTGATTGTCCAATACACCATATATGTCTACTCATCAATTAAGCATAAAACTGGATTATCCATCTCTCAATGATTTCCGCTTCTGTTTGACGTATTAGACGCACAGATGTCGGATCAGCTGGATCAGTTGCGCGAAGATCTAAGTGATGTGCGCCCTCAGGTAGTATAAGTACCTGAACGAAATTATTTGGTGATTGCAAAACACCGCCACCACTCCATGGATCAAGTAAACCATTGCTGAAGATGATATTGGTGGCAGTCTCAAGATTCTTGCCACCATAGCGTAATATAATGTCGTAGGGTTTCGGGCGTATATGATACTTTTTATAGCAGTCATCTGAGTATTTTGCAAAGTCCCATGGATTGTCACGGAACATGCTTTCGCTACTGTTGGTGCACATGGGCATGACCATTTGATTGCAGGATTGTATATACCAGCCAAAGCTATCGGCATTCGAGCTGTTGCCATCACTCTTCCAATTCACACACTTGGTTGTGCCCGTATAGTTTGTATACACAGACAAGGCATTGTGCATAGCCAACAGTAGATTTGTGTCATTCGTATGCAAATCCTTCAGGTAGAAGCAAAACTGACGTACAGGATAAGGGGGCAGGGGCGCTAAGAAAGTATTGTTGTACGGATAATTAGCCATAGCCAGATTGCCATAGATATCCTCAATATATTCCATAAATTGTACAAGATCTTCATTGTTCTTAATGGGATCGCAAAGTTTCAAGGTGTCACTCAGTTGTTTCTTGCCATTATCGCTTGCAACAAGCTTCTCAAAGAGCTTCCACGATTGTCTTATATTCTCACTGCAGTTGCTGTTATACGATGTCATGAAAATAGATGTCGTTATCTTGCCAAATATATCGCATGGTGTCAAATCAGTAAATTGCCAAACCGGAGCCGAGGCGGCCAAAGCACCAATCACAATATGTGGATACTTCATCCGGAACCAAGCAGCCAGCATGCCACCGTAGGAGCCACCAAACGCAATCACTGGCAAATCACGACCCTCACGCAAATGGGCTATCAGCAAAGCGTAGTCTTCGAGCGTTTGTTCCACTGTGAAATAACCCAAATTGCCATTAGTTATATTAAAACTGGAGTTGCCGAAGGGCATTGATTTGCCATAATAACGATGCTCAGCGAAGACAACAATCGCGCGATATTTCTCAGCCAACTCCCAGAGGAAGCCGGTACTCTGCGCAAACCATTCAATGTCACCTTCGTTGCCAGTATAGAAAAATACTGGTGGCTTTGGATTTGTCTTGTTCACGAACGAATCATTATACAAGTAGCGTATGCTAAATGTCCTTATGTCGGCGAAATTGAAATGATCTACCGGCACAACGAATTCCTTCATTTGGTACATGTATTTTTTCTCAAGCATCACTGCAGACTCTTCGACCTCTGTCTCAGTTGCAGTCGCGCCATTGCTTGGCAATAGCAAACACACAGTAAAGGCATATATTCCATATGTACACCATTCCAATCCAGGTTTTGGCTTCATTTCGATAGCAACGGGAATTTTCTTGTTATTTTGTGTTCTAACTGCGTTTTAATCTAATTTGATTTGATTTGATTTAATACCCAAGCGCAAGAAATATTATTAATTAAATCAATCAACCTCAACCGCGATCTAGCGACTGTCGAAAGAACTACAATTCACCATTCACATGTCATTTAATAATCTGAAAATGCAACTCTGATTAACGTACTTATTTTATTCTCTAATGGATTCACCAATACCAAAGCAAACTGCTATTATCGTGAAATCGTACGTTGCGTCTAAAAAAAAATTAAATAAATCTAAAAAAGTGGAGAGAATGTCATCTAATGCAAAAAGGAGTCGCATGAAGGAAACAGCAAATTGTAAGTGTACCACCGAAGCGAAACACAAGCTTACATATGACATGACATTGTTTTTTTTTTTTGAAGTGGCTGTTGCTGTGCAGGATTCCCCTTCGGGCTTGTGTTTTGTGTATACTGAATCGCTCGAATTCATGAAGAAGTTGTGTGCCGAGCATGTGGGTAATTATGGGGAAGTGGCCTTACATTCAAAAATGAAAGGACAACTTTTGAATATATTCCTCAAACATGCAGAAGTGGAAAATAAAGATATTGGTACGTATGTATGTGTATAAACAACAGCATACCGCTCTTTTGGTGCGCCTATACATATAAATCAAATTTGAACAAATTGTGATATTACAAATTTTCCTAGTGTGCGACTTATTGAAGGCTTTTCCAATTGGAAATTGGGGATTGGAAGAAGTCCCTAAAAATCTGCAGGGACAGAATTTGATGGAAGCATTCCCAAATCTTTTAGAATTTTTCTATATGTCTGTGGAAAAGGATAAACATTTGAAAACAATTATCAAAGTGTTAGGAGAAAATATCCCGCAGCCATTTGTTGATTCTCATGAAAATATCGAAAATTTTCAAACAACAACCGACTTGTTCATGGTGGAATGCAACGACGAACAACCCTTGCCATTAGATTGGCAGTATACTCTTTTAACGACATTAATAGACATTGAAGAAATTATGTTGGGTGAAAGTGATTATTACGTGAAAGAGCAACTATTTATAGATGCTCACGAAGTATTCATCAATACATTAGTAAACAGAAATATTGGTAAGAGCTGAAGATATATTTTATATATGTTTATGTAATAATAAGGACCCATGTACCCAGATGTTGTCGAAGATGTTGAAAAACAAAAACAGAAAATATTACGGAAAGTGAACCAATCTATCAAGATAAACTCAAATATGCACGTGATTGCATTGTGTTTTATGCGTTACTCGGCAATTCTCCTATTGCACCACGAACTGGATGGTCTCAAGGGTGTTGTGAAGAACAAGGTTAATTAACTATTAAATTTATTTATTTATTTATTTTTTTTTTAAGTGCAGCTCATCAACTTAATTCTTTGTTCTGCACATATTCTGCAGAAGTTGAATGAAACTCCTATGGAAGTTACTGACGACGAAAATGAGGTAGAACAGATGAGTTTTCCCCATCTTGTTGCATTTCTACAAAGGTCCGCAGAAAAGAATATGCACAGTTCTTCAATTCTAACAGAAATATGCGAAGAGAAGAATAAAAATGTGATCCTAAATACACAAATCAACAGTAAGATACTTCGATTTCTTAAAATCTAAAACGTATATGTTCAGCACAATATGATTTTTTTAATTTCTTGTTTACATTATGAAAAAGTTCCCAAAGAATTGCACGGAGACATAGAGGAATTGGTAACTCCAAATATCTTAAAGAACGTGGATTTTTCGAAAATATATAAATGTGAGATGTTGGAAAAGACTCTTGCGGCAGCATCAGAAAGCGATTGGCATGTTAAAGAGCAAATTTTTAATCGTCACTTCGGTAAGATTCGGAATTAAAATATAACATGATTCTTAACAATCTAACATGCATACTTATGGAACTTATGTATTTTCTTAGTGTATCAATCTGATAAGGAGAATTTGGCAGCAACAAATGTTTTTATGATAGAATCAAACTTGGGAAACCCACATTTGACGGAAATCGGTCAACGCAACGGCAATGAGAAGCTAACTGAATTACGTGCGAAGGTCAATAAGATGTTAATTTTATTTTTGAAACCATTTCCAATAACCCCCCCCCCCCCACTTTTTTTTTCTTTACTAACAGCCAAACATAATGGAATTCACGTCAGAAAATGTAACCGATATTACCCTGAGGGATCTTAATGAGAAGTTAAGAGACAGCTTCGTTTCGTTCCCAAGACTTATTAAGTTCAATGAAGCATGGAGAGGAAAGAAATCATACCTTGAAAGCCTTAAGTCATACGAAAGTCTTTCAAGTGTTTCCTTGGTTTTACCAACAGAACCACAACATTCCAAACTGCGCACTCATGCACCTCCTAACATCAACGAAGCAGTTTTCAGGAAGGGAGAAGAGGAACCAGTAACCATGCATATCGATAATAATTTAGTACCACTAGTTACTAGTGGTAAATCTAATATTATTAGTAAGAAGCTAATGATTCCTAATTATAACAAACCGCCACCACCATCGCCACCAGCACTACGCTCCATACTGCGCTCTTCTAGTGAAGCCTCCAACAACAGCTCTGGACTAGTTGCTTCAATTAAACAAGTACAGTTTGTGTTCTTCGATGATGGAAAAGGTGACTATCTATCCAACTTGTTAAATATTTGTTAAAAATTATTTTATTCTACTCTATTATTAATTATATATTTTACTTGGTTTATTCAAATATATGAGGTAAAACTCACAATCTATACATATCATAAAATAAAGTCTCTCGATGCGTCAGTCTGTCTGAACACGATAAACTCAAACACTACCCAACAGATTTTCATACAGTTTTCACCAATGGACGGAGTGAGTCATAAGGAACGTTTAGGAGAAAAAAATTCGAAAACCAAAAGAAACAGGCAAAAAATCTAACAAAAAAAAAGAAAAAAAATTATGTGTCCAAGTGAGATGCCTATAAAACTCAATGAAATATTTTGAAATCAATCGATTCGTCTTTATTAAACATCTCATCAGGTCAACCAATCAGTATCCACTATTTTTTTGGAAAGGAAAGGCATGACAACGTCTGCCCGGGTATCTAGTATTTACATAATGTAAATGTAACACACATATACTTTTAATCTTACTGCAGCATGTGTACAGATTTGATAGGGGAAACCCTGAACAAATGCCAGAGATTGTGTGATGTAAAAATTAAAGTGAAAGAGAACGCTTAGAGCGTCTGCTATAACAGGCAATATCCTATAACGTCCTAGTTCAGTCGAAACCAGTCTTCATCTGCGGTACTTGTACCGTAGGGAGCATTAGTGTCAATCATGTTCAATTATTTATCCAACCCATCATATGTGTTACAGGATGCGCTAGGCCGTTGCAGTCTGAATCTAATAAAAAGTGTATAGTTATAAATATATAGTTTCTTAGTTTTCACCAAAGTCACTTGGTTGCGAATTCAGCTTAACTTCCGCATTTGACCAAATTTTAGAGCAAATGTTGCTAATTGTAATTAACAGCAGTATTTTAAATATTTTGCCACTTGATCAAGTGAATATTATTATCTTTATCTATCTGTCTATATATATATATATATATATCAATATAAAATTGCAAATGAATGGCTCGTTGGCTCAATGGTTAGTGCGCCAAGCTGACATCCTAGAAGTTGCGGGTTCAATTCCCGCTCAAGTCTGGTCGTGCACTTTTCTAATTTCCTCCAATCCTTCCTAACTCTCTCACTGAGCTTAAGGCCTTTATCGCTATTGCTCATGTTAATAACTAAATTATAATTTGTAATTATAATCTTATAGTTCTATATAAATAAATAAAAATGTGAATGTATGTTCATGACTTCAGAACATGGAAAGTACTTTACCAATTATCTGAACACATCGTTGCCTTCAACTATGGCCGTGTTTGTGCATACTCTTCTATTTTGTCGGAATTGGTGGATTAAATTTTTCATATAACGCTTTTTTTTTTATAGACTCCTCGGCTAAACAACTCGTAACTAGTGAAGTAATAGTAATATTTGATTCAGATGACGAAACGTAAGTTAAAGTTTGACTTCTCTCTATTTCTTTCTCTCTCTCTCAATTGGTAGAAATTGAATTGAAAAATTTTACTTCCATTTATACAGAGATGCAGGGGGGGCATCTCCCTCCTCTCCTAAATCAACTATAGACTCCTCGGCTAAACAACTCGTAACTAGTGAAGTTATATTAATATCTGATTCAGATGACGAAACGTAAGTTAAAGTTTGACTTCTCTTTCTCTCTCTCTCTCAATTGTTAGAAATTGAACTGAAAAATTTTACCTCCATTTATATAGAGATGCTCCTACTCCTTCATTTCCTGAATCAACTGCTGATAATGAAGTTATTGTAATAACAGATTCTGAAGAAGAATTGGACATAAACCCTGACGAAGAAGCGGAAGTGTACAGAGCTGAATGAAGACTGGACCAAAAATAACAACAATGAAATGACAATTCACGAACGACATTTTTTGCAATATTTGGTGTTCCTTTTATTTTAATAATATTGTATCGATATCTTTGCTGATAAAAATAAATTCATTGAAAATAAAAAAGAACAGATTTTCAAATAAGAAATGTTTGAGCTACAATACTATTTACGCACCTGTTATAAGTATCTTCTGATTATTGATCTAAGTTCATATTTTGTATGGGAGGTACCCCTCCAAATGGTCCGATTGACAAAAATGTGTTTATGGTGAAAAGAAAGCTTCTTCCATAAACTTGATAAGTTCTTTGAAGTATGCAAAGCAAACCTATAAGGCTTTTCGACCAAATTTTGCAACATGGCCAACTAAATTAGCTTGGAAGTGCGGGATTAGTATTTCAAAGCAGCCACCTGTTGGTTGCCTAATGTACTAATCCAATCTTATCCCATCCATTCAGGCAGGGATGATTTAATCTTCCAAAAATGCATCTCTGAACTAACGGAAAGATATGAATTCACCATGGAACAAAAAATAATGGTGTTCACTGGAAAATCAATGGATTAAACACATTTACACATTTTCTGGAACAGACACTTGGCGGCGTGTATTTTAATTGGCTATTTATAAAAAGAACTTACACACAGCACAATATGAGTTTTCCGAATTTAACGGGATTTTTGCAAATGTCAGCAGAAAAGGATAAGCAAATTTGTAAAATTCTAGCTGATGTCGATGAAGAAGCTAAGAAAAATGTTGAGCTGAAGGCCACAACAAAGAGTAAGATAATGCATCTATATACTATGACAATTTGATGAAGATTTAATTTTCATAATTTGATTTGATTTCATTTCATTTGATTGAAGACATTGCTGATCAAGTCGATGCTTTAGAGATTGATACTGATCTCTGTCAGCGAGTTGCCGATGGATGGCAAGCGAATATGAAGAAGCGACAAGCGGACTATAAGCTCGCAATGGAATGCTATGACAATACGTTGTTGCTTACCAATATCATAAAAAACATGGATTTATCGAAGATAACCAAGTGTGATGTGTTGGAGAAACAAATGTCGAAACAAAGTGATTGGTACTTTAAGGAGCAACTATTCAAACGCATTAACGAGCAACACACCACTATGGAGAATAGAAATATTGGTAAAGCACTCAGTCAGCATGCTCAGCATTTCAACAACCATTGACCATGTGGTCAGAATTCATTAACAAATGTCAAATGTTTTAGTGCAAGAATTACGGAAAGCTCAAAAGGAGAATTTGGTAGCAACAAAAGCCATGGAACAATCAAACTTAGAAATCTCCCAATTGAAGGAACATTGGGATGAAAAAATCAATGATATCACTAATCAACGTAATGGCAAAATTGTTAGTTTGGTTAAAGGCAGCAAGGAGTTGACTGCATTACGTAATAAGGTTAATTAAGAAGGTTGTCATTGTTTCAGTATTGGGGTACTTACTTTACTTTTGTTATACCAACAGAAAAATATAATAGGTGATACGCGTCAACATACATCGCAGCAATTGGGGGACATTGCCATGGAAGTTGTTGACGATAATTTGGCAAAGAACTTTCGTTTCTTTCCAAATGTCAATAACTTCTTTGATGAATTCAATTCAAGTTCAGCTCACATTAAGAAAAATATGTCAAACAAAGGTGGTTCACCTGTTTTTTTGGTCCCATCAACAATGCCAATAAATTCCACTCTATACACTCCTGGTGGCCCTGGTGGCACTGCTAAATCAGTTGCCAAGAAACAAGTTCATTTTCAATTAATAAAGGATGCGAATATTCATAATATTATGAATTCATCGACCGAAACGGAAATGTTAACTGACATTGTCAGCGATGAAAATTCAACAAAAAATGAGCAGATTTTAGCCACCAATCATGTAGAACAGCAGCAGCAGAAGCAGCGCAATCTCAGCATTCCAATGGATAAAGATGAAATAGTTCAAAAAGTTAATTCAAATGAAAATGGCGGCGCAGTTACTCAGATATTGTTTGAGAAACCAAAAGTCATCTCCAATATACTTTTGAAGCCGGCAAACACATTACAACCAACAGTTCCCGCAAAGAGAAAAACTGATGAACCAAAAATTAGTAACACATTCAAATCCTCCACTCCATCAATGGAACCAATGCAATTTGATATGTCTAGTAATTCACTACAATCAAACATTGCACCCTCAAAGCCAAAGTCATTTGACATTTTTAGGGAAATGTTCAAAATCCCCACTACCAACACATCTATTGAATCCGAAGATTCTAATAACAATGCTGACAATGAGGAGAACAACAGTAGCTTGAATTTTGAAGATACTGACAATAATGTTGGAACAGATGACTTCTTCTTTGACTTGGCCAATAATGATGACAAATCAAATATCAATAATTCATATTTGTAGATGCTAGAATCCTAGTAAATATATACACACATATATACATACTTAAGTATAGATCATTTTAATTTTTTATAAAAATTGTCCAATTGTATCAATTATATATCAATATTCCAATAAATATTACAATATTTCAAAATTTAAATCTTAAACAAATATTGTCTGATTGATCAGTGTGATACGGTTAGGAGAGAGGGCGACAACTAGTCACCTTGTCCTATTGTAATATACATACTACATAAGTGAAGCTCCTCCGAGAGTCTTTGGTGATATGTAAGCCTGCAATTTTTATCTGGAGGAGTTTGGTCTAAATCAAAACATCACAGTGGCATAGCGACTACTCTGTTATTTCCTCTTCTTCATTGCGAACAATCTAGATTTGTTCGTTGAGACTTAAACATGCATATATTATATAAGTGTCTACAATCTCCTGTTTAGAAGCCTGATAATTTTTGACCGATCTGTATACCATACATGAGAATCACATGGTCTCAATTGTTCCCAGTTTACACAATCTTGGAATGTGATGTTGCCACTTGCAAATTTATTCAGGTAAAGTTATTTTTGCTCAGACTGAGCTCATCTATGTGCAGAAAGGAAAGACTACCGATTCTTTTTCAAATTACATATGTATATCGTGATAGTTTCATGAATTCCATGGGAATTAAAAAAAAATCATTTGACAGCACTGGAAATTCTTGATATTTTTTAGGTTATTTTTCTGCTTTTGGTTTGTTTGTGTAATGATTTTAGTAGTACATTTTTTTACACGATTACGCAGTAGGTTCCTCGATTGTGGCCGCCTAATTTAATATTTATATCAAAGGATTATCTTAAGGAATTGAATGAAACACACTATGAATAGCTTAGTACAACAAATAAGGCGTTTAACATTGACACACTGCCAACGACCGGGACCAGGTCTTTTGACACATCAAGGCAATGGCAATAGCAATTCCTTGATTGCCGCACCGGTGACGGCAATGCTTAGCTGCGGTCTACACACTTCTGGTTGTGCATTAAATATGAAATGGAATAAACATAATTACGGTCCAAAGAAATGGTTGGAATATAATCGGGTGGTGCATCCACCACAGCAACCCAACGAAGAACCACGCAAAGCTGTAAGTGAACACTGTGTAATAATATGAGTTTATGTCCCACATTAACTTCCTTGTGTTAATAACAGTATATTTGTCATATGCGCACCAACATAAAATACAGTCCAGATAAGATGTGGTACATTGCTTCTTTTGTGCGTGGTATGTCAGTTGATGAAGCCTTAAAGCAATTGAGTTTTGTCCTTAAGAAGGGCGGAGTAGATATCAAAGAAACAATAATGGAAGCACGCGATATGGCGCTCAAGCAACACAATGTTGAATACAAGAGCAATCTATGGATTGGTAAATATTTCTATGGATATGTATACTTAGGATGTGTATATAATGTTGTTTTTTTTTTTTTTTTTGTTTTTAACTCTGGGCAGCTGAGTCTTTTGTTGGCAAGGGTCGTGTTTTTAAAGGTCTACGGCGACATGCACGTGCTCGAATGGGTCGCGTTGAGTACAAACACTGTCATTACTTTGTGCGCCTTGAAGAGGGTGAACCACCTAAACACTATTACACAAACCCACAAACGCCTCAGCAACAATTCGACAAGTGGCTGGAACAAATGCGTAGCCGTAAAGTAATTCATTCACTATAAGAAAATATAAATATTATTTTTACTTTTAATTTTGTTTGTGTTTATTGTTTAAAACAAAATACACTAAGAAATATTTGCGAATTATGACTCTTCTTCTTTGGTCTGAACTTCTTTAAGCATAACAGAAATAATAGTATCGTCTTCTTTAGCTTTGACATCCAACATAATATGCTGGGCTCCAGTTTCAAGAGCATCAGGACACCGTTCACTCAATTGCCTATCGAGTGTTCGATTTACATTTAAACCAGTGAGCCGTGATAAATGTGAAACCACTTTTTTACCAGCATCTTTTCGTTTTTTACGCTTCTTTACTGTTTTACACTTTTTTAAAATGCTTTTTGCAATAAGTTTTTTCTCCTCCGCCTGCGGATCATCAGCATTATAATTGTAATCATTATGATCGCGTGTTAAATGCTTTACAAGATTTTGACTACTACTAAAGCAACGATTACAATCTTCAAATGTACATTCAAATCTTCGACCACCATGAGCAGTTAGTATATGTTGTCGCAGATTACGCTCGTACGCATAATTCCGATTACAGCCTTCCTCTTTACACGAAAACGTCGTTACCGATTCCGAATTTGTGGGAGTTTCCTGTGTATGATGCTTCGCAGCCATATGTTTTCTTAAATCGATTTCCTTATCATAGGATCGCTCACAATGTTCACACTTGTAATACTTTTTCCCATGTTGCGTTTCACGGCAATGCTGCAAATACAAAGTCCACTTCTCGAACTTCAGTTCACAATTTGCGCAAGGATATATTTTGCAGGTTGGCGTATGCTTCTCCTGTTGCCAGCGTAGATGAAAGCCTCGGCCACATTTCTCACAATTGTATGGAAATGCCCGAGTATGTTGGACAATTTCATGGCGGCGCAATTTACATTTTTTCGTAAATTTGGTGTCGCAGTGCGGACACTCGTACTCCTTGGGATGTTCATGGGTCTCGCGGACATGACGCTGCATACCACATGGCGTGCAAAACCATTTCTCGCAGTCCGGTACGGTACATTTAATAATTTTCTTTGGTGCTTCTGATGCGCTTCGTTCATGTGATATTCGAACATGTCGTTTGAGGTGAGTAAGAATGGAATAAGATTTATTGCAACCCTCTTGCAGGCAAATATGCTTTTTCTAAAAAGAAATTAAAGGTCTGTTTAATAAAATGCTTTATGCTTTTATAAAGAACCAATTTACTTACCACTCCATTGTGATGATACTCATGACGATCCAAATTATCTACACGCTTGAAGCTGGCACCGCAACCGCCGTTTATGCTGCAAAAGTATTTAGGGCCAACACTATTTCTACGTTGTCTTTTCTCAGCACCGGTATCCAAACCTGAGATCACGCTTTCCAGATCACTATCCGAAGTTATGTTATGAGTATCAGGAGGCATTTTTTCCAAGCAATATTATTGCCAATTGCCAAGAACAATTTTTAATTCCAACCTTCTTCTTCTTCTTCTTCTCTTATTTGTTTGGCTTGTGGAAAGAAGTGTTGCAAAATAATACGTATATTGTACATCGAGTAAGTAGTGTTAGAAGAGTGATAATAAAATGTTGCCATTATTTAGATATTGATGGGCGATAGAGTTTTGCACCACTTATTAAGTTTGTGTGGAAAAGAAATTGTATAGTAAATAGAATAAATTTGGTTTAAAATTGCAAAAAAAAGCGAAATAGAAATAGAAAATTACTTTTGAGAATGGATTACGAAAGTGTACTGATTGTTAAACCCGAAGTCTTCATATACAAAATTCCACCGCGTGCCAGCAACAGAGGCTATAGGTAAGTCCTACTCCACTCAGTCTTTAGAATTATGTTTTTATTGCAATCAATGCAAAAAAATAAAGAAAAGTGAAAAGTTATGATTATGCTTAGTACACAATATGCGAGTACGCCCCCGCATTCATTATATATGTATATATATATGTGTGTGTTGCGTGTAGACACAAACAAAGCAATCCAAAACCAACCGAATGTGTATAAACTGATGAAAAGTGCAATCATAATAATGATAATTATGATGACGATGAATATAATGATGATGATGATAGTATTATATTGTAAACTTGAAATATGCACATCAAACAACAAACATTGTGAAATCAAGGTTAAATTAAACTACTCTCTTTGCATAGCGAGCTAGCGACATTTTGAAGTTCAAATTCAATTGATTTTTTGTTTTGTTGTCTAACCTTAGCCTCAGCCTCTGTTTCGAATGGATTTACTTACTTATATGTACATATATGCATATTGTCTTTTAATTGTTTGCTTTCTTTTTGTTTGTCTGTTTGTGTTTTTGTCTTTATACTTTTACACCACGTATGCTGATTTTCTCTGTTTCTCTGCTTTCTGTTGTTGTAGTACTTGTCTGTAGTACTGCTACTTGCAGTAATGTAAAGACTTGCTAAATACATACAAACATTCATTTATACACTTGTACTTGTACATTCTTCCGTGACTTTATGTATTTGTGTGCGTATCTGTATGCGAGAATACTTTCTTTGTTTAATTAAATATTATAATTGGTTTGGTTTGTTTTGTTAGCATACTTCATGCTTCAGTGATCATTACTATTCATTTAATCATATTTCGATAACCGATTTCTTTGATTATAGAGCGGCTGATTGGAATCTTGGTGAGCCGACTTGGACTGGACGGATGCGACTTGTCGCAAAGGGTACCACATGCATTCTAAAATTGGAGGATAAAACAAGTGGAGCACTATTTGCCAACTGCCCCATTGATACATATCCTGGCGTTGCCATCGAGGCAGTATCCGACAGTTCACGTTATTTTGTAATTCGTGTCCAAGATGATAATGGGCGATCTGCATTTCTTGGTCTTGGCTTTGGCGATCGTTCGGATTCGTTTGATTTAAATGTTGCATTACAAGATCACTTCAAATGGGTTAAAAATCAAGAACAAATCGAAAAAGAGAAAACTGAACCAAAACAAGAACTTGATTTAGGTTTCAAGGAAGGTGAAACAATTAAAATCAATATGCGCATCACGGTAAGACATATCACTAGTGTGATCAATCGATATACGATATACTTATGTACATATATACATTATTCTTTTGTTGATTTTTGTATAGAAAAAAGATGGTTCTGAGGGTTCATCACGTACGGGCAAATCAAAATCATCGAGCGGCATACTTCCACCACCGCCTGGTGGTCTTAGTAAAATAGCACTTCCGCCAGTTGCAAGTGTTGATGCTGTGCAGCAAAGTCCTGGTGTCTCGCCAGCACATATGCCTACATCAGCATCTGGTACAGCAACTGGTACAGAGTGGACAGATTATGCTTCTGCTGGGTAAGTTTACATGCAACACACACACACACCATTTGATTTTGAATTTAAATTTTCACTAAGTATTCTTATTTCATTCTTATAGTGGCAATCAACAAGGACAGCAACAGAATTCGTCGAATGCCAATTGGGTGCAATTCTAAACGGAAATCGATTGATTTGATGATCTGATCTAAACGATTGACCACAGCAACACTTAATAATCCATTAAAAAAAAACCCATATATATACTATATAAATTTAAACATTACTCCAATTCACAGAACACTGACAGACATCTTCTAGACAGAACACAGCATAAGAAAGATAAAATGAAATTATATTATTGTAGTAGATTTAATGAATGGATGGTTAGAAAGATGATGATGATGATAGATGGATCTATCATGAACGATGAATAAATTGAATTTTCTTCTAGCATGGAAATGGAAATTAAGTAAGAAAAGAAATCTTTAGTAAAATTAAACCACTTCAATAATAACAACAGTAACAATTGTGCTTAAAACAGAAGTAAAAGAACATAACACAAGAAAGCAAAACAAACAAATATTGTTATACTATCATATGTCAGTCAATACATATACTTATACATATACCTACTACAACATATATTCTATATATACATACATTGTAAATTTGCAAACTTTTGTTGAAAGGAAAATGTTAAAATGAAATATGATATATTGTATATTGTATGTAGTATTTTTACATTTACTGAATGCAAAAGTTAAATTAGCTTATTATTATTACAACAAATACAACACAATACAATACAATATTTATATAATTAATACAAATTGTATATTTCATTCTATTCTGTTGTTGCTGTTGTTGCGAAAGTTGTTCAAGACCAACCAGCAAGAAAATAGCAAACAAAATTATAAAATCACAATGACAACGACGAAATCATATTCCTCCTTCATTATCAGAAAACTATCTTATCTATAGTACAACTAAATCACTCACTTCTTATAACATCTTAGGATTCAATCAATCAACCCATCCCAATCCAATCCATTGATGATAACAGTGAGTGACAGATAACAACAGCAACAGCAGAAGTAGTTGTTTATCACATCATCATTTGCATCAGCATTCATTATAACCATTTTCTGTATTTTTGTTGCATACATATTTTCACTACTACTACAGTTTTGTACTTATATATTTCTTTTATTTGTCTCAAAAAGAAATTTAATTTTATTAATCCAATTTATTGCTTGTTGCTTATAAATCAATAAAATTATCGAACCGAATAGAATGGAACTACATAATTAACTAAACTAACAAACATAAAAAAAACTAAGTAAAAGGTGCATCTAAACATCAGCAAAACATAAACATTCCGTAAACTAATAATGATAATCATGATCGATCATAATGATAACGATGACAAAGAGCAAAAAGTAATTATTTAAACAAAATATTATTGCATATTATTATTATTTTATTTCATTTATTTTTTTTTTATATATATTTAAAAGTATATAAATTAAATTTATAAAACAATTGCATAGCATAAGTTAAAAACAAAACAAATATATATAATATAAATTAAATAAATTATAAATAAATGAAAATTATTATTATTGTAATACAAAGAAAAAACAAAATAAAAATTGCGTGTGTTAAATTTAGAAAATTCTTTAAAAAAAAAAACTCAAAACAAGTAAAAAAAAAGATTAACTTTGGCTATGCCAAAGTTTTATTACTCTTGACGCTCCTTTTATATCTTTTGATTTATTTGTTCTAAGTTCAAGTTTTGTATGGGAGGTACGCTTCCTAGTAGTCCGAGGGTCTTGAAATTGACATAGTCGGTGGATATGAATCAGACACTAATAGTGTCCAAATTTCAGTTCCATAGTACAAAAAACAATGAATATTTTTTTTAATAAGAACATAAATTATAAATTTGGGTTTGTATGGGAGGTACCCCTTCTGGGTGTTTTGAAATTTACATGGTTGTTGGATATGGATCAGACAAGTGTATTGGGTATGGTGAAAAGAAAGCTTCGAGCAATATAAAATACTTGAAGTATTTAGCTCGAAAACTGAGGGACAAATTTGCATACATACAAACGGACAAAGCTAAATCAACTCGTCTCGTCGCTCTGATCAAGAACATATATACATAAGTTATGGAGTCACCGATGTCACCTTCAGTGTGTCACAAGCTTCATGACAAACTGCGAAAAGAGTACAAAAATTACTAAATTATTTGCACGTGAAATCAAAGGAAATGAACAGAAATAGCAGCATGGAGAGATAGTTGGGGCTCTGATGGAAAGGAGAGGAGCGTAATAGCTGAGCACAATAACAACAACAACTATTAATTATTATGATTGTATTAAAAAAAAATAATAATAAAAATTAAAACAAAAAACATATAATAATATACAATAATTCAGGAAAATGTTGCAACGCAATAAATCCAAAAAAAATTTTTTTTTTGTTGCAAATAATTGTTTTTTTTTATATTTTTTCAAAACAAAGAATAAAAACAAATATAAGGCAATCCATATTTATTATTATTCTATGATTGTTAATTGTGATGCATATTTTTATATTTTATATTAAAGAAAATTACAATTTACAATCCAAGAAGAGAAAAGTATGCTTAAATATGAATATTAGATCTTTTTTCTATCACACTGCAGTGCACACTTACTTGCATCGATCTAAAGTACATAGTTAAACAATCTGATCGATCAAATGAAGCATCCTTAGCATTAGCATAAGTATAAAAAAAAAAATGAAAATGATGTAGAATGATTTATTGAAGTTTTTGTTATTTACATATATGAATTGAAATACATATGAATCTGATGTGATCATTTCAATTATTGGATATATTTTACCATAGTATTAAAAGCTGTACTGTTTTGAAATGATGTAATATGAACTGTGTCTATTTTGAAAGTTTTCCAAAGTTAGGTAAATATGTCTCCTTCCGATTAGTAAATAGAATTTTTCGATTTTTGATTGTGTCATATAAGTGAATGTATGTATCTATGGGGCTTATGGACTCCGAAATCGCTTTACTGATTTTGATGAAATTTTTCTGGGAAACTTTAGAATGTTTGAGTAAATTTTGGTGCTGATCGGACCACCGGAAAAGGAAGGAATTGAATGTTCAAATTTTGCATATAAACCTTAAAAACATATTTTCAAATCATTCAAGCAATCTTTGTCACACATGTCAGATATATTATTAAAATCTATTTGTGAGTCACAACAAAATACAATAAATAGCATTCTTTCTATCATTCCCGTACAACACCGATTTTGACGAGGAATAGCGAAGCACGCCGGGATTTCTAGTTGTTATATATAAAACTTTTGTGGCGTTACCTCTTCCGGAAATATACATACATACAGTATATGACAATAACAAAATGCCAACTATATCCAAATATTATACTTATCTATTATCAAACAAAGATGCTGATGAGCATATCCAAATGAGTTCTATCCATGGTCTAATAATTTCTTTCAATTTTCGCATAATTTATAGGATCTTTTTCTCTTTCAATGAATGAGTTATATCAACATCAAGACAAGACAACTGAAAATAATCTGTTCAGTCTGTGTGTATGTGTGTGTGTGAAGGGTATATAAAAAAATAATATTAATGTTGTAATAAAAGATAGAATTTCAGGTAAACTTTATTAAGTAAAATAAAAAAAAATATACTAAAACTAAATTTATACTATAATCTTTTTGATTACTTTTGTATTGCTCTCACTTCGTTTAATATATACTTAGTATGTTTGAGTACATATCGCTCATTTACTTCAAAACTATGATAACTCAAAAACATGATTTTTGAGTTAATAATGCTGAAAAATCCGTTATACAATATGATGATTTATATTGTGTAAAAATATCATCATCCTATGTAACATACACAGAGCGTAAGAAGATAATATGCCATTTTTTCATTTCCAATCTTCCGGTTTTTTTTTACATACACTTAAGAGCGACATATGTGTGTCATTTGTGTTTCCCAAAAATCGGCATCTTTTGCTATATTATTCGAGAAAAGGTAACGCTTTTTTTAAAGTACATAAATTAAAAACTATAAACAAAAAATTTCTCGAAATGATGTTTTTTGAGTTATGACACAGTCTTGAAGTAAATGAACGATATGTACTCGTATGTATCTATACATATTATAAAACAAAGTCCCCCGCCGCGTCTGTATGTCTGAACATGATGAACTCAAAGGCTACCTAACGGGATTTTTATACGGTTTTCACCAATGGACAGAGTGATTCATTAGGAGGATTCTAGGTATATAATTTATTAAGATTTTTGGATATTGGCTAAAATATGACGATAATTTCCTTCACTTTCCAAAATCAAAGCAGTGAACTGTGTTAACCACATAATCAAAGTGTCGATAACGTCGTGGATAACAAAAAGCAGTGTGGCTGATAAGACAGTATGATGTGGTGAAGCAGTTCTAATATTAGCTCAAACTTAAAGAAAAATTGAATTTATCTTCCTAAAATATCTATCTATCTAACATTTTAATTAGAGACAAAACATTTCAATTTCACATCTCCAAATACATGTATACATTTTATTCATTTATTTCGTCTATAAATAATAAATAGTTACAACTCGTAAAACCATTGAAACACCTCACATCACGTCACATTATTTTATTTTGATAATGGATGTACTATAGTATTATACTTATTGTAGGGTATACAGTATACAATACATGTATGTAAATAAACAAAATAAATTATTGTGTTATATTATGAGTAAATATAAAGAAAGAAATCAAAATTAATCATTCAAAGGGCAATGGACTCATGGCACATGATGAATGTAAATATCTTCCAATTTCATCAAATCGTCTGTCATATTCCTCAAGTACATATTTACATGTACAGAAAAATATTGTAAAATCGCAGGAAAAGCTGGTTCTCTGCTTTTTCATTCATTCTTTTAATAAATGATGAAGTCTACAGATATTTTCCCATGGTTTTAACGGATCCGTTGGTCGGTTGGTCAGTTATGCCTTTGCCCTCTTTAGAAACCATTTCAAATTGATGCTCCAGTATAATGTCAGTGGAGTAAGATACAATACTAAATATATTCTGTATGTTGTTTATAGATAAAATATCGTGCTTTTCTTTATGCTTTATATTGGGTCAACCAGGGTCAGTAGTCACAATCAGTCAGTCCATAATATCTTAAATTGTTAAATCAATACTCACTACTATGTACTTTTAAATGCTTTTTAATTATACAATTTTGTGTCACAAAAAATCCATCTGATAATCGAGATGTGAACAGTATAAATTCAATAATCCGGATAAGCAATTGCTTTCCATGATAGGGTCTATATAAGCTGGACACCACTTTTTTGTTTACCTCAAAAATCCATACACTCCTTTTAATTATTTGTCGTTATATCTATTTGAATGAACTAGAAAATCACATGTTATTTATCGGGTGTGGGTATCCTTTGAAGCAAATGTCGTCGGTGGATCCACTCGTCTTAGAACTCTTGTTTAGTGGTTCAGCAAAACTTTTTACTAAGCAAGAACAAAGGTCATGCTAATATAAAAAAATTTTTTTAGTAATTTTGGATTTTGTATTAGACCAAGTCAATCAATCCATGACAATGTTCGGATACACACAAGTAGCCAAACAATGGCCTTTTTGCACAGATGTGTAGGTCATGGACTGGCTGGCATCCTCGTCGGACTTAATTCCCATAAAATATAGGGGAGTATAAGTACCGTGTCACGAGTCCCGGGCCACCACACATTGAAGGCCTCCACAAACCTATATTTGACCTTCTTTTTTTTTTTTGCTCATTACATTGAGGGATTCCACAAACCTTATGTTTTTTTTTTTTTTTTTTTTGCTCACCACTCAGAAAAGTAGGGCCTCCACAAACATAAATCTGGCCCTGATAAGTATGTCGAATTTATGCTGAAAGTAAAAAAAATATGAAAATGTTGGAATGAATGGAACAATCTTGAACTTATTCCGCAACCTTATAAATTCGATGAAAACCTTTATTTTTATTATTGAAAAAAGATGAGGCTATTTTATAGTTGTAGTAAACAATAACGTTAAATTATAAGTTTTTGTTGTTTTAAGACTTAAAAGAAGAAGCTTAACAGAGACCTCAAGATGACTTATAGTTTGATAAAAACATGGTCAGCAACAGCGCGGTAAGGCTGAAAGAGACTGGTTGCTGATCAGAACAACCGTATGGACATAGTATGATACTAGGAGCGGTTCAAAATCATATGTTCAAGAAAACAACTGACTACATAGTGGCACATAACAGCTTTGAAAGCAACTTCAAGGTAAAATTTCCTACCAGGATAGAGTGGAAAGAAAACAGTTTTCAGAGTGACTTTGACTCTCCAATCTTTACGGAAGGTTCAAAGATGGAATGTGGTGTAGGTGCAGGGGTATGCTCACCACATTTAAACTTAGACCAATCCTTTCGCCTACCTAATGAGGCCACGGTCTTTCAGGCAGAGGTTGTGGCCATTAGAGGGGAATGTCTGCTGGCGGAACATAACGTACCGGAAGGTCGTAAGATAGTTATTTTCGTTGATAGTCAGGCGGCACTAAAAGCTTTGCAATCCACCATTGTGAAGTCTAAGCTCGTAAGGGAATGTAGGATGGCGATAAGCGAGCTAAGTCGTAGAGCGGATGTCACTCTCTTATGTGTTCCCGGCCATAGGAACATTGAGGGAAATGAGAAGGCTGACGAAATAGCTCGCTTTGGTGCATCTCTTGATTCATCGCTAGCGGAAGTCCCGACTTCTCTGGCAGTTGTCAAGAGGAGCAACTTCCTGCTTTTCCTTCAGTAGGCTACCAACATGTGGAAAGATCTCGAATCTTGCAGGGTGGCGCGTGCTACCTGGCCTAGGTACAACGAAAATAGGTCTTTTAGATTAATCAATAGAAGGCGTAAAAATACCGTAAATAATAAATATTCCCTATAGGAGACTTTGTAGGAGTTGTAGTGACGTGGAGGAAAAAGAATCACTCACCCACTTTCTATATCAATGTCCAGCACTGGCTAGGAACAAGTTCCTGGACAAATATGTCTTCGATAACCTCTCGGACTGTTCGGTCACCTAATCTCTACGGGATGAGTTTAGCTGTACTGAATGTGTTCGGCAAGGAAGTGGTTTCAAAACGGAACTTAAGTGCTAATTGTGGCTTGTCAGTGGATTATACAAGTCAGCAACTGTACCAACCATATATATTCTTGATCAGCGCGACGAGACGAGTTGATCTAGCCATGTCCGTCTGTCTGTCTGTACTCTGTATGTATGGAAACTAGTCCCTCAGTTTTTGAGCTAGAGAGCTGAAAACTCGGAGCTTTCTCTTTACCATACGCATACATTTGTCGGAATCAGCCGAATCGGACCACTAGGGGGGTACCCCCATACAAACCGGGATCCAAATGAAAGTTCTTATTGTAAAAACTTGTTTGTACTATCGACTTGAAATAGGGACACTATAAGTGTGTGACCCATTATTATTGTTTACTTAGTTGAGTCTATTCAGTTGTAACTTACTGCTTGAGTTGTCATTCCGCAATTGGATTAAATCCATTATCGCTGTCTGATCCTGGACAAACGCCTAACATAGAGGGCACACACAAAGATGGTTTCGACGCGTTGCTACCAAAAACTTAGGAAGTTGGACTGTCTGCTCTGCCCTTCAAACAAACTATCGTTAAATAACAAACGGCTAATATAAGTGCAAGTGGTGGCACAAGCTTAGCATTATGCTATCCAAATATGGGACACTACTCCCGCCTACAACATTGCCAAACTGCAGGCCTGCCAGAACAATGCACTTAGTAGAATCACGAGCGCCCCTTGATTCGTTCAAAATACCACGCTGCAGAAATCTTCAGACGCAGACCGAAAAGGTTACACCCGCATGATCATAACTCGTGTTATTGAAACTACTTCCTTGATCAAAGCTTTTGGCAAGGTTTGTCACAATGGCCTCCTAAGTAAAATTACAGTGTTATTGTCTAAATAAAATTATCACTTTAAAGTTGGAGTTCCCCAGAGTAGTGTAGTGATTCCAAGCTTGTACATATTGTTCTCATGTGATCTACCTACCCCTGAAGACAATCTCCAACGACGTTCCACAACAACCTTTGCATCCCTACAGTTCTCCAGGAAATATATTTTCACAGCATCCGTTACAATGAAAGACTTTACTTCCGCCCAAATACGCTCGCAGAATTACTAACCAGGACTATGATCTCAAGGCGCCCAAATGACTTAAGCTAAGTGTACACCATTTTTAGATCTACCAACGTTTGCAGACCAATCAAACTCAGCAAATTCTCTGCAAACGATAGGCAAACAATATTAGAACTTCCAATGCAAAGTTTGCTGTTTACACTGTTCATCTATCAATTTCATTTGCTGACCAACGATTTACATACCAATGTTGTTAGATAGAAATTTTTTGAGAATGAATGGTGAGCAGTTTGATTATTTTTTGGATATCGTAACGCCCACCATTCGAAAGCAAGACACTGTTTTTTTTGTAAATTTGTCCTAGAGAGAGACTTGCACTGCTCTGTCTTGCAACTAGTGATAGTTTCCATTCTCTTCAATATCTGTTCTGAGTCATCACTCCTACTATGTAGTTCGAAAGCTATTCCCGAAGTTGTCGATGCTATTTATGAAGTGCTCGTTGATACATTTTTGAAGGTATTTTCCTAAATCTGTTGTTGTATTTGTTCATATATTCACTATGGTTTCTTTAGGCTCCTTCGACACCATTTAATTGGAAAGAAATTTAATGAAAACTTGAATTTTCCTCACTGTATTGGAGCATTTGATGGTCGACATATGGCAATGGGCGCGCCTCCCCATGTCGGTAGTGTCTTCTAGTATATTTATAAGAGCACTCAATGTAAAATCTAAATGGGCATTGCTAACGACGAGTAGAAGCTATTGAACGTCGACGTTGGGCCTAATGGAAGATTCTCTGACGGTGGTGTGTTCAATCGATGCTCTTTTGGAGAAGCTATGGACGCAAATTCCTTGTCATAAATTTTTTTTATCAATTCAAACACGCGAACACTTCACGAAAATGTCGAACATTTACTGAAATGATACAAGAATGTATGCAATTTGCCGATGTCAACAAATGATAAACTACCTACCAACACATGCAAACGTTTACTATTAGAGGTCATCCACATATTATGTCACACGAATTTAATGATTTTTTACACCCCCAGTCCCCCCTGTCGCAGGTGGTTATGTTTCTGAGATCTCCACCATCTAATGTGACGTCACATATTTAAATGATAAAAAAGGATTGGCAATAACCCAAAATTGTTTTTGAATTTCTCTCTTTAATAATACCGAAGCAGATATTTAAAAAAAAAAAAATTTAACTAAATGTTATAGTTTTGATAAGCACCTTATGAATGAAAGATTGGATTGTCTGTACTGCATTTGATTTGTTGCAAAAAGACACTGACTGTTGTTTTTGTTGTTTCTGTTTATATTGTTGTGACAGAAAAGGGGCTGCAAGTAGAGGTATGCATGCAATTTATAAGGAAAGGGAAAGGTAAGGGAAACGAAAATTTGTGTGCAGCAGAGAGAACAAAAGAAAAATGGAAAAAAATAAAAGAATTAATATAAAAAATTACGTTACTAATTTAGTATTAGATAAGGGGGAAGAGTTCTTAAACCTAAAAAGAAAGCCAGCTCTATCGGTCGAAGCCATAAGTCCATTGGAGTAAACTGGGTCGGTTTTATGGGACAGTTGAAATGATGAACCTTGTTGTGAAGAGAACCACCACATTGCAGACAGTGATCATTGTCAGAAAGACCAATACGCTCATTGTAGCACTAGAGGATAAGAGACCAACTCGACCTTAACTGAGCTAAGGTGGTCCTGCGAGGAAGTCGCATTTCACGTTCATTTGCTTTCTATGTGGTGTTTAAAATCTCCTTCTCCTTTCCCAGGAAGTTCCTGCTAAGGCCTTAAGCTCTTTATTCATTTTTTTTCACACGGTTGAAGGTGTTATTTGCATGTGTAGAAAATATAAGAAAGCTGTCAAACATTACATATAGAATGTTCGGATGGGAACCTCAACAGAAATGTCTCATTCAATTGTGACCTCCTTAGTCCAGGAGGACAAATGGAAAATGTTGATTTGGACGGTGAGAACATAAGGTTGCGGCTATATAAGAAATCAGAGATTTCCCAGAGATAGTTATTTATTAGGCCACAAACTGCGTTCACATCCACACCCGAAGAAAATATGGTGAAATCGTCAGCATAAGTTACCAGCTGATGCCTGGCGGTGGCAATGGCATCTTGGACATATATGTACACGTTGAAAAGCAATGGGGATAAAATTCTCCCTTGAGGGACTCCCATTTTAAGTTTTCTAAACCTTGACATCATGTATCTAAACTCAACAAATGCCTTTCTACCATGAAAGATAGTTTTTAATTTTTTTTTATACTCTTCACGCAGTTTGTCATGAAGTTTGTAACACACAGAAGAAGACATCGGAAACCCCATAAAGTATATATATTCTTTATCAGCGCGACGAGATGACTTGATCTAGACATATCCGTCTGTCCTTGGAGCTTTCTTTTTACCATACGCAGTACATTTGTCGGAATCAGCCCCCCATACAAATGAAGATCCAAATGAAAGTTCTTATCAGAAAAACTTTTTTGTTTTTTGTACTATTGAACTGAAATTTTGGCAATATAAGTGCCTGATCTATATCCACCAACCTTATATATTTCAAGACCCTCGGACTACTAGCAGGGGCGTGAAGAGTATTACAACTTCGGCATAGCCAAAGTTAGTTTTTTTTTTTTTCTGTTGTTGTCGGTTTTATATCATAATTTCTATTAACAATTTTCTCCTCTTTTTGTTTATATAATTCTTATAAATAAATTTTCTTTTATTTATCGTTACGTTTCTCCGAGACATTAAATTCTATTCTTTTATTTTGTTTATTTTTAATGATCTTTTATAGTATTAATACAATATAAATTATAAATATTTATTTAAATATATTTATTATATATATATATATATATATTATAATTATATTAATATTATCATCATTATATTATATCATATAATATTTATTACATATATTTCCATTTGTGTTCTTTCTATTCTGTTGTATTGTTGTGTTCTATTTTTTTGTATAGTTATATTTTTTTTTTTTGTTTGTTTTTTTTTATGATTAGTATTAATGTATATAATTTAAATCCATTTTTAATTTCTTCCTTTTTTACTTATATGTTAATACAATTTTTTCTTTTTCTTGATGAAAAAACAAATATTTTTGCCACATCTACTACTACATATTAATTTTTTCTTCTCACTGTCTTTTCTCCAATTAATTTTTTTTTTTGTTTTCATTTGATTTAATAAATTTTTTAGTTATTTTGTTGTAATATATTTACAATCGCAAATACTTTCATATGTCTTAGATTTTTTTTTTCTAGAACTTTAAATTAATTGCATAAATTCAAAACAAATAAAAAAAAAAATAACAAAATCCAATCAAAACAACAAAATTGAGATAATTTAAATAATATACATAATCTATATATAAAGTGCATTTTATACAATTTAAATTTGGAATTTAAAATAATTTTTATTTTGTACAATTTTTTCCTATATTTTTCCAAATTTATTATTATATTTTTTTTAAACTTCAATCGATTTCAATTTCAAACTCGAGGAGAAGAAGAAACGAAAAGAGAATTTTGTGTTTTGCTTGGACTTGGACTTTTCATCATTAACATGATCATCATCATTAGATATACACAATATACCTGAAGAAACTTAAGAACTAAACTATATATTTTCTCATTTGTGTTTTACATATATGTATTAATTGATGTTTGTTTAATTATTTCTTTTACTTAATTTTATTTTTTTGTTTTTTTTTTTTAATTTTTGCCAATTTTCACTGACTCCAAAATTTTGACTCCGTCATCATCATTATAATATTATAAATTTGACATGAAGTTTCTGTTTCAGAATGTTGTGTTGTTGTTATCTCTCTATACGTTTTTTATATAAATATATTTATTATATATCTGCATACATGTATATAATATATTTTATTTAAATTTATATTGTGTTTTATTTTTTAAGTTTAAACTTAACTTTTACAGGATTAGTTTTTCCACTTTTTCCAACTGCATTCCATTCCATTCTTTTTCTTTCAATTTTCTTTCTTTTTATCATTTTTTCAGCTTTTCTATAACATTAATTTTCTTCTTCCATTTCTATTTCCTTTCTTTTTGCGCATTCTCTATATGTCTAAGTAGTAGGTAAAGTGTTGTTTGTTGTGTTGTTGCATGTTGATGACTTCTTTTCTTATATTTTGGTAGTTACAATATGTTTTTTATATTTCCCATGTTTTTTTTACTAATTGTTGCTGTTGCTTTAATATTATTATTACATAATAATTTATGCAACCTTTAACACTGATTGCTTCTTCAAGGAATAAGTCATGATGACAATGATTGGGATTGGGTGATAATATTTACCACGACGAAGACAACGATGACAATGGCGATGGCAATAATTCATTCATGTGGGTGATAGTGTGTATGAGTGTTGGTTGAATGAATGGGTAGTTGTTGATTTTACATAAAACGTTGACGTTTGCTACTATAATGGCAAACATCCATTTTATCATCAATTGGACTTCCAGGACGTTTGCAATGACGTGATATTTCATTAGCCACAAAAGCAAATAAATCAGGATTACTGTAACAAAAAATACAGAGAAAATTGTTTGGAATTATAAGTAAGAATGTATGAGGTTAGAAGATTGTTGAATTTGATTGGATTGAGGGGAACAACTTACCGTGGACGCAATACAAGTGCCTCCTTAAAAGTATGTAAATCATGATCATCATTAGTTTCATGATGACCATGGCCATGAACATTACCATTTCCTGCTGGTATAATAATATTATTACTTGATAATGTGCCACCACCAACACCATTATGACCACCAAGAACATTTGATGCTGATGGCTGCAAAGCAGCAACATTTGGTACTTGTGGCACACACACTGTTGTGCCTGGAAATACCGAACTACCCACAATACCATTGCCCACTAAATGATGAAAATGATTAGCGCCTGCAGGCTCTGGTTTTGGTGAACTAAAACAAAAAAATGAAAAACAAATTCAATTGAAATTCATTAAATTAAACAACTGACTCAACAACTGACTCATCCATCAGACAAGACAATCCAAATCAAAAAACAAAACAACACAACACAAACCAAATCACAAATCAATTTTTTTTTTTTTATCATTGTAAATTCAATTGATGCTTTCCATTCTATGTCTTTGTTCTCATCATTCAATTGAGTATTTGAGTGAGTTGAATGAGTTGAGTTATCACTAGACATACACAAGTCACAAGACACAGATGGACGATCAACATTTGCATTTGCATTTCCATTCAATTTGATTTGAATTTTGTGTGTTGTTCTTCTGTTTTTTTGATTGCATTTAGCAGCGACTCACCGACGATTGGCATGTGTGGGTGTCAAAGGTGGCAAGGGCTTGCCAGCCAAATATGCCAGCAAATCTTCACGGCGTATCATGCGTCGTTTTTTGCTGCGTGCCCAATCGGCTAATTCACGTGTGCGTCTTTGGTAGCCACAATGTATGGCAGCATCTCCAGAACGCTTCAGACCATCACAAGACTCTGTTGCGTTGTTGTTGTTGTTATCATATAAAAAATTTTTGAATTAACAAATGTTTTAGCTCAATTATTTGCAATTTGATGATATTGATGATAATTACCTTTGTATAGAGTTGTTACTGTACCGGCAGCTGTTTGAAATGGAAGCCACAATGCACCAGAATCTGGAAATGTATTTGACGAGCGTTCTAGAAAATACAAAAAAAAAAAAACGGAATCAGAAACAGATTTGCTATATTCTTTTTCTTTATTTTTCTACTATTTCACAATTTCTACAATTTAAAATTATTTTTTTTTATTATTATTATTAATTTACGAGAGAGAATTTGATTCAACAAATTGTGACAATAGCAGCAGCAAAATAGATCAATTGAATCCTACTGCACCCATCACCATAACCATTACTCTCTGGTTCTATAATTCCACTAATTTTCAATTTTAATATGAATACAAATAAATTGTGTCATGATGATTGCCCATTGAAAGATATCTTGGGTTCGAAGAGGAAGTTGAACTCGCCAGAAAAGGAGCTAACGTCCTCATTAAACCACAACCATTCTGTGGGCTGCCATGGAATTCCAGTACTTGAAACAAAATGAAATTACAGGTTGTAGAATTATTGATGAATAACAGAATATCGGAGGAACTGTAATTACGAGGGTTGTCACAATAAGCCCACTGGTGGCCGCAGTGTTCAGGTGTATTTAATATGTGCCCTGACTTTTACTCTAATCTAATCAAAAATTAATTCAAGAGTAGTGAAATCAACTCTAATAATGGCATTGCGATGGGGATTACCACATATGAGGTAGGTCCAGGCTGTGAGACCCTTTCAAATCTCCTGACAGTTGTCAAGTAGATTGGCTATATAATCTATGTAGTAGTTTTGGGTGATTTTGTCTATTTTTCCTAACAAATGATATGTTGAGGTCTTTGTGAATCAGGTACATCACAGTACCTTGACTTGATATTGATTATCCACTTTGTTAGATTAAACATCAGGGCATCCAATTTAGCATTCTTCAATCATGGGTAAGTCCACCTGCAGTATATATGTATTAATTATGATAACAAGGTCAGCATCATGGGTAGATCAGCTAGACAACTGACGATGGGTCATTGTGATGCCTGATGTCATGTGTGGGGAAGGCTTCTATCTTTTCAATTAGATCCTTGGGAGCGCGTTGATCCCAGTCATCATAGAATGGTTTTCATAGGAAGCGGGAAATGCTGAACAGTCGCTTAGAGGAGCTTGTGGACTGTCTTTATATTACAAGGTTTTAAGGATATTGAACAAAGAAGAACTCAAAAATCAAGAAAATATTCCTTAGTGGTTTTCAATAGATCAAAAGTAAACTACGAAAATGAATTGGGAAAAAAAGGTAATTTAAAGAAACGTCTAGCGATGGACGATGGAGATGACGGATTCGACCGGCAATTGATTTCACATACTAGAATATAAATAAAAGATGAATAAGAAGCGAAACGAAACAAAATAAAACGAAGAGAGAAAAAGAGAGAGAACAACAAAACAAAACAAAGCAATACTAAATAAAAAAAACCCAAATCAAATGCAAAGTAAAATAAGAGTAAAATAAAAAGAATAGAAATGAAAAATGAAATGAAATAAAAAAAAATAAAAGAACAAATTCCAATCGCAAAAATTGTCAGTATGTATATACTTTCATATGAGAGAGTGTATGTGCAGAGGAAGAAAAATGTATATAGAAAAATAAAAACAACAAAATATATAAGTAAGTACATATATAGAGCCGCGTATTGCCGGGTTTCGTACATTTCTTTCAATTGTATAATGATGATGAAAATAATGATAATGATAATGCAGATGATGGAAATAATGATGTTGCAGATGATGATGATGGATATGATGCAGATGATGATGATGTTGCAGGGCTGCAGCAGGAATGCAGGGTTGCAACAACAGAGAACAGTCCACAGAAAGATAGAGAAAAATGGTAAACGACGTAATTTTTATTTTTGGTTTTGCTTTCGTTTTTTTTTTTTTACTTTTTCTTTAGGATATTATCAGATACATGATGATATGGATGATGATGACAATGCTGATGATGGCGAAATAACAAAAACAGCTGTTCAATTTACACACAACCAACAACAACGAACAACAATTTATGTCCAACTATTTACTGTAATGCGTAAATACAACAAAAAATACAAACACACACTCACTCACATGATGAGAGAGAGAAGAGAGAGTACGTGCGTGTGTGTGTGTGTTGGTGTGTATATCTTTGTTATGCTTCTTTACGCACATGTTGATTGATGATAGAAAAAAAACACAAAAACTAATGAGAAATCTGAAATATAATAGCAAACAATTATAAAAATTAAAGATAAAAATTATAAAGGAACAACAAATCGTGTTAAGTTTGGCATATCCTGCATGCAACACCTCATCTTATCTCCACCATACCATCATCATCATTTATTCCACCTAACCCAATAGAAATTTGAAAACTTAACAAGAGAGATAAAATGATGAGCAATGAGCAAAGAAAATGCTATGATTTTAAGTCGTCACAATTCTCCATCACCATTATCTTCTTCACAAATCACTTTATAGCAACCTTCCATCCACCCTCTGCACTGTTTGTGTTGCCTTAGAAAGGACATACTACATATCAACAAAAAGCAACAGAACAACAAATAAAACAAATGAAAACTTCAAAATCAGAGCAAACAAATTAAAAAAGAAACAACAAACAACCTTTTTTTTTACTCGTAAGCCTCATTTCCTCTTCACCATCTCAATTTCTCAAAGACACAAAGTAAACGAACCGATGACCTCCACTTTGGCCAATTGACCTCTCTCTCTCTCTCTGTCTCTCTCTTCTTTCTTCTTAATTCATCTTCATCATACGATCGCAGCAGTCAGTGCAGAATCTTTATAGAGAGCTCAATCCATTCTACTTTTTTTTTCGTTTGATTCTTTCACGCATCGTCATTCGATCGATATGCTTACCCTACTATGTATGTATGTATAGTAGTACTTAACTATGAAACCAACAAAAAACCTCCCAATCAATCTACGAGAGCCTATCTAGCTACCTACCTATGTATGTATGTAGGTACCAACGTGTATTCTGCTGCATTCATTTAGTCAGTCAGTCAGTCAACCATTTTTTTATTGTACATTTATTTTACTTCAGATCAGATTGAATCGGATCAGATTAGTTCAGTGCACTTCCTTTCACCTCTTCTTCATCATCAATTCAATTCAAATTAATTGAAGAACCTGCTGCTGCTACTACTGCTGCTGCTTGACAAACAGAGGATGGAATTTTACAATTATTGTATCCCAAATCAACAACAAAACAACTCACATCTAATTTTATAATTGCAAAAGAAATTTTAGTGAAGCAGACATGAACAGAACCGAACAGAACAGAACAGAACAGAACATGAAGAGTGAATTAATGACAATGGTAATTGAAAATGGAAAACAAACAATAGAAATAGCAATAGCAATGACAAAGAGAAGGTGCAAATCTAATACACATTTAGAGTTTTTTCAGAGTTAAAGTTGAAGTAATCTATTGAGAGAAGATGATGATGATGATGTTGGTTGGTGATTCAGTTTATTTTATTTTATTGTATTTTGCATGCATTGTACTTTATGTGCTATTTATATTGTAGGTACTCTATACACATATGTATGTATGATATATTATGAGATGAAAACAAATGTATATGCCCGGAATCTGAATCAGACTTCATATACACAAAACAAGTACAAATACAAACATAAGCATCTCGTCGTCTATGTATGAACTAATCAAAAAAATAAAAGATAAAAGATACATAAATGATTGAAGAAGAGATTCATTCTACAAAAAGCAGAAATTTATGAAAGAAGTCAACCAGCTAAGCTAATCTAAGCAAAACCAAACCATTCAACAACATTTTCAATCTACTGTTTGCATAGTAACTAAATTTCACTTTCATTGAATTTAATATACATATGTAGTTATTTCTTTGTTTTATTGTTTGTTGAATTGTTATTTTATTATTTTATATGTACATATATACATACATATGTACATACAAACATACATATGTACAATAGTAAGCAGAATGGCGAGGCAACTCGATTCACACAAATCGAATCAAACGGAAACAACAATATTGTGTAGAATTCATGTCATTGAATATGTATGATCAATATGGTCCATCTATCGATCTGTTGATCTCGTCAACATCCACCAGTACCAGCACCCACCATCAACATCAAAACCAACACCAAACACAAGAACTGCAATAACTTCTATATCTCAACTCACATGACTCCTGCTGGTTGATTTAAAGTTGAATTAGCTTATTCATTATACATACACAACAATATAATATAGTATAGTGTACATACATACATATATGCCTCCCAACATATCGGTGGCCAACACCCAAATAACTAATCCTAACATATCACAACAATAGTAGAGAATCTTTAAATGTGTTGATTTTTATCTCAATTCAAATAAAATGCTAATTAATATTGCAAGTTTTAACTGGATGTGCCGCTATGATGAAGGAATACATGCATGAATAATGGTGAGTTGTGAGTGAGGTGAAAATGGTAATAATGGTGATGATGATGCTAATCATTGCAGATATATATTGTATTTCCAAGATGATTGACCCACCACACCATCACCACCACCATCAGTGAAACAAAAATTATCAGAAATATGGTATAGCATGTAGTACCTACAACATTTTGTTTTTACTACTTGACAAATTAATTTAAAATATGTACTGCAAAATAATCATTCATTCGAGGGAGAGAACATCTGAACAATACTATTGCAGAAATTATATGTTCTAAATCAATGTTTGTAGAATTGTATTTCTTTTTATCTTTAATAAAATAAATATCATATATCATTACCACACATGTGGGAACTATGAATCAAGTTAGTATACACTAACCCTACACCTCATTCAGCACCAGGCTTCGGCATTTCCACTTCCAAGTTTTGCAACTTGTATTGTGTTGAATGACATTTTATATTGCCATATTCATATAATTTTATTTAAATATCTAAAGATTTCCACACGTATACCATTCATAATATATACTTATGTATTTATGTATATATTATATCTCTGAATAAACATTTCATTAATTCATAATAATCATGTTGTAGTTTTTTGTTAAACTTAGTCTTCTGCCCAAGTACCACTAAGAGATAGAATCCATTGGCAACAATTTTAAATAGGCTTCGATTTTCGAAGTACATAATACAATTTATTCCATATTCTTCTTCTTGCAGTGCCTATCATCCTCTCAATATATGTACTTGAGATTGACAAACTAACTGACTGTCTGAATTAATGTTCTCAATAATTTTGTTGATATTTGCAATCAAGTTTCCCATTGTAGAAGAACTACCGGCATCCTTAACATTTCCTTTTTACAATAATTTTAATACAAATTGCAAACCCAACTAGACAAACTCACTGTGGAGTGTAAAAAAGTGGGATTGAATATTAACTGAATGAAGACCAAGAGCATGCGATTAAATACCACTACTAGCACACATGTTATAATCGAAGGTAACGACATCGAAGAGGTTGAACATTTTGAATATCTTGGTAGCCAAATAACAACAAACGGGGGAACCCATATCGATATAGAATTCAAAAAGCCAAGGCCGCATTTGGGAGACTAAGAAACTTCTGGAGAGCTAAACATGTCCACCAGAAGACGAAAATAAAAATATTTAACGTTTGTATAAAATCTGTCTTGCTTTATGGCTGTGAGACTTGGCATACTACAACTACAAACATGAGGAAACTACAAACGTTCATCAACCGATGTCTACGTACTATTCTGCGAATCTGGTGGCCAAAAATTATTAGCAATCAGCGACTCTGGCAAATCTGCAAGCAAGACCCAATTGAAATTGTGATACGGAAACGAAAGTACGGTTGGCTGGGACATACCCTTCGCAAAAATAATGACGAAATATCCCATGCCATATTGGAATGGAACCCTCAAGGGACGAGGTCCAGAGGAAGACCGAAATTGACGTGGAAACGAACTTTTGCGGCTGAAACAAAAAAATCTATGAGCGAACTTCGCGCATTAGCACGCAATAGAGACAGATGGAAATCCTTTGTTAATCAACTTTGTGAATAGACTATGTTTAGAATTTCTTTAAATTGTAAATACGTCGTAATAATAATAAATAGTTTTAATCAATGACCTTAAGTACTGTGAATACAATGCATACTATTATAGTTGTTGTTGTTGTAGTAGTCACCAGTTAAACATTTACTGCATAGATGTCTCTATTATAATTAATGTACTCGCATACACAATAAATGCTCAATTCACTTGTATAGTAAAATGCTGTGAACACTTTTGTAAGTCACTGTATACATACTATGTATGTACATATGTGGAGTATATACACATAATTATTGAATTATTTTACAAGGAATAGAATGGGGTACCACCTAATATTACCTACCACTCACCACTAACTAACTAACTACTACATTAATATACGACGAGACGAGACAAATATAGTATACCGAAACGATGAGATGAAATAATAAACTTAACAATTGCACTATTATCACCTAAAATTGAATTATGCATAGGAAAATATCAATATATGTATGAATGTACATACATACATATATATTATATTAAAATTTCATCTTCCATCCTATGATAATCCATGTATTGACATAAATTTAAGATACAAGTAAATTGAATGGCAATTTTTTATGTTGTATGTTGCATATAGTAAGTACATACCTCTGTATAATTGTGCGACAGCAGTTGCTGAATCCTGGAATGCACCCCAGACTGTGCTTAACGCGTTATCGCGTTGATTTGTATATTCTCGTTCGTATTCGTCTTGTTGGGCGTTAATTTCACGATGGCACTGTTCTTCCAACCAACTTTCTTCACTGGATTCCTGCTGCATGTTGTCGGCTGTCGGCTATCTGTCTATCTATCTATTTGTCTGTATATGTTGTTGATTGAAAGTCTTCTTATTATAACTCTTATGCACTATGCGCCAATTATTTATGGATTATTTGGATGATTTGAATTTGGACTTGGCCGTGGACCACCTACACGTAGACGTGGTTCTCGTGCTATGTCGTCGTAGCACTCGCTATTGTCGTCACTCAGTTATCGTTGACTATGTTTTTGACATTTACGTTTACATTAATGTTGCCTTTGTCGTCACAGTCTTGCTTGTTACCGTCGATGACTGCAGTCTTCTTCTGTGTTTCTCTTTTTTCTTCTTCTTCTTCGTCTTCAATATCTGGCTAATTCCTTTTCAACATTGATGATGATTACGATGATGGTTGTGGGATGTCAATGATGATAATAATGTTGAGTTGATTGATGTCAATGTTGGTAGCTTTTTTGCTTGCTAATGCGAGCGTGGTACTTCTTTTCTCCTTTTAAGTGCAGTTAAGTTAAAGTTTATTTTACTTTAGTGGTTTAGTTTATTCTTTTTCTCTCCTTTTGCTGTATGTTCCTATTTCTCGCACACTACTTACTCGCTACTCTACTCAACTCACTTATCCATCCAACCACATGCACTTGACTACATTAGCTCGGACACGCGTTGTAGTAATTTTTTTTATTTTTTTTTGTTGTATATTTTATTATGTCCGTTTTTTTAAATATTATTTTTGTTATTATTATTATTGTGGTTGTTGTTGTTGTACACTTTTGTGTTCATTAACGAAAGATTCTTGTGTGACTCTTCCGTTTTTATTCTGCATGCTGCTTCTCTTCTTCTGCTACTGCTGCTGTTGTTGTTATTGGTGTTGTTTTTATTTATACGAAGATTATTACAAAAAAATTAATTTTAATGGACGAGAAAATCGTTTTATATGTTTTACTAAAACTTTTGTATTTTTGTTGTTGTATTTTCTTAGACAATGTCAAAAACAACAAATATTTAATACACATTATCAACAAAAAAAAAAAAAAAAAGAAGGAAGGAAAATTGAGAAATATGAAATACAAGAACACAATCAAAAGTGCATACAGCATAAATCGACCATTTATTGTTGTGGTGACGGCGGTGCTAAAATGAATTTAATTTATTTAATAGATCTGTTTTGGTCTTCTCAGTTCCATTTGCTATTCTATTATTTAAGCACACAAATAATTTTAACAAAAGAATAGAATTTGTTCTCTTTCGCGAAACCGTGCGCACTGACCGACGACCGATTGCAACTTTAATACAAAGCACACAAACACACACAACACACAAAAATTCACGAATGTCAGAAGAAACAAATAACTGAGGAGCGAACAATAAACAAAATCACCTAAATTTGTCACATGTTGCAAAAAAATTCCAAATACCAAACAAAATACCAAAGATACGACAAACAAAATGAGCCGCAATGGTCACCCTGGCGAAAATTATTTGGTTATTTTTCAAAAAAAATTACGATTCATCGATAACGACGATTGCATGGATTGTGTGTTTTTTTTATTTATTTATTTAGTTTTATGATGGGATGTTTTCATGAAGATTAATATATTGTTATTACATATTATTATTTTGTGGATTATTATGGGCACCACACACGGTTAATTATGGTTGAATCAAGCCAAATTTATCGTTATCGTTATGAATTGATTCAAACATGCCGAGATTGAGTGATTGAAGTGGGGATTGAGCCAAATCATTTTCATTTTGCTACTCAACATTATTGTTATCAACGACATTACACAACCAAAAGGAAAGGAATTATCCAGATATTAAAGAAGAAAAATGGAAAACAGAAGAATACGTCTGTCATCGACAGATGCAACAAAGACTGTGACGACAAAGGCAACATTTATGTAAACGTAAATGTCAAAAACATAACGCCAACTGAGCGACGATGATATAGCATGACAACCACCTTAACGGTGTAGGTGGTCCACGGCCAATTCTAAATTTAAATAAGTAGATGCCTGTTATCGACAGTTACAACCAAGACTGTGACGACAAAGGCAACATTTACGTAAACATAAACGTCAAAAACATAGTCAACGCCAATTTAGTGACGACAATAGCGACGACGATAGAGCACGACAACCACATTTACGGTCTAGGTGGTCCACGGCCAAATCTAAATTCAAATGAAAGAAAAAGGGGGAAAATCTTCAAAAAGTATTAGATAAAACTAACTGATTTCTTAACGAAATTATGTACTAATAAACCGGTACTTCATTATATTAATGTATGAGCTAGTGTAGAAAGGTACTGATCAATACAATTTTAGTGTAAAGCAGTTTTTGTTATAGAGATTTTCTCATTAAACATCTTAACAGCTGCAACTTCATGAAGGATGGATGGTAAAGAAGGGTAGGTCTCATTTTTAAAAGCGTGCTTTAAGCGATTTGCAGTCTGCATTGGTTGGTAAAGGCACAATCACCCCAGACCTCTGAACAGTATAACATAATTGGTACAAAGATATACTTAATTATTATTACTTTACTACTGTCGGATAGCTTTGAACTAACGGTCAATGAATGGTTAGAATACACGGATCGTTTTATTGAATTTTTCTAGAATTATATTTTTATATGTTGGTTTTTGTTATTGATGTAACCGCAAGGGGACTGCAAATAAAGTTACGCAAGCAAATAAATTTGAAATTAGTCAAAGGGTGTAATTTTTAACCTAAGACTCAAGCTCTAAAAATGTCTATAAGACAAAGCTAACGGGAGTCAAGTGGGTTGGTTTATTATGACACTTGAAAAGGTGAATCGTGTTGTGAGGAGAGCCACCACGCTACGGACAGCGATCGTTGTCAGAGATACGTTCCCTGTAGCACTGGAAGATAAGATACTAGCCCGACGTTAGCTGAGCTAAGGTGATCCGAGTACTACGAGGAAGTCTCATTTCACAACATGGCTCCAATGTGACTCTAAAGTATTTTCAACTTCCTTCCGATGTAATTCATCACAACCCGACTTATAGCGATTACTTTTAAGAGTGTCACTAAACAAAAAGGCTATATCATACTTATATGATATGATGTCTCTACGAAGGGGGATCAACGCCCATAATAGTGCTCAAGTTGGGATGTGTAGCCAGCAAATACTGTTTAGAAAGAAGTTCATTATACTGACGAACCGATACATTTTTATCTTCTTGGTGGAGATGGTAAATACTGGCCATCTGGAAGCAACCGGGCACTGTTCTAGGGGCTTTGTTTTGACTAGTATGCAGGTGTCCCCATTGAAAGGAAAGGAGTCGAAAGAGGAGCGGCATAATTATAGACAGAACGTCCTATTGCCTTGTAGGTGCCATTTAAAGTATCCTTCTCCTTTCCCAAGGATGTTCCTGCTCGGGCCTTAAGCACTTTAATCCTCTTTTCACACGATTGAAGTTATTTTTTGCGTGTGAAGCAAATCTGAGAAGGTTATCAAACGTTACACAAATAATTGTCGGGTGGGAAGAAGATGGAACCTTTGAGCCCTCAACAAAAATGTCTAGTTCCATCCAAAAGAAATCCGAGATTTATTTCACTGAGTTATTTATTTATTAGGCCGCAAACTTCGTTCACATCAACATCCACACATGTTGCTTGTAAATGGGTTTACTGTTAAGGTAGACCTCTAGGTATCTGACTTTGTTCTCCCATTGAATATTTTCCCAATTTAACATTAATTTAGAACTCAGTAGAAAACAAACCTTACGTTTTTATTTTACAAATAAAGTGCGTTAGGCTTAATTGCGTTGTTTCTTTCAACTTCCCAAATAATTAGAAAGGACATATAATCCGTCTTGCAATTCGGATTGAATGTCATTAAAAGTAACGCCTGAACAGTGAACTAGCGAAAGTAAGTTTACTAACAGATACAGTACCATCAATAACAACGCTAACGCTTTGTTTGACAAACAACCGGATAGTTTTTATACGTTTTTAACATCATCGGGATATTTACAGGAGCTTATACGTATGTATATGTAAAATATCGCATCTAATTAATATTGTATTAAGATCTCCTATTGGGAGATCGTTGCGATGTAGTCTTTTCAATCGTTCATTTTATCTGCTGCTGAAGAAATTAATTTCCTCAATCACCGTTGACATCATAAGATTACGATGTAATATTGTGATCCTAACAAACAATGCACCGTGCACCAGTTATGCATTGTAGGGATTTATTTTGTGCTGTTTGGAATCTTTTGATGTTATAAGGAGTCGTGGTCCCACATATTTGAATATCATATCGCCAAACTGGGGCCACTTTCTTGCTGAGTGACAGTTTGCTGTTCTCACGCAGAGGCCAGTCCAATGTCCTAATTTTTTGGTTGCTGCATGCTGCAACATTCTTCACATGGTCGCGCTAAGCAAAGCGCTTATCCAGCATCAGACCTAGGAACCGAACGTGATTCACCTAAGGAATAATTATAGAGTCGTACGATATAACTGGGCAGGAGATGCGGTTCAATGTGTACGTAGCGGATTTGAAAGAATTTATGCCAATGTTCCATCGTTTGGCCCATGTTTGAAATCGCTGTACATAGCTTAGTCATTTCATTGAGAGAACTTGAGTTCGCGAGTATGACGGTGTCTGTCACCTGTACGGCCGCCGTGAAAAACATATATATCACTGGAGTAAGGACACTGCCCTGAGATACACCAACTCTGATGCGCTCTATGCCACAGTCGGCCTCACGAACTTTTTCCAGATGGTTCCCAATCATCAGGTCTTCTCTTGTCTTATTCTAGTTGACCCCATTCAAAATACATATTTTTAAAAAAGTAATTCTTTGTTTTTAATTTTTTTTTTATATATATTTTTTTTATTTTTATATATTTTATATTTACTTTATTTACAGATTAATTCCTTTTTTCTGTGTACCTCCTCCTTGCTTTTGTTTTCGTTTCAACTCAATTATTATGTTATCTGAACAACATATTTTCATTTTTTTTTTTTTTTAAAAATTATATTTATTAAAAAAAATATATATATATTGTAGAAATAAAAATAATAAAAATTACTAACTTAACTACTGTGTGGTGTGGTGGTTGTTACCAATTACAATAAAATATTTATTTCTTTCATTTTTTGTTTTTTTTTTTAATTTAAGCAACGATGAATAACATTTTTTTGTTTTTTTTTTTATTTTTTAAATTAATTAATAATTTGTTTTTGTTGATTTACAATGTGGTTTGTTTATTACCTTTTTTTAATTTTATATTTAATTTATTTCCTTTTTTGTTTAATTTTTTAATTTAATTTATTTTTATTTATTTATTTTTTTTTTAATTTATATATAAGAAAGTTTCTAAATGTAAATATATTTTATTATTATATTTAGACTGAAAGTTAGTGTAATTTTTTCCAAGTTTTTTTTTTTTACTGTTACTCTTATTTTTATATTTATTTATTATATGTGTGTATATATAAGTTTTATAACTTCCTCATTTTCTTCTGTTTCTTCTTCTTTTATTCTTTTACTTACTGATACAGTGTGTGTGTCGTGACTGGCATAAAGGATAATGCCTTTTTGCTAATGTGAAGACAAAAAAAAAATTAATAATAATAAACAATAAACAAATAAAAAAAAAAACTGCTTACATTCTAAAAATTTTTAATTTCAATTAAAACCGATAAAAATATGTAATTATAAACAAAGAAGTTTTATATATATCTTATAAATAAAAATCATCGTTCGCTTTTGTTTTCTCTTACTTCCCTTCCGCGCAAAAGTTAAAAATTATGTTGATTGTTGCGATCATATCAGATCAGAACAGATGTTTTTGATGTTTATTCTGTTAGTCGATGTACGACGAACACTTTATTTTTGTTACTGATGAATGATGTGTGTGGTGGGGTGGGGCTTGATATTGTTGGAAAATATTGCAGCACATCATATTGTCATGCACACATCTATCCATTCATTCATTCCTCCATTATAAACACTTGGTGTCTCTGATCGCGGATTTATAATTTTCATCTTTCTTTCTATCTTATTCTCTTTCTATCTATCTCTTTCTTTCTCCTTTCCAAACCTCTTTTCTTTATATGTATATGTTGCTTGCTTGATTTTTATTTTAAATTGTTGCCTTTTTATCTTGTTTTTAACTTTGCTGAAAATTTCACTTTCTAAGCGCAATTTTTGTTGTAGACTTGATTAACACAAAAAAACATACATATTTTTTGGTATCAGTATCAATCAACTGTTGTTAGTACTCTTTACTTTTTTAATAATTTTTTTTTTTAATTTTTTTTTTTTGCCAAATCGTTGGTAATTTAATCATTTGTTTTTACCAGCTAGCGCAGCAGTGCACCAGGAACATTACTCCTGCTTTCTCTGTTAATGTTTCTGTTATTCATCAATCAATTAAGTATCAATCAAATGTTGTTACTCCTTAATGTTTTTTTTTTTTTTGTTTTATTTATTTTATTTTTATGATTTTTTTTATTTTGTATCATTTTTTATGCAACAAGAACATTACATTTCTTTGTTAATGTTATTGCTGCTGCTGCTGCTGCTGTTGCTGTTGTTGCTGCTGTTGCTGTTATTGCTGCTGCTACTGTTACTGCTGTTGCTGCTATCAGTTTTTCCGCGAATCAAACGATAACGATTTTTAATTTCTATAAATTCATCAGTAAAGTCTTGTTGTGGCTCGTATAAAGGTTTGGGAAACAATTTCAACAATTTTTTTGATGCTCCTGGTGTTCCTTTTTCTGTTTTTCGTCTCGTCCATGTTTTTAGTTCTACATTCTTATTATCATCACCACCATGATGAAGTTGTTGTTGTTCTTTTTGGTTCATTTCTTTCTGCCCACGAATATATTTATATTTACTATTTATTATTATTCTTTTGTTTGTCTCAAAATTATTAGTATTCATTTTTGCATTAAATTGTTTCATTTTGTGGATATAAGATTGTTGTGGTTCTTGTTGCTGCTGTTGTTGTTGTTGTTGTCGTATCGCTTGAAATGATGTTGACGATGAATAAGATATACTTTGTGATCTTGCTACTAATGATGTTGATGATGATAAAGATATACTTTGTGTTCTTGCTACTAATGATGTTGATGTTGATGATAATGAAGATATACTTTGTGATCTTGCTACTAATGATGTTGATGATGATGAAGATATACTTTGTGTGCTTGCTAATAATGATGTTGATGGTCGTTCTTGGCTATCATCATCATCGTCAGAAGTTTTCAAAGCAACAAATTTCTTTAACACAATTCTTTCATTCGTGTTGCTGCTGTTACTGTTGCTGTTACTATCATCGTTGATAATTATTCTGTTGTTAGCTATGGAACTTTCGGTTGCAGTTGTTGATGTTTTTATTGTTTCCATATCCAGATCTTCATCGTGTTGTAGTTCTTGTTTTTGTGTAACCCATTTCTGCCATTGCGACTTTTTGTCTTTAAGCTCCATTTGTTGTTTATTGTCATTGTTTTTGCCCTTGTCCTTGTCGTCACTATTAGAATTCATATTGTTGTCAATATTTAAATGAGGATATTGTTGTTGTTGTTGTTGCTGGTGTTGTCGATACATCAGATTGTTTGTAGTCCGTGAGATAAGATGTTGGATTGATTGTGGTTGCAGTTGTTGTAATCCTCCCTTTAATGCGGATGTTTTTGTCCAAAAATTATCATCATCTTTTCTCCAAAAGACACTTTTGCTGAAGTTG
Organism: Amiota mariae; assembly: GCA_035041805.1. Lineage (NCBI taxonomy): Eukaryota > Metazoa > Arthropoda > Insecta > Diptera > Drosophilidae > Amiota > Amiota mariae. The sequence goes on from JAWNKV010000010.1 coordinate 791,674, forward strand.
TTGATGTCGCTGCTGCTGTTGCTGATGTTGTTTTTAATGTTTTTGTAAATATAGATTTTCGGTGAATGGAGTTCTTGTTGTTGCACCAGCTGCTGCTGTTGTTGTTCGTGTACGGCAATGTCAAAAATTGATGGTGTTGGTATATCTATCGTGGTGTTAATCGCCTGTTTGGAGTACGTATCTTCCGGCGCGCCTGTTGAGCACTTTGAGCCCCAGGTCCGCCACTGGTCGTTGGATTGATGCTAATAAATACAAACGTAAATAAATTAGTGATTTCTTGCTGTTAATGCTATTTTATAAATAAAAAGAAATAATAATCATATTTAAGATTAAACAAAAAAAAAACAAAGGAACATAACAATTTAGCAATTATCAACAAAATATGCAACATTTAATCTGCATAACATTTGCAAATTCATTTTTTGCTTTTGCATGTAAATATATGTATGTGTGTGTGTGTGTATTCAGGGCCAGAGTAAGTCATGTCGCAGAGGTCAGTTCATAGGCAATACAAGCCTTGGCAGGACGCCCCTCCTCATCTCCTTTTAAGTAGGTAGGTGGGTGGCTGGGTGGATGGTTGGTTGACAAATAGAAGCATCAACATCAACAAAGAACTGACTGACTTTGATTAGGCGGCGTGTGCCGGGCCCATTAGGCAGTTAATTGGCCACTCCATATTACCAGAATGGGTAATCTGGCACTGCGTTTGTGTATGTTTGTGTGTGTGTGTGTTTATGTTTGTGTAGACGAGTATGTACATGTGTAAGGGGACTTAGTTTTCCATTCGTTCATTGAAATATGTTTCATTTTTATTTTTTTGCTTTTTTTAATTAGGAACCAAAACACAAAAATAAGATTTAAAAAAAAAAATAAAAAATAAGATTTAAAAAAAAAAATCAACAAAAAAAAAATGTGCAAACAAAAATCAAAAATTATATAGAAATCATCATCTTCATTATCCTTTGTGTTGGTTGCTCTTATTGTTGTTTGTGGATGGTGGTTTTATCATTTTACACACACTTACAAATAGAGACACACACACAAACACACACACACACATATAAATATAAAGATAGTACACAACAATAATAACAGCAACAACAATAATAATAAGCAACTAATTGCAAAAATCTTTATCTTCTCTTTCTATCTCTCTGTTTTATCACTCCCCCTTGTTCCATTATCCCTCCAACCAGAAAATTCAAATCAAACAAAAATACAAACAATAAAAAACCCCAATTAACACAAGATTTTTAATAAAATTATTTAATGTATTGTGCTTGCTTATGTTTTTTAAAACTCTCTTTTGCCATTGTAATTCTCTTCCCCCGCCCCCGCCAATCGTTTTTTTTTTTTATTATTGTTCTTACTCTCTTTTTCGTTTGTACTTACGCAAAAATATTCGCTGTTGGAGCTGCACCAGCATTAAATTGAAATGGTGCGTTGGAAGACGCCTGTAAAGATTTGTCCAAAAATTTTCATTTTTTTTTTTTTTTTTTTTTATTAAAAAAGAAGAAGACACAAACAAATAAATAAAACCAAGCCAAAACAAAATAATATACATAAATGAAAAAAGAAAAGAAAAAAAAATATATTATTAAGAAATTAATACGAGTTGAGCACAGATTTCAAAAGACGAAAATCGATCGCATGCAAACCAATCAAAATCAATCGTCATCGTCGTTCTCATCTCCCTCACAACACAGAAAAAAACCAAAATTAACTACAAAAATAATAATAAAGTACTAAATAAATAAATTAATAAAATAAGTTTAAATTAAAAACAAAATAAAAAAATGCATGCAAGCAAAAACAAAACAAAAAATATGTAAGTATGAAAGCAAAAAGCTCATATCTCTCTCTCTCACACACACACACACACACACACCCATACAGGCACAAAAAAAACATGCTTAACTCTCTTCTCTCACTCTCAGTTATAGATGATTATAGCTATTAGCTACCATCTCATCTCATCTCAACTCAACTCAACTCATCTAATCTTACTCAAACAAAAGTCTATGAACAAAGACTATTAAGCATACAATACATTATACATACAACGACTGAACAAATCGCTCACAATGACTGTCTATTACAAATTGTTTGAAATCTATACCTAACAACAAATTTACACACAATTTATTGTTTGTTGAGTATCCCGAGAATTGAAATTTAAGAGAGAGTGTGACTCTATTGTAAGCGATTTCTCCAGTCTATTCATTGACGGGACAATTCGCTCACAAAATTACTATCTCGTAATACCAATACTCCGGAGCATGAATGTTTGCTACGAGAACAGAGCAGTAGCATTAGATTCGAGGAGAGCAGTAGCCAAAATAGCACGCAACAATTTTTTTTTTTTTTGCTATTATTGCTATGCTTCATGCTACAACAGCACATAGCACTTAGCAGAGCAATACCAACATTTTTAGTGTTTTTTGCTATTACTACTCCTTCTTATAATATTAAAATAAACAAAATAGAGAAACTACAAAATAGCATAGCATTTTTAATCATCACTGGCAGCAACAACTTTTTAGTTTGATGCTCTGAATCTTGTATAGACTCGAATTTCTCCATTCTATACAATATAGGTCGTCTTTGATCAAATCGAGTTGGAGAAAGAAAAAGAGAGAAAAAGCAAGCGACGATCGATCTATAGCGAGAGTTGTAGAGAGCTTATCATACGATCGTCAAATGCAAAAATTTTGATTGAAATCAAAGTTTCTCAAACTGTGTTCAGCTTTGAATTTTATTCAATTTCAAAAGTTCAAGAAGCTTTGGATTTATCAACTGCAACCATTGAATAAACCAGAGTTTCACAAACTACATACCATACATATGCTTATATGCGTAGCATTGAAATTTATACAGCAGATAAATTTCAACTACTCAGCGAGGAATTGAAATTGAATTCAAAATATCAAATGTAAAAAAGTTTAAAAACTTTTGGATTAAGAGTTTGTTTGGTTTGGGGAGTTGTTAAATCGTTGGTTAAGTAAAAAAAAAAACAATCAAGAAAATAATATAAACACAAACAACACAAAAACCTATAAAACTATGAATATGTACATGTATGAATGTGTTTGATTGTGTTTATGTGTATATAAGAGACAGAGATTTGTCAGATCAGTCGTCAGATTAATTTGATTTGAAAATGCTTCTAGTAAAAAAGAATTCACTTTCTTTATAAGTATAAGCTAGGAGACTGAGGGTGATTAAGGAAATACATTAAGTAGAATGGTCGACTACCGATCACATCAGATCATGTACAAGAAATACATATTTCAAAAATATTGAGTAACAAACAGACAGACGTAATGTCCTATAGAACAATCACAACGATTAGGCGGACAAATAATTGCCTAGAATATCATAATTTCTGGGCAGCTGGAGATACGCGTGTGTATGTGTATATGAAAATATGAATGTTTTAAGCGTCGTGATGAATTGAAGTGGTTATTTATGATAATCTTGTCTTGTCTTTTTGTTTTATATTTATGTAGTTTAGTTGGTTTATTTTTTGACGGAGATGACATCATCATTATTATTCAAAATACTATGAATTACCTCCATCATTCCATAATTAGCATCAGCACTACTTAAAAATGATGCAGGATTGTTGTTGTTTGTTGATAACATAATAGTGTTGTTGTTGGTGGTGCCCGTGCCCATACCCATTCCTGGGTTCGTTGTTGTGTTCCCAAATACGAATGGCTTATTTCCAGCATATGGATGCTATATATGTATTATATATTATGAATAATAATATATAATTGAGTGTTTTTTTTTTATTTTTAATTTTGAATTTTTATTTACGGGTTGGAAATTAATTAACACGTCAATTCGAGATAATTGATCCAACCGACGACGACAAGATCAACCAATCAACCGACCACCCGCCCGACCGGACAATTTATAAACAAAGATGTACACAACCAACAACAAGCAAACAATTAATAATTTATTAAATATTATATATGCATACGATAGATACGATATTATATTTTATATAGAAAAAAGAAATTACACCAAAGTTAATTTTATTTTAAAATTTACACAAACCGAAGGATAAAATAAAGAAAGGAATAATAACATCAATAGCCAAAAAGACAGAGTAATAAATAGTGTATGTGTGTAGTGTAGTGTAAGTGAGAAAAAGATAGACAAAATAAATATATTAATAATAAAATTAAAATATACAAGAATTTAATAAATTATAAATCTAAACTTAATATATAAATAAATATGTAATTGCATAATAAATAGATTTTTATAATAATCATCATAAATCATAATAATCCTTACGGGGGCATCCATCTACCATCGGCCTACGCTGTACAACATATGTACTATACAGACATTGCTACGCTTGATCACTGCAGTAGTACCTTAATATTCGCTGATGATACTGCTTGCTCTAAACTGCTTCTCTGGCCACAACTACATACAGTTTCATTTAGAAAAAGTCACCCATTTATAAACACAGGAAGTCTGTCTGTCTAAACTGTCAGTTAAAAATAAACTAACAACAAAAAATTTAGATCGAGTCTTTGTCGTTTCAATTATGCTATACGGCCGGTAATCTGGGGTGATTGATAATCGTGCCAAATTCCAAAGTCCCAACAAAACAAACTTTGGCTATTCCGAACGAACCCTTTATATCTTCTGATTATTGTTCTAAGTTCATGTTTTGTATTGTTCCGATGGTCTTGAAATTGACATAGTTGGTGTATATGGGTCAGATACTTTTAGCGTTCAAGTCGATAGTGTAAAAAACAAATTTTTTTCTAATAATTACATGAATTGGGATCTTGGTTTGTATGAGTGGTCCGATTCATCTGATTCCGACAAATGTATTCCGTATGGACCAAACTTTTAATACTATTTATTCACTGCGTGAAGAATATAAAAATATACCAAACCAACCCCTATCCTTATTGTTTTCCGATCCATCCCCAAAAAATATATTAGTAACTCTCAATTTACTTTAATATTTAGCAAACTAGAATAACCGCTGAAAGCCCCAGTAGCTATAGCATACAACAGTGTAAATAAATAAATAAAAATATCTCACAATCTTAGTGACGATTTGTAGTTCTGAAGATGCCAATACTTAAACTTTTACTTTATCAAATACCAATTTTTGTTTTAGTTTTAATGCCTAGGATAGGAAATTAACTTTCAATGGAAGGTCCTGAGACTCTTAAGACATAATAATTATCCATTCAAAATCTGATTTTGATCTGGGTATAAATTATATAAATAAATAAATGAAAAAAAAAAAAAACACCAATAATGAAAATTTAATACATACATACATACTACATATTTTTTACGAACGATACTACATATTACTAATCGACAAATTATATATCATATTAGTAATGATTGACATTCCTTCAATCCATACCATACCATGCCATGCGACTTCATTCCTTCTCTTCCTTGCAATTATCAAGACATCAAACACACATTATTAATATAATAAATTTAAATATTTTAAAGACATATACATGTAATGTAGAAGAGTCGGTCCCCCACTGTAAAGGAGAATTCCCTATGACCTATCTAAACCACCACCATAAACTGAGTCTTATATAAACTGAGATAAATTAAATATCCTTAATTATTTTAGTACAAGAGAGTCGATTCCGATCAAGCATATCATCTACACCGAACATCTTCTATTCATCCGTTTCTTTTCTTCATCTTATCAACGCTTCCCTAGACTTTTGTGGCCTGTTAGAATTCTCCTGTAGTGCTTCTTTAGTTCTGAGATTGTCATTGTTCATGCAATGGTTAATGTTCATGCGTTTTTAGTTAATGGCAATTGAATATCCTTCCCTTCAATATCTCTATGGACATGATATTTCCAAATATTAGTATTTATAATAAGATATATTAGTATGCCCTAAAAGAAAGCCAACTTCAATTCTAACCGGAAATTTTGGCTTTTCGAAATTTTAAGTATGGTATATGGATACGTGCGTGCATGCGTCATTACGTCAAAGATACGTATAAGTATATCTATACTAGTATATATACAATAATAATAAATTCTATAAATCATTCATATCAAATATAAATAATTAAAGAGATGTGTACTATGATTATGCATTATAGCGTACGTAATTATAAATTAGATAGTTATATTACTTTATATTAAAAGATTCAATATCTATTGATCAAATATAATAGATCAAAACAATGACTTACATCATTATTACTAGTTGGATTCATTGAGGTGCCCGTAAAATTAAAATTTACTGTTGGCGCTGTTGCTGTAAAATTAAATGCTGGCTTTTGAGTTGGGGCGGAATTTATGGTGTTGTTTGTTGTTGAACTACCAGTATTAGCTGAAAAATTGAACATTCCACTCGTCTGTAAGAATAATAATAAAACAAAACAGTAAAATAGGAAATTATTATAATTATTATTTTATGAATTAAGTATTAAATACAAAAACTTACAGATGGTACTGGTGCATTTGGAACATTGAAACTAAATGACGTTGGCTTTGTTAAGTCGGTGGCCCCACCGAAAGGAGAAGAAGGTGATGCGGCTGCGGCGGCTGCACCAAAACTATCGAATGCCTTCTGCTTTGCTGGAGGTGGTTCAATACTAGCAGTGGCTGACGATGATCCAAAGCTACCAAATGTTAAAGTCTGTTGTTGTTGTTGTTGCTGCATTATAAGATTGGTACTGTTGCTACTACCAAATATGTTGCTACCTTCGGCAGCACCACCAAACTTTGGTGTAGCTCCTCCAAACACTGGCATATTTTGTTGAGCAGTAGCAAAGCCACTACTATTGCCTGCTGGTGTCGCAGCACTTGTCGCGAAGCCTGTTTGATTGTTTGAAGCAGCAGCGCCAGTACTAAATAACGATGACGACGAAGTTGCTATTGATGATGCTGCACCTCCAAAAGTTGATGTTTTGTCACCACCAAAATTGCCAAATATATTCGTAGCAGATGCAGCTGTGTCTTTGTTGCCATTATTGGCGGGAGTAGCACCAGTACCAGCAGCACCAAGAACATTACTTTCTCCGCTACCACCAAAAATGAAGGTACTTGATTGATTTGGCGCAAAACTGTTATTGATAGTCGATGTTGTAGTGCCGAAAATGCTTGCTGTCGTTTTTGCAACATTAGGTGCCACTGAAACTGCTGGTTGTGAACCAAAGATGAATGAAGGAGTTGTTGAAGCTGCCGCCGTTTGAGCAAAACTGAAATTGACAGCGCTGGAGCCAGAATTTGTTGTTATTGTTGTAGCTGAGATTGAGGTTGCGGTGTTAGCAGCTGCTGGATTGTTTGCGATATTTGTGCTGAATGATGAATTCGCTGGATTAGCGGCAAACATGCCCATTGCACTATTGGTTGGAGTAGAAATGGCAGTTGAACTGATTGTTGTTGTTGTTGCACTGCCAAGGGAGCCAAATGAAAAAATTTTAGGCGGAGTAGCAGAAGTGGTGGTGGCACCACCTGCATTACTAATGCCAGTTCCAATTATTGATGATTCTGATTTTGTTGCCATTAAAGAAATTGGTAATGCGGTACTTGTTGTTGTTGCAACATTTGAATCAGAGGCTGAGGAAACGGCGACTAATGGTTTAAACGAAAATCCACTATCAGTTGAAATGGTAGCTTTTGGCGCATCTGTTACAATTTCCGATGACGACGACTTTGTCGATATTGGAGCAAAGGAAAAACTACCAGCCGTTGAGGCGTTACTTGTGCCACTTGTCGTCTGAATTGTCGCTGATGATGATGACAACGACGACGACGGCAATGATAAACCAAGATTAAAGCCAGTACTTGTCGGCGGTGCTGCTGTTGCTGCACTTTCCGTTGGTAAATTAAATGAAACATGTTTTGTTGGCTTTAGATCATTTAATTTAGTATTGGCACTGGTAATGTTGCTGTTGCCTTTACCGCTGCCGAATCCAAATATGAAACCAGACGTTGGTTTTATAGCGCCATCCGCTGTATCAAGACCTGAGGTAGAAGTCGACGTAGTTGATGGTGGTTGAATGCTAAAACTGAAACTTGTCGCCGACGCAACTGAAGACACTGGAGCTGCTGCTGTTGCTTTTGTTGACGATAATGATGATGACACAACAGTTGTTTTTTCGGTTGTAGTTGTTATTACAGCAGACTCAGAATCATTGTTACTAGCAAAACCAAATTTGAACTGCGAAGCAGAAGAATTATTACCGAAATTAAATTTCAACCCACCATCTGGTGTGACTAATGTGCCTGGTTTTGGCTCTTCGCAGCATATACATTTCTTTCGTACGGCATCATTTTGTGCAAAGCAAGCAGAGCATGACCACTTAGATGTCTTTTGAGCAGCTACAAGTGATTTGAAAGTATCATCGGCTGCAACTGCTGCTGCTCCTGCTGCTGTAGTTTTCTCATTTGCAATTGGTACAGCAGCAGCAGCTTGAAAACCAAATTGGAATTTTGGCTTTTCAATTTCAGCAGCCACATTTTTCTTGCTGTTGCCGAAATCAGGTTTATCCATTCCGCATGCGATACATTTATCTATATCATTTTTATTCACAATCAGGCATATCGAACATTCCCAAGTGTCTGCCTTTGGTTTAAATGCTGAGCCAAATGAATTTGAGGCATTAAATATATTATTTATAGACGACGGTACAGAAATGGGTGCAGGAGCGGATGCAGTGCGTGAAGTTTCACAAGCAATACAGTTCATTGCTGACTCTTTATTACGCACCATGCAAGCGTCACATTCCCACTCCGATGTTGACTTTTTGAATTCATTGCCAAAACCGCTTTCTGCATTGGACTGTAACAAAGTATTTGTTATTGTAGTTGTAGTTGTTGTTGTTTTTGATGATAATGATAATATTGAAGAAGACGAAAACGATATTGGCACCATTATAGAAGAATCTTTTTTTGGACAAGTTTTAGCTGTTGTAGTAGATGTTATTCTAAATTTCTTATCGCGTGGTGTCTTACAACCCATACAAAAGACAACAGACGAACATGGACAAAATTTACCACATGAATCACAATTCCATCCGTCATCTTTAATATATGTAGCTTTAAAATTCTTTGTTTCATTGATCGTGACCTTGGTCTTCTTCTTGTTCTTCTTCTTTTTGCTGTCCTTTTTCTTACTCTTGCTCTTGGGCTTATTCTTGGTCATCTTATTGATTACTTTTTTTGGCGAACTGAATTTGAAATTCTTCTTCTTGGTTGGAAGCATTGACGACCCTTTTAATATGGAAAGACCACGTGGGGATTTAAATTTAAAATTCTTAAACAACGACGACGATGGTTTAACAAATGCATATCTTTTTTGAATTGATGTTGTAGCCGACGATGATGACTTTGTTCCTTCTACTGATTTTGGTAACTCAATATCGAATGTTGGAATTGATTGCATAAATGGGAATGCAACATTGGGCAAATTAACTGGCGGCAGGGTCTCATCTAAACGTCCATCATCTTTGCAACTGGTGACACGTGCATTTGATGAAACTTTCTGTCGAATTTTGCCTGTTTGTTTTATTTGACGTAGTTGTTGCAGTGGTTGATCCTGTTGATATTTTTGATTTTGTTGTTGTTGTTCCTTATTGCCACAACCAACATTATTATTATCAGCCTTGCGGCCATTATCTCGCTTATTATCATCCTTGGTAACTGGCAACTTATACTGAGGTTTGAAGAAATCATTAACTGGCTTCTCCATAGCTATTTTCCGAATCCGCTCCGATGAACTAGCCATATCTCGTCTCATTTTTAACCAGTTTGTCATTTTCGGTACTTGTAATTCACGTATTGGTGCATTAATTACTGGTGATGATGACGAACTAATGTCAACATTGCCGTTGGATGATTGTTTAGATCTTCCTGGTTGATACGGCGATGGACGCAAATATGGTGAACGAATTTGTGCAAGCCGATTTTTGCGTAAACTCTCCAAATCTGTTTCCTTAAGTCGCTTTGTATGCAATAAATCTTGATAATCCTTTAGATTATTAGCCATCTTTCTGGCTTCAGTGAGTGGTGAACTGAAATCGTTCAGAAGCGATAGAATTCTCTGTGCCGTATTTGAAATATGCAACTGTTCGCCATTTATTGTGGTTATACCGCATGGATTAACGGTAATGCCTGTATTACTTGCACCTCCACCAACACCACCACCACCAGCTGTCAACGAATTAGTTGAAGAAGATAGCGTTGATAAGCTCGATTGTGGACGTATGATGGTTGGTTTTAAACGCAGAAAACTGGTGCCTGCATCAGTATTTCTACCGTTGTCACTTAATATGTTGTTGTAACTGTTATACGCCGATGCTCCACCATATGTTGTGCGTCCCTTATAGAAGGGAGACAATGTGTTGTAGAGACGACTATCGCTTAGTGCTGATGTGCTCCCATAAACTGAGGCATTAAACTGACGTCGATAGTTCAAGGAATTCAATGACATTGTTGAATTATTAATTAGTTGTTGGGGTCGTCCTTGACTCGGTGGATTTGTGCCAGAGAATAGAGATTTCGGACCTTGTAAATGGGCATTAAAGTCTATACCTAAATTGCCAAATGAGGAAGTGCGGCTTCTGCTTCCACTACCATTATCCTTATTCTGGGCATGTTCTTCATTGCTTGCCTCTGAGGCTGTGTCCAGAGTGACTACATCAGTTGTTGTTGCCCCTACACCTCTGCTATTACCATTAAGCAGGTTCTGACGTGTATTAATTGTGTTCAATTTAATATTGATATTATTATTATTAATGTTAATAGTTTCATCTTGATCATTGCTAATATGATAATTGCGTTGATCAACAGATCTCTCAGATGTTTGATCTGGCTCTCTTGTGACTCCAGAAGTTGTTGCACCTATTAATGCATCACCACCACTGGATCTTACTGTGGACAATGATTGACGTCGAAGATTTGGCAAATTGTATCTCTGCTGCTGATCCGATAATGTCGGAATCATTAGGTTACGCCGATAGCTGCAAATTCATTGGAAATTTAAAAAAAAATTACATAAAAAACGAATATATAACAAGCTTAGAAATAAAATTTAAATTTAGATAAAAAAAAGCACCTTTGATTCCTTTTATTCAGGTTCACATTTACATTTGAATCAGTTGTGGTGGGAAGATCACCTGAGGTTGCCAAAGCGGCTTCTGTTGTTGCGGCACCGAAATTGTATGCAGGTTCGCGTTTGTTTTGATTTCGGTATAAATTCATGTAATTATATCGGTTGAATTGTGTACGTCCTGTAGCTGATGCTGATGCAGTTGATGACGGCATCGCAGACGAAGAACTTCGCATGAAGGCACCACCACCAACAGTTGGCGTTGATGCAATAAACGAGTGACGATTTACCATTGGACTGTCGCGTATAGAAAACTACAAATTAAGTGGAATGAAATGAAATAAAATCAGTTGGTGGGCAGGATAAAATTTTCAAATTTTCATTGTCACTTACATCATTCGATAGACGTGTACGCTTTGTTTCGGGTTGGCACGACGATCGTTTTCCATAGATAGGATTGGAAATGCTTGTAAGACTTGAGGGATAAATCGTCGAAGATTTGATGTTTTGCGGTGCAGCAGCTGCAGTGTTCGTTTCGACATCTTCATCTTCATCATCATCATCATTTTCCCTTGCACGTATGCCAGGTCGTTTTTGTAGCGTCTGCGTCCGCTGTCTGAGCATATTTAAAGCATAATCGCTATGCGTCTGAGCCTCACCATCGCCAGCATCATGTTCAGCAATATTATCCGCTAATGCTGCCTCCTCATAGTTTACATATCCGTCTTCGTCATCGCCACTCGCCCAATCCTCATCATCGTCATCACGCAGTTCTATTCGACTACGACTACGGTTGTTGACTGTGTCAACTGAAGCCAAATTACCACCACTACCATTAAATGAACTATCATCAGAGTTCTGAGTTGTGGAAGGTGAGGAAGCTGTAGACTTAAACCAATTTGAAAATGAATTTGGGAATATGCCCGAGACTCGCGATTTCATTCGGCCTATAATTGACTGTAAACAAAGAAACAAATAAATATTAAACGATTTGATTATGATTAGTAAAATTAAATTAGTAAATTATTTAATATGTGGTCAAATTAGGATGCTACTAGCTAAATGAAAACGAAACAGTCTGGTAACGCCACCACACACTCTACAGGAACAAAATCAGTGTGGCGCCATTTCTTCTCCGAACATTTTTATTTGCAATTTCTAGTGCACGCACATCAACACACATACGTACACACACACACACATACACACACTTACTTTATTTTCAGCAGCCACGGCTGTGGTGTCCGTGATAGAGGTTTCGCTGCATTCTCGAGAGCGGCCACTGTCCTCAGATTCAGACATTCTAAGCAGCGGCGGCGGCGTCAATGCCTTTATGTTAATATGTTAAACGCACGCGGCGTCCAAAGTTTAATGCTAGCCACAGATTCCCTAATACTCTTCTTACCACTCACTGCACACAAACACAAACGAGTGGACGTCTCCCTCCCTCACCGCAACGAATGCTAACACTATTATGTCCTTTCGCGCCACGAAAATTTGCGATATATATTTCTTATTATTTTGCTTTGCTTTCCTGGCGTTCTTTTCTTCTGTAATTTTTTTTTCCACAACTACTTATAAGCACAAAAAAATAATTCTGATTTACAATACACACACATATGTCACTTTTTAATCTTCAATTTCAAATTGAAATGTTAATGTAATCATCAAATTTGAAAAGGTTGCTTTAATTTTTTAAATCGAATAAGACTGTATTTCTTTTGCACGAGTGAAAAATATATTGTATTCTGTTTTGTGTTAACACCGCAGTCGTGGTGGTGGCCTCGCGCGTTGCGTTGCTCTGTTGCTCGCTTCGTATGCGCTGCTTACCGTGTGTAATTGTCTGCCTCTGACTGATTGCCTGCCTGCCTCTCCACTCTCCTCACTCAAAGCCCCGTCTCCACAGACACACAAACTGAAGGCTTCTTCTACACAACCAACTACTACTTTGCTTTACTGCTGCGCTGCTGCTTCAGCTTCTGCCGCCTACCGCACACTTCACCGCTATTTTCTATTTCGCAATTTTCTTCTCAACCCACAATACACCTTCTCATTGGATTAATCTTAATTATTAAAAAAATAACACTACGATTTATTAAATTAGACACGTATATTCACATTTATTTAAGTTTGTTTAATGTTATGTTAAAAAACAATTGTGAAGTGTCTTGAAATTTTCACGATAAAGAAACAGAAACGCGTGAAAACTGACACGAGCGAACGAGTGTCGCTACAATTAAAAAAAAGTTGGCATCTCTGTGTCTAAAGTGATTCAACTCGTCACTCGCTGCTGCTGTTAAAACCTTGCCACATTGTCATATTCGATTCCAAGAAATAAAAGCATACCCTCCTCATTATTCCGATGCTGCAGAAATGATCACTTTTTACTTTTAAATTTTATAATTAATTTTAAAAACAATAAAATCATTGAGTCTATATTTGTTCCTCCTCCTGCATCACCACCTAGCGAATATTGTGGTACTTGTGACATTTTGAGCGATGTGTTTTTGTCCAGCACCTCTAGTGTGGTTTGTGTTGGACTATAATGACATCCATTCGAAAGAAATTTATGTAAAACATTTGCTCCTTCAAAGATATGGACTACAGTTCCGCAAGTACCTTTACAAGTCAAGCGCAATCTATTTATCTAAATTACCCTATGCTTTTTTTTCTTTTTTTTTATTAAAGAAATCGAATATGACAAGACTGAGAGGCTGCGTAAAGAAAAAATGAAAATAAATGAACGGTTCGATTTCGCATTCGATTGTTCGATTGTAAATTCCATGTGATATAAAGGTACCCATCGACACGTCCAATGCTTGATCAAATCGTTGTTGTTGTTGCTTGACGCGTTGCCCATCAACTATATCAAATTTCGTTCGTCAAATGGATTAATTGTTAGTTCTCTTTGAAGGTAGCAACGAGTGCACACAGTGAATGTGCGGCAGCAGAGACTATTAACTATTTACATACAGTGAGTGTCTAAAGTCTACATACACCTGCAGATTTGCGTATTTTCTATATAACATCTATTAAATGAAAAAAGTAATGATGCAGTTTTCTTTTAGATCTATAATTATTCATAAAATAACAAAAATTAAATAACTTAATTTGTTTTATAACAAAAAAAATAGAAAAATAACAAAAATCAATTGGACAAAAGTCTACATACAGCCTATATGATTACAGAAAACCTTCTTTAACAGTCTTATTTGCAATAACTACAAAACTTTTAGTATTTTGTAGGACCACCACCATTCTCTATTACTGCTTTCAGGCGTCGTGGCATTGATGACACCAACGTAGATACCTCTCCTGGGGATATCTGCTCCCATGCGTTTGCCAGTGCTTGTTTCAATGATTGAGTATTATTAAACGGATGTTGTCTTACTTTCCTGTCTAACAGCTCCCAAACATGTTCGATCGGGTTCAAGTCTGGACTTTGTGGGGGTATTGAGCTGTCTGGGTGCATAATATAACAGCCATTCCTTCACAATCATAGCAGTCTAGGAGGGAAGTAAGTTTTATTTTGAAAGAAGTTGACCGAAACCCAAAAATTAGTGCTCCGAAATTGGCCGATCACATCGCTAATATATCTGGAAACAATGTGGGTCCAAGAACCGTCAATAGAGCTCTGAATATAAACGAACTTTTCAGCAGGACATCCCGTAAAAAATCGCTGATATCAGAAAAAAAGCGCCGTCTTCGCCTTGAGTTTGCTCGGGCGCATATTGATAAGCGAATGGCTTTCTGGTCGAAGGTTTTGTTCACAGACGAATCGAAGTTCAATATATTCGGAAGTGATGGCCGAGCCAAAATCTGGTGAAAGAAAAATGCGGAAATGCAACCCAAAAACTTGGTATCAACTGTCAAGCACGGTGGTGGCAACGTGATGGTTTGGGGAGCTATAGCAGCAGCTGGTGTTGGAAAGATGACATTTATTGAAGGTAATATGGATCGTTTCAAATATAAAAGCATTTTAGAACAACATCTGAAGCCATCTGTTGAATGCTTGGGTCTTGGGAACGGTTGGATATTCGTTCAATGATGCAGCTACCTAACCTAACCTAACTACTGAACCCCTAAATTCATTTTTAATCATCAAAATCGTTTGTCTGTTTTCTTCCGTCTATTTGCGTTTCTTTTCTTGTCCCCTATCAGCAACACGTGTATTCACAACGACAATTTCATCACAATGAGATGATTTCGCCACCAACACATCAAAAGGCTCATGAAATGCAAAAAAAAAAGCGAAAATTACGAGTAAGCGAGAGATTTTAAGAAAATCAAAACGTTTTGAACGTCAAATAGCTTCCGCACTCTCATTTTTCGAACCATTTGTTCAAGCATTGAACATGTCAAAACACTTATTATAAACTTTTAATTTATTTTATTTAAAAAAGTTTTGTATCCTCCATTCTGATGCATATTCACTTGTTTCTATGGCAAATTCCTCCATGTATCAGAACCAGTTACAATGCCTATAATGAATAATTTAGTAAGATCGGAGTTTACGCATTGCAGCAAGTCCAGAAAAGACTGTTGTTGGTATCAACAACTTTATTAAGCTAAAATTTATTAATTATTTACATTAGTTGAAGAGGTCGAAGTCGAAGGTCATTGAAATATTCCTTGAATGCCACATATACCAATTTTAATCTTGTTTTTTTTTTTTGTGAAAATATCTCCAAACAACATGAAGCATCCACAAATGGAACCTACATAGAATGTTTTCCCCTTTCTGTATTGGTAAGGGGTTCAGAACCCTGAAAGCTATACCCGTGGTAGGCTAACACTATCGGTGTACGATCTCCCATGTCGGTAACAACGAATGCAATACTGCAGCCAACAACAGTCCAAACTAGATGTACATGCTATTGTCCTCTTGCAGTCCAAACAAAAACAGTTAAAAAAACAAGGCTTCTGGGTGAACTCGCCCTTTGTATAGCAGTCTGCCCATTTTATTCTACATATATTGAATGTTATAGTCTAATTGATGGCTTAGTGTAATAAAATATCCTTTTTTTGTATTATTTTATGTACAAAAATATCACAAAATGTTCTGATGCTATGACTACTTAGACAGGCCGCTCGAATCGACGCCAAGTTCACACAGGGCCCTTCTTTCCCATATTGATGGCTAATGATCTTATGCTACTATCGAAAGAAATGAAGCAATAGTTCGACAAACACAAAGAACTGGCATATCGTTTAATGCGAACTGCTTGTTAGTGTTACAACGACAACGGTATGACCACCATTAGCTATGCTACTCTTTGATTCGGTATTATTTGTTGCAGTACATATCGTAGTTACTTTTATCTGGCATTGATTTATATCATTGCAATGACATACATGGCGTCTTTGGCTGTGTTGCCTCACGCTCTTCGTCAAGAGATGTTAACCATTCTTTAAATATTTCATATACAAGGAACTTTTTATATTAATTATTATCCGGGCCGAAGGCCATAGCAGCCAGTGCTTTAAGTTATGATAAGTTTTTACAATTTAAGTAACTGTAATAATAAATAAATATTATTTATTATATAGAATAACGAACACTTGTATTTATGACTGCTTATTGGAGTCGTGGTAGCCATATTATTTGTATCATTGTGATTAGATACATTGGCTACCGACACTGGCATATTTAGTCTTGTTTTACGATTTCAGATCCCCATTGTTGTGTTGTTGCCAATAAAAAATTACCAGCGTCGAAATCATCTAATTAGCAAGTTTAGTAATTTCCATTTTTTCCACTGCTACTACTGATGGTTTACTTTTTATCATAGCGTAATGGTAAAAGCATTAAGTGGCTTGGTTTTGGTAGTCAACAAATCTCCTTTGTTTTCATTTATAAATGATAAATTTGATGCACTTGCAGTCGTGGATGCTGTCGTATTTGATGAAATTGTTGATTGGTTTGGATTGTTCATTGATCTTATTGCACTGATTTGTTCCGGCAGCACCTGTTGCTTCTTCTACGCCTCATCAACTTTAACCTCCTCTAATTGTTAATGCAGTTTGGTACAGCGCTCAGTAAGCTGTGCACGGCGCACTCTGTTTTAATCGATTATCGTTACATGATATGTAATAGTATTATTCGTCGTTACCTTCTAGAAGCTGCCAATGCTATTGTCGCCGTAGCTTCTTCCGATTCCTTTTTTGTGTCTGTAGAAAGTTACAATGCTGCATTATTCTGAATTGCAAGACTGCGTTTCCAACACCAATTGATATCTGAGCTATTCCATTCAAGTTTTGATAGAATTCATAGCAGTTTCTTATTATGTACTTCATCTCATCTTATCTCATTGACCTAATAAATTTTGAATATTTCAACTGCAAAATTAATACAAAATTTACTTTGGCAAATTGGATACAAATCCATTCCCATATGGGAAATATTACTACTACTAAATATAAAAGTAACCGACCTGATCTTGTCTCCTTTGCATGTTAGTTTTATACCCTCGATTTGTAACGTATATAAATTTGTTTCTTCACAGGAGTCAGCGGAATCATCCAAATCAAATTCCATTATTTTATTTACTTCCAGTTGGGTCAAACTATCATAAGAAAAGAACCTTGGAATCCCCTTTTTGTTTTCGCTTCCAAAAATCCCTTACCAAAAATATTTCAAACAATGTGACTTATAAGATGGCAAGTACTTTGTAATGTTATAAAATGTTTAATAATAAATGATAAAGAAAGACACTGAGGATCTTTGCGTACAAATTTCAGTCTAACTTTCTTTTACTTACATTAGTAATAAGACACTTTACGGTTATTGAAGCAAAGACGTTACATAAAATTGGTGAAGTGCTAAATACTGGAGGCATGGATGCCTTATGTTCTTGCCCATTTAAATTAAATGAAACATGAAGTAGTGAATAAAGCTGTAGCAGGTTTACTAAAAAGAGGGTATCCATTATGTGGTTGTGCTCTATGAAGATCTCATGCTAACACCGGATGGAGCCAAAGTATTGGAGTTTAGTTGCCGTTTTGGTGACCCAGAAACACAAGTGGTTTCACCACTGCTTAAAAGTGATTTGTATGCGGTTATGAATGTGTTGGTGATTTGGCAAAAATTCAATTGGAATATTCACCATTCGCCGTTTGGACTGGGCCAGGATAAGGTTATCCTGAGACATCGACAAAAGGATGTGTGATTACAGTTTTTCCGGAGTAGAAAAATGCAAATCAACTTGTTTCCCATAGTGGTTTAGCTGATAATACAAATGTTGAATTTATAACAAATGGTTGTCGTGTATTCAATGCTGTCGCTTTACATTCGGAAGTTTCTACAAGTTTCTTTGGAACTGGCGTTCAATACCTATACAGAAAACTACATTATCAGCGAGTAACATGGGCTCTATTTTATTTCTAAAAAAAAATTTGAGATTCCTATCCCAAGGTATCAAAAATTTGCGAAAGAAGATCGTGAGATTTGTTCGATGGTTGTAGGATAAAAAGAATAATGATGCTAACAAAAGAATCAGCTTGTGCGAAACAGGGCCGGGTTTGCCTATATATTATAAAATAAAATGACTTTTAAGTTTCCCAGGATGGATCTTTTCCTCGGACGATGAGTTGCTAAAGCCTTAGCAAGAGGATTTGGATGGAGTAATAGTTTTTCATTATAGCTACTGCCATAGAAATTTATTTGGTCGCCAAAAACTTGAACATTCAGGTCTTGATGAAGATCTCTGTTGAGGATATACCAGGGAACACCAAGTATTCGGCCCAAGGTTTTGTTTTGAAAAACCTGGATTTTCCTTACATGAGATGGTATCACCACATAGGAGTAATGATTAACTTATAGATAAGGACTTTGTTGCTAAGACATAGATTATAATCTTCTATAAAGAGCTAATTAAGTTTCTAAATTTTCTTGTTGCACTTATGATGGGCTCTTCCAATATGCTGAGCCCAAGTCAATTTGCTACCTGCATGCATACCTAGGTAGCAATGATGATTTTTTTGAGGTAGGTTGTTTCAATTGAACTGGATTGCAGTGCGAATACAACGTTGGCAGATTTTTGATGATTGATGTGTAAATTATAACGCTTCGTCCAAAGGATTACTTAATCTATGTAGTTTTGCAGAAGTTGGCTAGCTTGAAGCGGGCGTTTAAATGAGGCTACAAACACTTGATCTGCACTAGATGGAGACATGACACTAGGAAATACCATAAAAAGAACTGGTCCAAGGATGCTGCCTTGAGGAACTCCCGCCATCACAGACCTACTTGTTTATTTGTCTTCCTTAACCGCCACCATAAAAGATCTATTTTAAAGAAAACTCTTCAGAACAGAGAAATGAGGAGCAGGAACAATATGTTTTCATGCCAGTCCCTGCCTAAAACTTGGTGAACGTCACAAAACGCAGCACAAATTCACCAATAAAAAGCAATTGTTGAATAAATTTTCTTTAATACACAATAATGAACCTCCGACTTAACGGTAATAAAAAATTGATGTGGTATGAATGGATTGATAGATGGCCTAGAGCTTAAAAAAAGTTTGCAGGGAAATGTTTGGAAAATTCAAAAATGTAGCCTACGTCCTCATTTGCATCCGTAAAACCAAAGTAGATGTCTGCATATCTCCACTCAAACTAAGCCGCACTCAAAGTAGAAATGAGTGACAGTGAAAAACTCATGTACGTCATACAACAAATACTGAGTTGTTTTAGTTTGAATGGAAATTTTATCAGTTTTACGAGCATTCAACCGAAAATTCGAATAAGGAAGTTGTTAATATAACAAAACAAACATTCAAAAGAAAGAGTTAACCGGATATCGCAGAATTTCGTTGTGCGAACACAAACGAACGCCGAGAGCCGTATTGTAGCGCAAGCATTCGCTCTTGTGTGTTCGTTTGTTGTTTTTTTTTATCAAATTTATGTAAATAAAAAAATATTTCTTTTTGTTTTTCACTAAGGGTGCATGAGTTATTTTATATGTATATAATATTTTCAAGAATTTATTAATTATTAAGCACACGTGTATAAATATGTACATACATCCATACATACTAAATATTGTAAACTAAACTATAATTCTGTAAAGTACAAATCCTTATAAGTAGATAAGTAAATGTGGTTGTAATAGTCGAAAATTGTTGAAAAAAAAAACAGTCTTTCTTTTGTTATTATGTATTCGAGAGTAGCATCAGACTATAATGCAATGATGTTAATGTTTTTATGTGATAAATAGATAAAATATAAATGCAAATAGTGCAATGTAGTGATTAAGGTGATCCACTTGCTCCCATTTCCAAAGCGAGTCCGCATCATCGATGTCAGCTAACATAATACCCAGGTAGGCGAGATTAAGAATGGCAACTGCCGAAAAACATAGATTGACGAAGCAGACGAGCCATGATCGCTTGTTACGCATCCCATTGCGAGTGGGACAAGATTTACGCGTACACACTTTGCCACATGGGTTGACACCAATGCAAGCATCGAAGATATTAGCCAATCGATCGCGCAACATTAACTCCACATAAGAGAACAAACCCAACGACAACAAGACCAAATAAATACGAGTGTGGACGCCATGCAATAGTGATGATACAAGATATGTGCAGAGCACGGCCAGCAAGTAATTGTTGCCAAAACGTTCTAGCGTCGGTCGGTATATGTATTTCTTAAGCCAGTCGTGCATCGGTATGTTCCAACAACGGACCAGTGAACTGAGCGAACGAGGAAACTCTATAAGCCACGGCTTCGTGATTAGTTGATCGAACAGCTTGTGCGGTTTGGAATTAGGGTACAATGATAACCCAGCTGCCGATAAGCTGGCTTGTGCCAGAAAGCTGATGAAATAGTGGCTACAACGGACACCAAGTGCATCAACATAATAGCGCATCCAAATGGTTTTTGTGTTCTTGGCATTGTCATTTTCAATGCCGACAGCGGGTCCAATACAATTGGATGAGCATAGGAAGACTAGAGATAGTGATAAATTGAGAAGAGTGCGTGGTATCCATAGCCCTGATAGACCACCAGACGACAACATCTTTGACGGTCCTCGCAAGCTTTGTGCATAAGTTTGATATGGCACCCATGGTCCAAGCGCACACGTTGCCGGACAGAAAATGTAGCCAAGATACGCAAGTAGATGTGGCGATTGTGGCACATTTTTGGAAGTTGACTCTCTTGTATGTGCTGCAGTTTGTTCTTCTAAATCAAACGCAAGAGATATGATCTTCATATTTGCCACCATTTGAACTCCTCGAATACGATGCCAAGCCTCTGGCTGACGCCAACAGAACTCGTATATGAATTGGCTTCCAATGGTGACCACAGCAACGGTGAAACCAATATTCCTTATTCGGTTATACATAAAAAACTGCATCAGAAGGAAGGTGAGCGTACTGATGACAATCACAACTAGCATCAGATAATCCAGCGTCAAATACAACGCACTCAGCCCACAAGTAATTGAAACGATATGTAATAGTAATCCGGGCTCGTTGTAATTCTTTGAGCGCAGCAACCAGCAGAATAAACGGAATAGTAAGCAACTCAGCACTAATGTTATCATATAGCCAAGAATTTGAGCCACAGACGGAACAATGCAGACTTCGTAAATTTGAGCGATGTGGTCCATATGTGACTTAGTCGGGATTTCACTATTGTAAAGATCTCCATAGACTATGTCTCCGACGGGTGGACGATGATGCCGGGTATCACCAATATAGTCAGCACCCATGCCGTCATCATCATCGTCTTCATCGTCATAATATTCATAGTCCATGTTCATGACTAAGTTGAACACAATCAATCACTAATTAATTCTTGCATATTTTCATCTTTCCACTTCGTATTATATTTTATTTAAAAACCGTCGCACCAAACTTGAAAAAGGATTGATTTTTTGGCACTAACCGAGAGCTCTCGCGCTTTCTTTGTTTTTACTCTCTGTGCCAATCATTTCTTTGGTGTTGCCACACCGTTTTTAGGGTGTCCATGTGGCAGCACTGCAATGCCAATTCCACCATATCTCTACCTCATATCCCAACCAGCCTACGCAATAAGAATCCAATGAGAATGAATTCATATATATACAACCATCAAGGCCAAGATTTTGTTTATATTTTAAAATTTTATTTGTATATTGTACGAATATAATTATTTCATGTTTTTATTTATTTATATGATGATTTGATTTTTTTTTTTAATATTTTAATAAACACTCACATGTGCTCAGCTCAGCCCAATTTACTCAAAAGATTAAGGCAACGCCATTAAAAAAAAAAAACAACACAAATCTTTTTTTGGTTAAAACTAAAATTGCTAGGAATCTGCAAATGATGATGATTCTTCTAGTGTTTAAATAAACACAAAACTTTCAGTTTCAAAAAAATATATATACTTTCTTGTGGATGGGGATCAGCTTTACGTTTTATATTTCGTGGAATGAACGAGCAGCGACAACGATTTATACTGCCTGCACAGTCTGTTTTTGTGATGAGCTAATCTTGTCACCCAAGCTGAGTGCCATGCCCTATAATAATTGAGAGATAAAGAGTTATTATTAACAACCATATTTAATCTGTGGGAGGATAAGCATAGTACCTGACTCTTAGCACGTATCCGTATGTGTCCAGTTACCTTAGAATTAGGATCATCAATGGGTTTCTCAATGCTTAAGTTGGCCAGTGCATTTTCACCAAATATTGATCTATATGATTATTACATGATTGTAGTATATATGCATATTAAGTGAGGAAAATTTTTTTTTTATGAAGTTTGTAACACACAGAAGGACCACATCGGAGACACCATAAAGTTGATATATTATTGATCAGCGCTACGAGACGAGTGGATCTAGCCATGTTCGTCTGTCTGTCCGTCTGTATATATGCAAACTAGTCTCTCAGTTTTTGAGCTAGAGAGCTCCCACACAAACTCAGATTCAAATTCATCTTAATAGAAGAAAAACATTTGATTTTTTTTTTGTACTATGGAACTGAAATTTGAACACTATAGGTATCTGACCCATATCCACCAACTATGTAAATTTCAAGACCCTCGGATTACTAAAAGGGCTACCTCCCAAATAAAACATGAACTAAGAACAATAAACAGAAGGTATAAAAGGTGCGTGAAGATTATTACCACTTCGGCATAGTTAATTTTAATTTTTTTTCTACTGTTTTTTTTTTTGAATATAAATTAAGATTCATACATACTTTGCGTACATATTCGCAGCCATGAAACCACATTGACCAGACAATGCTTTCTCCGGAGTGAGACATTTCATGTTTGTGCTCTTCAATAAATGCTTTAAGTATTCATGTAAATCAGTAAATGTGGTGTTAACCGTAACCTGTTAAAAATCAATTATTATTTTTACTAAATTACAAATTACATATATATATCAATCACAATTACATATGTATTTATAATGAAAACTTACCTTGTTCTCCCATTCAAAATCTTGCCACATTTGTCTAAATTCGGTGTCTGTACAAGTGGCTGGGATGATGTAGTCCATGATGTCAATATGTATTGTGTTAAGCACGACGACGTTTGTGTTAATCGATGTATCATAGACTATAAGTGAATAATTGAACCAAACAATTTTAAAAATATATATACTTATTGCAAAATTTAAATATGTACATTAATATTGATATACATAATTATGTTGACCCACCAATGTTTCCAAAGATGATGCCGTTCTCTGTAGATGAAACTTTAACGATTGCCTTCATGTTACAAAAATCGTGTGGCGCCAAAACAACTGGATGTGGACGTTCAACCAATTTAAGATCACCTAGAGTGGCCAACTCAAGTGTGCAGTTTTGCAATGTGTCATCTGTTAAAAAAAAAAAAGAAATAAATAATTTAATATATTAATGGCCAATAATTGAATTGAATGTTGAATTTTTTTTTTATTCTTTTTTTACTTGTCTGATTAACAATGAGAACATCCAAGACAATGTCATATTGATTGACATTAACGTATGCTTCGGCATAAACAGGATCTGAGAAGCCAGTCAGTTGTGTCACCTTATTCAATTTATTATTAGGTGATGCGATGTCACCCAAATTGGTTGACTTAGTACCAGCAAGAGCCTGATTCAAGCTAGACTCAAACACATTTTCACCCAACTGGTTGTCACGTCCATTCGAGAGCTGAGCAAAGTGTACTGGGTCATCAGGCTGAACCTTAGCAGCAGCACGTTGTTTTTCCTTTTGTACGCGTTGATCTTCCTCATGCTGGGCGTCGAGCATTTTGCCAAGAGCTTCACGACAAAAGCGTTTGAAGATGTCGACAGCCTCTGGAGTATTTTCGCTAAGAGTGCGCAAGCATATGAAGATACGATCGATGTCATCGTTAGTTATTTGCTTTGATGGGAAACCAGATTTTCCCAAGTGCAGTATCGAACTCATTACAAGCATCACTTGTGTGGTCAAGCGATTTTGTTGGCGCTCATCGGCTTCTAAATCGGTAAAACGTAAGGCCAACTTAGTAAGAGTGGCTGACAAGGCAGCACCAATGAAAAAATCACCATCCATAAGATACTGACGTAGTGGTGGACGTTTTTCCTTTTTGGCAACACTAACATAAAATAATTTTTTTATCAATTATAAATTACTGAATAATCTTGGAAGATATTAGATACTTACGGCGCCAGGCTATAAGCACTTTGGGTAGCGTAGGTGCCATCAGATGTTACTTTGTTATTAACTGCATTAGGGGCAACGTTCGAGTTTGTGCTGACAGCATTTTCCTTATCTTCTTCTGCATGTTCACCAATCAAACGTCGTTGCTCTGCATCAACCATGGGTATTTCACCTAGAGTCTGTTGTATAGCCTCGATAACTTCCAAAATTTGCGATTTGTCATCAACATATTCACCCAAAATCCAGACGGATGCCCGGTGTATTTTCGAGGATTTAATTTGTGGAAATGCCTCGATCAATCGTTCAATAATAAGTGCACGCAATGTCGGAAACTTTTGTATAGCTTCACGTATAAAGATTAAAACATCAGCAGCAGCCAATTCATTGGTATCCGAAAGGAATTCCACAAGAACTGGTATAACAGTGGCTGCGACATCTGGGAACTTTATTGAACATGAATGGAGCGTGCGAACTAATAACTGGCGATATTTGCCAGTATCCTCGTGCTCGACATTGTGCGTCTTGGAAACCTCCTTCTTTAGCACCAGTACCATTTCACTAATATTTCGTGATGACACTAAATCCATAGCTAGTGCCAATGTCTTACGGCGTACTTCAATATCGGGTGCGGCTAGAACACGCAAAACATCCATAACTAAATCTTGCATTACTTTTTCCATGTTCTCGTTTTCTTTCATGGCCACCAAACGATCCAATACAATTAGCTTTACATTGTTGTCACTCTCCTTAACAATTAACTCAATGTAACAACTAGCAGCTGCTTTTATGGCAGTAGGTGCCGATGAAAGTGTTATTAGTGTACCAGCAGCCTCATAGCGCACAGCGTTTGACGAAGAGTTCAACAGATTATATATGCAGCGAATGAAACGTGAACGTTCCGCTGGATTTGCATGACATACCTTATAGATTAGTTCAACAATCACCAATTGTAGTATGTCGCCGAAAGTATTCACTTGATCAATGCATGATGCCAAGTAGTTCAATGCACGCTCTTGATCAGCATGCAATAGCATTAAAAAAGCATTACGTTTGCAAGACATGTCCTGTTGCGTGTCTAAGAAATTGGCAATCAATTCCGGACCATCTGGCACCAGCCAGTCAAAGTTCTTATAGATCGTGAAAATCGCTAAAACAGCATTTCGTCGGACATATGAATGTCGGTGATCTAAGCAAGCTCGAATTGCCGGCATTAATGGCTCGAGTAACTCTGGCTCTTTAAGCTTACACAAAAATCGCAATGTTGAGCCACGCAAAAACTCATTGGGATGTTGTAAATCCTATACATGTAAAAATGAAATTTATAAGATGAATTCAAGAGTCATATATGTATGACAGTTATAACCAACCTTTCTGTATGCATCGCAGACAAGTATCATTTCCTGTAGCAGTTT
Source organism: Amiota mariae (assembly GCA_035041805.1). Lineage (NCBI taxonomy): Eukaryota > Metazoa > Arthropoda > Insecta > Diptera > Drosophilidae > Amiota > Amiota mariae. The sequence continues at coordinate 817,817 of JAWNKV010000010.1, forward strand.
GCCATCCGATGATGTCTTGGGCACGATTTCCCAGAAAATGAGAAGCAACTTTTTGATTGTGTGATTTTGGACGGGCAACACAAAACGAATAATTGTCATTATGAGACCAGAAAGACGCTCACCGTTTAACAATAGCTTAATAACTTTTTTTAGTGTCTCAATTTTGACAGTGGTGTCGCCCTTTTCCAGGTCCTGCTTCAGTTGCATCTCACTCGCCACCTCCAGGTCCGGTGAGTTAATTATTGTATAGCAAGGCACCTGTGCCATCTTGTTTTTCTTAATTTTATAATACTATGCAAGAAATATTTGTATTCGTACGGTGACAACCGACACACTCTCGTACGAAATTTTGTTAAAAAGAAATAAGAGACACGCCAGTTGGATTGGATTATTTTTCTTTTGCTACTTCGCTGCTCTCACTGACGTGTCAAGTTGTTAGTAGTGTTGTAAAGTGAAATATTCCCAACAATATAAACTTAAATTTCTAATTAATTTTATAGTTAATATTCTTTAACTGTTTTATTAAGATTAATTAATTGATTTTTATATTTATATACACTTATCATTAGCAAAATGTTCGTTCTCCTTAACCTTTTGTCACTTCTTGTATTTTGATTTCATAGATGTGCAACTCTGTGTAGTTCTCGACCGGTTGACACCTGACACATTAAAGTGTTGGACAATGCTACCAAAAACAGTTGCCTTTCACAGCACTACTTCAGCTGCAACCAAAATTGTTTATTATTGTTGTTGTTGCTGCTGCAGATGGTAAAAAACTAAAAACATTCTGGTGATCTGGCAAAACATCAACACCAATTACCCAAATTGGTAGGCAAGGCTGACATTCGAAATTGCTGCCATAAAGAACTCAAACGGCAAACTTTAAGAAAATAGAGTTCCTACAAATGTATCTCTAATCTAATTGTTGTTCTTATTAACTTGTTGTTAACAAAAAATAATCTTGTTGTTCACCTCTATGACCGCTTCATTACCGCCACAGTATCAAAAAATGAATGGACGATCAATACGTATAAATCGGGTGCCAGCCACGATCACAGCGATTTTGGTAACTATAGTTCTAGTCTACTTTTTAAACTTTCATCAAGATGAGCGACCGGCAATCTATAGTATATTGCGAAGCAATCATGATAAAGTGAATCTACGAAAAATGCTGATTGGCGCAATACAAGCAGCACAACGTGGCGGTCTAGAAATTCTCGATGTGGCACATAGTCGTAAATTGAAAGAACGCAGTAAAGGTAAAACCGATGAAGGTGCCAATGATCCATTTACGGATGCCGATGGACGTTCACATTGTATTATGAAACAAGGACTTAAGCATATATTCCCGCTTGTGAAAATCTTCTCGGAAGAAGATAAGGAAAATTGTAATGAGTCGAGCACCTTTGATCTGGATCCTACAGTGTTGCATGAAACTGCTGAGGTGCCCGATGAACTGGTTAATGCTCGTGATGTTACAGTTTGGATAGATCCCTTGGATGCTACGCAAGAATTTACTGGTAAATAAAGTGTGTGCAACAATCTTTGTGTAATATTATTGATGATTAATTGATGCTTTCAGAACAACTCTATCAATATGTTACAACAATGGTATGCGTTGCAGTCGGTGGCAAGCCGATTATTGGAGTTATACATAGCCCTTTCAATGGTCAGACGGCATGGGCTTGGTTAGATCACTCTATGTCAGAGTACCTAAGTAATATACACCCGGCACATCCCAATATAAAGCACCCGATTATCACTGTTTCCCGATCGCATGCTGGCGACGTAAAAAATCTAACGCGTGCCGTTTTTGGTGATGATTCCAATATATTGACTGCAGCTGGAGCAGGTTACAAGGTGCTACAAGTGGTAGCTAATAATGCCACAGCTTATTTACATTCTACGAAAATCAAAAAATGGGATATTTGTGCTGGTGATGCTATTCTACGTGCCCTTGGTGGCGCAATGACTACGCTGGATGACGAACTTATCGATTATGGATCCGGTGATACGCCAGTCAATACACGCGGCCTCTTGGCTACCATTGTCAATCATAACGACTATATAGATAGACTAATGGAATATCGTGCCACCCATAAGGCAAGGTAATAAATAGTTAAATGTCTCACATCCTTGTGGGTAGAGTAATTAAATTAAGACCAGACAAGAACAGACAAAAAAAATAAATTTAAGCCAGAGCGAATCTCTTCCAAAGTCGTAGTAAATAAAGAAGTAATAATTTTGAAGTTTTTTCTTTAAAAAACCAGTTCTTCATTTCGTTTTATTTGTTTTTGGTTGCGTTTATTAGAATATGGGGTCATGAACTCTTCGAAAGCGTGATATAATATACAATAAAAGAATATATTGGAATTTACATACACATACATACATACATACATAAATATACATATGTATTATAATATTAACGTTTATTTTGATCATCATTATTTGATCGATTAAAAGTTTTTAGACCTATAAATCTTATTAGGATCTTGGAAAAAAAGAAAGAAGTTCAACTTCTTCACAATTTTTGCCGGGGCTTAAAATTGACTTTCCATTGTAACGTTCAATCTGTTAAATGTACATTACGATCTTCTGTATCCATTGCCAATGCACATTTACGAACAACCAACAACCCCTAAAATTGTTTGACAAGAAAAGGGGAAATTCGAGACAAAGCGAAAGATAATACAACAAAGAAAACAAATATACTTTAAATTTTTTAAATTTAATTCTGCATAGTCATAATATTCAAAGATAAATAATTCTTCAATTTATTTAAATATGCCTGACGGTAACATTACCAAAAACGGTTAATTACTTCAGGTTCAGTTTCGTTTTTCTTGGAGTGCTGTAAGATATTGTGGTTGCGGTTGTACAGTGTAGTGTTAACAAACAATCACAAGTATTTCTGGAACTATCGTTTGCCAACACTTAGTTTAGATAGGATAGAAAGGTGATTAGGAGGAGGCTGTTTGTAGCCGAGTTCGAAAAGTATTTTTTATGTCGTTCTTGTTCTTGTGGTACTAAAGAAAATCCAATCTCAATCTGAATTTTTGGTGCAAGAGCATAGGTTTAGATATAGAATATCAATCAATGTGATAGATTAAGAATTGCTATAAATACTATAGAATAATAGAAACAAAGTTTGAAAATTGAATTTTTTTTTGGGTGGCGACTTGACTGCTGACTGACTGTATTTAAAAGAACAACAACAACATCTGCATTGGCATTTGTAAAATTATAAAGAAGAAATAAAGAAGAGAAGAAAAGAAATTTGACTTACCTGGACAATGACTACCCAGCGACCACAAAGGAATGCAAGCATTAGTGAATCAGACTATGAAACACTGATGCAGCGTTTACAAATAGGTGCTGGACCACCACCTCAAACACATTCATTGAGTACCGCTGCTGGAGGTCTACGCAGCTATCAACGTTCTCCCGGTGCTATAGAGAATTTTATTCGTGATAGTTCGCCCCAACAACAACAGCCCACTGAAGAATATAAACTGTATGAGCGAAGTAATATTATTGCAGCATCCAAGTATGCTACACCTAAGCCAGTTGAACAGTTGGTTGCTACTGTTGGGGGCACAAATGCAACAATGCAACGTGACGGTCTCATTCATGTGCCAAATGGCAATGGTCATCATCAGCAACACCAGCAGTACCAACACCAGCAGCACCAACACCAGCAGTATCAACACCAGCACCAACATCAAATGCATCTTAATAGAAACATGCAGCTACAACAGAAACACTCGCCAGTGTATGAAAATCTTGAATATTATGGTGCAGCATCTCCGCCGATACAATTTGATTCGAGCAATAAACGTGCACAACCGCAAAGTCCAGGTACACGCCAAAGTTCAATGCTTAATGATTATCTACTGATGCAGCCCATCGGTGGCGGTCGATTTGCTCATACGCCAGTGCCTGAGCATGCCGACGACACATTAATAGCGACAGCAGCACCCATTTATGAAAATATTATACCACATTCCGGTAAGAAATCGACCTCAATCTTTTCTATATTATTTCCACTTAATTAACTTACCTGATTTTCTTCTTTCTTTTGGAAAAGGCCAACGTGCACAACCACAAGCTTCACCGGCTACAGCCACCATATATCAGCAAAGTGAGATGACTACACCATTAATGCCAATATTGATGACTGGCACTACATTACCCCAACATTCACAGTATTCACAACATTCACGTGAGAACTCAGGTCTTGACATCTCAGCACTACTTGCCTCGCCAATGCACCGACGAAGTACCTCCAATTCTTCTTTAAAAAATTCAACAAATGCGCCAACTTCAATGGCAGTTGGAGTAGCTCGCAATCAATCCTTACCAAACCATCATAGCCATTTGAGTCATACGGCCGCATCGCCACCGTCAAAGTCAGTGGCAGTTGGTCAGTCGCAAATGGGTAGCAACGACTATAAATTGCATCAGCACACGCCAATTAAAAACCATATGGTACTCAATCTTTTATAATGAATTTAGTTTTGATATGCATTAATCCATAATTCATTTTATTAGCATCACATGACTACACACAATGCAATCAATGTATCTGTAAATCCCAATTATATTGAGGATATCAATAGCTCAGATTATGTTTGCATGACAGCCAATCTGAATCGGTCTTTAGCGAAGAGCCCCACAGCAACAATTACAGCAGCTGCACCAATGCTGGCAATGAGGGCACTTCCGCCGTCATCAGTACGCGAATCGCAAAAGTCAGCCACTTACGCATCTATAGCTGAGGTGGAACAACATCTTGCCGACGCATGCAAAGTAATACCACGAGGTGAACGAGAGCTTACGCAATCACCGTTGCTTCTGCAAACAACGCGATCTGGTCATCCAACAATGGCAGCGGCCACATCGCCCACACCTTCTCAAGGCAGCACTGGTAAGCATCATCATCACCATCATCATTAAACTACTCTATCTAGCATCTGAATTCTCATTCTATGCTGTTCCTTTGTGTTCATCTTTGTAAACTTTGTTAATGTATTTCTAATGCTTGCCAAAGCTGCTTTAAAACCCAAGAAAGGTTTGGTCCTAATCTGTTTTGTTCATCAATAATATTATATATGTTTTTTATTTACTCCCAAAACAAAAAAAAAACCAGGTCTCACAAAGAATTTACTGCCATATAGCGTCACACCGCCACGTCCAGCTGGACCGACCGAAGCCCAACGCAAGATTGAAGAACTCACACGTCAACTGGAAGAGGAAATTGAACAAAGCGAGGAACACGGCGAATATTTTGGTATGCAAAACTATGCATATGCCCATGTGAATGGATTACCTAATTCTATTTTAAATGTGTATATTCATTTGTAGGCATTTGTCATACTTGTGGTGAGAAGGTTAAAGGTGCCGGACAAGCATGCCAAGCAATGGGTAATCTCTATCATACAAATTGCTTTATCTGTTGCTCTTGTGGACGCGCCTTGCGTGGCAAAGCGTTTTACAATGTGCATGGTCGTGTCTATTGCGAGGAAGACTATATGTATTCTGGTTTCCAACAAACTGCTGAAAAGTGTGCAATCTGTGGTCATCTTATTATGGAAATGGTTGGTACCACCATTCTATCTTCTATACTATCAACCATTTAACAGCAATGAATTGAACATCATCTAACTTTGATATGCCTACAGATATTGCAAGCCATGGGAAAATCATATCATCCTGGTTGCTTTCGATGTTGTGTTTGTAATGAGTGTCTCGATGGTGTCCCCTTTACGGTTGATGTGGATCATAAGATCTATTGTGTCAATGATTATCATCGAATGTTTGCACCAAAGTGTGCTAGTTGTGGTAAAGGTAAATTTTCTTTTAATTCATTTGATTTCATTTCAAATTGCTTATTTAATTTATTTGATGATTTTGATATGCTTATAGGTATAACTCCAGTCGAGGGAACCGACGAAACAGTTCGTGTGGTATCAATGGATAAAGACTTTCATGTGGATTGTTATATTTGTGAAGAGTGTGGCATGCAATTGACCGATGAGCCAGACAAACGTTGTTATCCGCTTGATGGACGTTTGCTTTGTCGTGCATGCCATTTACAACGTTTGGCAATGCAATCATCACCACATACGCGGCATCAGGAGCCTGTGTGCGCCTCCTATCAGTATATGGGCTAAAGTGCAAATATTATTTGGAAATTTTTATGTGCACATACGTAAATATTATATACACTATACAATATATAATAATACAGATATCGATCGAATTTTAGTAAATAAGATAAGATATACATATATGTAATAATATTATAATGATATGAAAGATATTCCTGCTGCGCTTACACTGATCTACATCACAACAAAATATTGTATTGTATGTGTGTGTATAATGATGAACACACAAAAAACCAAACCGACTAGACACTGACACACTGAACGAACAATCGACCGACCGAACAAACAAACAGTAATTAAATTGCACAATATTTAAAAAATATTTATACTAAAAATTTGTACATCTATCAGTTTTGATATACTTACTTATTATACATGTAAACCTACTTATATGCATGATATGCACAATATATACATACATACGTACATACATTTATACAATACTATATACTTAATGGAAACTGAGTCTAAGAACTACAATTTAGCTAAATGATTTTAAATAATCATTCACACAGATTATCATCACATATGAGAGCATAAATTTTCGATTCTATCGTCTATCGAAAATTTTACATTTTTTATGCCAACACAAAAAAGAGAAACATATTTCAGAATTCCAATTTCCAATTCAATTTATAAGAATCGCATTGGAAATTATGAAAAATTTGATTTATTGATGATGACTTTGTGCATGTAATGGGTAGGATAAATAAATGAAAATTATGATGTTGTATATTACTTTTGTTTTGTTATCTTTTTCAAATTACACAGTCCCCATTAGATATGCAATATGCACCACATGAGTGGTAGAGTCCTGCAAGAGTGCACACTGTAGAAAAAATTATCCTCTTTCGCTCGAACGAATCATGTGCTACACGCAACACTATCAATAGTCATCCTGTCTCTATTTCTCATTGATCTAGTGTGAGTGCGACCAATACCAGAAGACAAGAGTCACACGATAGCCTAGTTTAATCATATCATAAAAGAAGACAAAAATCGCACTAGCATAGATTTATAACAGTCTGAATGCGAATTATAACAGAAGACAAGCAAGTGTCGCACGACAGCCTAGATTGATTACAGTGTGATAAAAGAAGACATGAAAGCCAATGATTCCCCAAATCGAGTAAAATAAAAGAAGTTGAAAGGCTCGTCTCATGAATACATATACTTGAGTCGTTTTCACAGCGTGCACAGTGCAATTGCCAACTGTTAACTCTACTTACTGTGTGCGCTTTAGCAGGGCTTCTTTCTATTCTTTCTAAAACCATTCAAATGGTGAGACAATATTGAATATCTTCCAATCTCTTTGTTTTAGAGAAGGACTAGGGAGCTAATCACCTCATCACTGCGGCCTCCATTACATACATATAATAAAAACTCAAATTCATATGTCTAAATGGATTCTCATTCAAACTATTAGTATTTAGTTGAATCGTGTACTTGGCCACCCATAACTTAAACATTATCATAAATATCGCCACCTCTCAAATCTGTGTAATTATTTCATATTTAATTATGTAATTTTATGCATTGGAAGCATGAAGAACGCATGTGAAGGGGATAGCACTTGATGAAGAAATGAAATGAAAAGAGATAGAAACATAATGGTATTGAACAAAATTTTTTATTGGAAATGCAAAAATTGCAAATGAATAAAAAAAAAAAACTTACATTCTTAATCTGAATAATATTAATCATATGATATATGTGTAAAAGCAATGGTATAATAAATATATAGTAGCACAGCGATGGCGAATCCAAATTGACGACATTTTATTTTTCTAGCTTTCTGCTACACACGAAAGAACTTTTTGGTGGAAGATAAAGGAAAAACACGCACCTTTTTCTTTTATAAATTAGAAATCCTTCATAGCAGGCAGGAGTAGAATGTCACTTTCCCCTTCAAAGAATCTTTTGTGTCTTTAATTTATGGCGTTATAATTTGAATATCGCATGCATGCCATCACTTGTATATTATACACTACACATATTGACTAATGCATAAGAATTTCGATTTGTACGAGACGCTTATTGACTTCACCAGGCATCCTATATGGAATAGTTGCTGCCAAATTATTAAATACTTTGGCTTTATCGCGTAATTCACGCAAAGCAAGTTCCGAGTCTTTTGAATTTCCAACAGTGTTCTTGATCTCCTTATATTCCGTATAGATTATGTCCATGGCTGCGAGCAGAACATCAGGGAACACTTTACATACTTCTCCACCCAGACGTTTAAAATTAGCAATACAATCATCGACATCATTGAGTTTCATGGGTATCAAATTGGTATTTGTTAAGCACTCCAAGGCAGCGCGATGTTTGCCCTCATAATAACAGTCGAAAAATATTAACAATTTTCTTAGCAAATTGAATGTGTTTGCTGTTTGTGGTTCAACGATAAGTTGACGTGCTGGATGATGGATAAAGATAAAATTTAATTGTTTAATTCTACTCTATTTCCATAAATTTATTTATTTTAAATCTTGTTGTACCTTCTAAACGGTCTCGAAGGTCTTCAACAGTTTGAGCGAGGCGTTCACGCATAGTGCCAGGTTGTGGAATCTGGTGAACACATTGTGATAAGAGTATAGCCATAGTCTTCATAGCTTTATCATGCAACTGTAAAGATTTATTAATAATCAATGAAATTGTGTTTGAAATAAGTTGTTAAACTGCGCTATACATACACCAGCTAAATCAAAAAGATACACTGCATTCTCTAGCATACCACGCGACGAGAGTTGCTCTGCGACCATGGCAGCGACAGTTGTTGTTTTGAAATTCAGACCAGTGAATTGCTCGAAGAGACCACTACACATTAAAAACAGATAGTAACATTAGAAATCATTAAAAACTATGTTACAACTACTCAAGTACAACTTACCCTACGATTTTGCCACTGCCCGAGGGATCTAATTCGCCAAAAATTAACTTATAAGCACATGTTTCAATAGCCAAATCACAGACACATGTCAAGAAGAGGTTACGTCCATCACTGAATTTGTAGTTGCGTAAAAAGCTGTAATAATGCAATGCCTCCGCAGTGTCCGTGCACTCGAAACCCTTTGCGTACATTATCACTAAGCGGGCAAGGTTCAAACGTCTCATTGGTTGAGGATCGCCGTCATCAATACATACTAGAGGAGAGAGGGAGAGAATTGAATTACAATAGACCAAAATCAACTATGTTCTACCATAACATGTATAATGAACTTACACAATGGCGATTGTACATCACGAGAAGTGCCTAAGAAATACAATTCATTTAAGGCCAGTGCCATATGCACAGCATGTGAGCGATTGCTTTCACGTCGCGCCAAGAATTCAATTGCCGCCTCAAATTGTCCAGTTAGGGCAAGCACCTGGAAGTAGATGTGTGCCTGTTCGGAGGCATGGAAGTAATTCTCGCCATATTGCTCTAGAATGAGTGACTGGAGTCCAGGGTATGTGAGCTGTTCGGTATTAGTAGTACTGTCACGACTATCTTTCGTACGCAATATAGACAATTGTATCCATAGGAAGTCATCAATGGTTTTGGCGACTTCGGAATGGGATTCTTGAACATCACAACCAAGTATTATGCAGAATGATGCTTTCTTGAAAGGATCTGTAGTATTCTTTATTTTATTCGAATACAGTAGCTTTAACTGTCCCTCAAGTTTAGAATTGATTTCTTGAGTAGGATTTTTCAATTTCTCATGAATCGCTTGAACAAAATCGGAATGATGGCTACCAAAGGCTTTAATAAAATCCATTGCAGTCTCCATTTCTCCACAGCGCAATGAATAATAGACATGAGGCCACAGTGGTTTGTCGTTCATAACGTCAACGAGCCCAATCATGTTATTCGCATTGAAATTCACCGAAACAAAGCCTTTAACTAAGCTATAGGTATCCGGTACACCACCACGTTCTGCTATCTCCAAGTTAACACTAACAATTGATGACATATATAACTTGTAGCGACTTTCGAGATAGGATTTCGCATGAGTAACAAACTGCCCGGTTTCCTGACGCCTCTTGATTGGGTCAACATTCCGCGAAGTTGACGAAACCGAAACCATATGCACTAGGATTGACCACATATCGTTAATCTTATCGTCATTAAAACTTTCAGCAACATTTGCAAACTTCTGAACTAGGTTTGGACGATATCCACCCTTGAGTAAAATTTCATTGTACTCGACAACTGCTTGGGCATAGCACGCCTCAATACGATTGAGTTGGGTACGTTGTGCACAGCTCTGATTGAGCACAGTTTGCTCTGGCACCCGTTGAACATCAATAAATTCTTGGCTAGGACCAACCAATGAATTCAAGAGAGTCGTTTTCTCATTACTCCATTCGGTTGTGAAATTATCCCACTTAAACTTCTGTGCAGAGTCATACAACTACAAAACATAATGGAAGACATAACAGAAACGTTTTTTAAAGGTTTCATACCTACATTCCTATTGACTTCGTCAACAACTGACAGTATGGCGTTTTCTTTCTCGTTTTTAATGAAACTTTGTATATCTGTGTCTCCAATCGGATCCAAAGGTTCAAATGTTTTACGCGCACTCAAAGAGTCTAACTTTTGCGTTAGCTTGGGCAAGTCAATGCCTTTCGAACTTAGCAACAAATGTCTGCAAGCCAAAGTACATTTTGTAAACAATTTGTAATTGCATTAATTCTATATTGTTATATTTGATCAAGTACTCACGCTTGTATATCTTTTGTGCCAGTTTGAGTAACGCGTGCGTGAAGCTCTTGTGTTGCCTGCAATACTTGTCCTATTGTACGATCAACCTGTGGATAATCATATCCCTCGCCGGCTTCATGTGACAGCCGCTGTGCCTGTTGTAACAATGTGCTAAATTCCATTGCAATCTTATCGTTCTTTTATTTTTTCGTTCGTTTCTTTTAATTTTTATTAATTTATTCAAAGCGAGGCAAACTTCTCTACCGGCAAAATCAGTTTAATTTTGTATTGTAAACTCGCGTCATTTCATTGCTTTTTGGCACACATTTTGGAAAATTCCAGTACTGAGCAATCGTGAAATGATGTCTTTTTTATAATGGCAATGCTGTCAATTGGTTTGTCATTTACCAACACTTATGGTTCAATGAAATTCCGAATACCTTTCAATGTACCCATCCACACGTCAAATATTTATCCAAATCGTTGATGTTGTAATTTGATATTTTGCAAATCAACTACTCACATTCTGTTCGCCGTCGTTTGATAGATGGCAGCACACGATGATAACACGTACTTATTGAACCACCCTCGTACCTTGATATGATATAATGTTTAATTCAAAATATTAATCAATTAATTAATCTTTATATATAAAATCCGATTGTACGGATCTTAATAATTCTTCTCTTCCTAAGCGGCTTGACCGATTTTGTTGTAGTTATGGGATCACCTGGCTGAGTCTTATTTGGACCCGGTAGATGATGCTGTTGTCAGATAAAACAATTTTTTAAGATTTTTTTGTCTAGCGGAAAATATACTGAACAGAATTAATAATTTTTTTTTTAAAACAGCAAATGAGTGTTAATGAAGGGAACTACATACTTTTTTTCCCCCGGAAAAGTCGGAATTGGTGGATCAAATTTTGCATATAAAGTTTAGAGTCATATTTTAATATCTATCAAGTCACCTTTGTAAAACAATATGTCAAGTCAATCTATCAGTATCCACTAATTTTTTGGAAAGGAGGGAGACAGAACAACGTCTACGCGTGCATCTAGCGTTATATAAAAATATTTTTAATTTAAATTTCACTTAATAAAAATATTATAAGCAGTTTAAAAAACAAATTCAATATTTTTAGGGTTCCGTCCCCATAGGAAGATAACGGGACCCAAAAAATCTTGTACGATGGTACGGAACAATCTGTGTGCGAGACCGACTCACACTTGCATGATTTTTTAAATCTATGTGTACTATAATAAATCCATTATTTTAGTTATTTTATAATATTTTACTAACAAAATTCCACAGTATTTATTATTAATTTGGATAAAATTATTATTAAATATTATTATTTTTTAATAAAAATGATTAAATTAATTACTATATCTATAAATTAATTTTTAATCTATTAAATTATTTCCATTTTGCTTGTTTTCCGACGGCAATTTGCGTTTGTTTTTCATTTCTTTGTTTTTCCGTTGTAACCGGCAAGTCTATTCACAACGACGATCATAATGAGATGTTTTCGCCATCCACACATCTAATGTTTGCACAAATGCAAAAACGAAGAAGAAGAGATTGAATCTATAATTCCACTACTCAACAACTTGTTTGCGCGATTTAGCCGGTGCTAAAACTATCGAAGAAAAAAAATCATTATCATTATATCAAGTTTTATCACCCGTTATTAAGTTCTTATATTTCCTTGATGTGACGTACTAGTCCCTTTTATATCTACCCTCAGGTTAGTCCGACAAAGACCCAGCCTCTTAGTTGTAAGTGTTCTAGCTTAAGTTTTATATATATAAATTAAGGTTTTTCTAACTTCCATATTTTTCCTTAATAGTACATAATTAATTTTTCCCCATTAATATATGTATGTATTTACCTATATAATATTACAGCTGAAAGCTTAATACGCAGCTAAACTCTTTATACAGTATTTAAAATCAGTTTGTAATGTTATAGGGATAAAATAAATAAATATAACAATATTTGCTTAAATGCAAAATCAACGTTATCCACACATCAAATCGCTTGAGCTCTCTCAAAGAGACTAACTATATTTGAACAAATATTTGACGTGTGGATGGGTACCTTTACAATGGGTTTGTCATTTACCAACACTTATGGTTGAATGAAATTTCGAGAACTTTTCAACATTGCTATGATTCAAAGTATTCTTTAAAGTATCGTGAAGTAGTAGTAACGCGTAGCGGAAAAAACAATACGATAATAGTTAAAATACAGTTAGTGAAAATACATACACCTACACATACATACATACATTCGCAAGCCGATAGAAACAGAACAGAAGACAAATGCCAGAACAAAAACCGGCTCCTCTTTGTGCGTGAATAAATATACAAAATACACAACTTTTTTTTCTTTTGTAAATAAAGCACACACATAAACACCACTAAGTCGTTTAGGCGATAATTGGTGAAAACACAAACACACACACATATATATATATATATATATATATTTATATACAAATATATTTTATATATCCAATATATATACATATATAATAACGTCGTCGTCGTCACGCGGCAACGAAACTATAGCCTAACGCATAGCCTATAGCCCTCAACAATTAGAGTCAGAATCAGAATCGGCATAACATCAACTGTTCACTGTTAAAGGGTGACGGTGACAATTAGTGAAAAACTTAAAGAAGAATTCGAAGAAGGAAGGAAGTAAACAGGAAACATGTCTGACTCAGAGCAACAGGACAATAATACCAATGGTACCAATAAGTTTGATGTGCCAGAGATTGAATTAATTATCAAGGTAAGTTAAAGTGATTTACTGTTTGTTACAACACCAAACGAAACGAATGATTGATTGTTTGCTTGGCTGGCTGGATTCAATCATTGATCGATGATTTCATTGATAGAAAGAATGGTTTGTTGTTGTTGTTGTTGATAATGATTTTGTGTTTGTGAGAATTAGAAAAAACAACAACGAATCAACAAACGAACAAAAAAATGTCTGACTGACAAACTTAATATATATATATATATATATATATGTATATATGTATGTATGCATATGCCTCTGCTGCAAACAATGTGAAAATGCATAACAAAAAGCAAAATACTCGTTGAATAAATAAAAACCAACAAAAAAGATGTATTAAAGTTGTCGTCATCCCGTACTATTTATTTCGAATGCCAACACAAACGTCGTCGGTCGGTCGTGTCGTGTCGTATTTTGTTGGTTAGTCATCACTATCATCATAATCATCACCACTATTAGCCTTTGGAGTATGTAGTAGGGAGAAGGAGAATTGCTGCATTTTACTAAAAATCATATATGTACAACAAACATATCCAGAATATGATGATGATAATGCTGGCGATGTTGAAGATAATGATGATGATTATAAACTTACTTTACACATGTGTTGTGAACGTGTATCTAAATAGCGTTACCTGTGTAATAGTATTAAAAATTTCTTCAATATACTTTACATTTCATACATACTCCTCGTATTTTTTTCTTGATTTTTCAAATTTCAATTTTGTACATACACATAATATTATTCTTTCTGATTTTTTTCGTTTTACCAATGCACCCTCGGCCCCCTAGTTAGATTGTTCGGTTGGATCCATTGCTCGCGCGCTCTTTCTGTCAGTCGTCAGTTAAGTCAATATTACTTTAGTTTAGTTTACTTGCTGCTGCTGCTTTGCCATGGCTTAGATAATTGTTGTTGTTTTTATTGGAGTTGCTTTCTGTTGCTGCTGGTGCTGCTCTTTTTCTGATGTTGCTTTGTTGACTGTTGAGCAAAAAACAGGTTTCTTTCTTCCTGTTGTATGTTGTGGCTTTTCTATACTTTCTTATATTTACGAGACGAGTATTTATTTATTATTTGTGTTTTTTGGCTGGGGCAAACCTCACTCAACCACCAGCAGCAGCAGTATCATCTAAAAACCAAAAGACTTTTGCGTATGCGCGCATGCTTTTAAAAATTTCAAACAAATTGTTTGTCTGTCCCCTGTATATAGTATTTTATTGTTATACATAAGTACATATAGTATGTATATAAATGTTATATGTGCATGATGATGATGATATTGTATTTTATTCAAGATGAGGATGAGCTATGGAATTTTGTATTATAAAGACAAATGCATGTATATTTTAACATTTGAGGCGTCCGTCATTTTTTGTTTTCTTGTCTTGTCTTCTGTTCTATTATGTTATGTTCAGTTTGGTTTTTAACTTCTTCGTCTTTGGATATATTGTTTTGGTTCTTTTTGAACACATTAACATCATTTGTTATTGTCATCGTTGTTGTTGTCATTGTTTCTGTCTTCTCTTTTGCGACTTTGCCGCTTTGCTCATTGAATGAGGAAATTGTTGTTGGATTGTTGTTTGTTTGTTCGTTCTTCTTCTCATTTTTAACTTGAATTCTTCTTACATTTGATTTTCGGAATTTCCTTTGCAACACGTCATATCCGCAATCGACTGTCCACACCTTAATAAATGTACATGTATGTACATATATAATATAATATTGTGCCCGAAGAGTTGTGTTCTAGTGTTGTCAAGGTTTGTGCAATCATCCAGAAGGTGTATAATTGACAAATTATCAGCGCAGAATGGTCAAGGAGTATGGCTGACTTCTATCGTCGAGGAGATGTGTCCCGTTCTGAATCAGACAAAAGTTCGAATAAATTCGAAAATAGCAAGAGTCATGGAAGTGGATAAGAGTTTTGAAAGGATTGAATGTTTTGTACCAATGGTAATATGAACGTTATTGGGTGAGTTTCCAAATATTGCGCTTTACGGCTGAAATTATTGTCAGACATGGAGCATATTCCGCTTCTTTTGCAGCAGCATTAGCGTTGCCTTCCCACGTGAACGAGAACCCAGATAAGTTGATTTTTATTCTGGCTTTTGATGAAACAGGTGGCGAAGTTTCCTTTTTGGAGCCATCAGATGTATGTTACATGATATCTCCGCACACCAATTGAAGGAAAACTGACCTTGAATTAGGTGAATATTTATTTTAGCCGCTAAGTGTTTGTAGATGTTGTGTAGCCTTGAGAAATTAACACATCTCCTCATATTCCATTTCTTGCTTGTTAGAAATCCTTGGATAGGATGTCTTTGTTGGTGGAACAAAACATCTTGTGAATAAGTAAATCATATTCAGCTACTCAGCTTGGTGTATTGGGCAGTTCGGCATACGCAAAAATACAATTGGCTGGTGTTGTTGGAAAAGCTTCTATGCTACGTCGTTTATTTATTGTAAAAAATAATGATTTTATTTGCTATATGGATCAAATAAAGAGCCTCTAAAGCTTAAACGTATTTTTTTCTTTTTAAATCCGGTATCCGGGCGGATCCTCATTCGCCCACATATTGTCTACTAGCTCCATGGTACTAGCTTCCAGTCTTGAAAGGATGTCTTGTAACGATTTATAAATATCAATAACTGCTAAAGAGCTAGGCATTGCTGCTTTGATGGCTATTAACATAGATCGATATGCTTCTCGGGGTCTCCCACATAGTGTTTATCAACCTTGCTGCCTGCCAGACAGAACACGCTCCAGTTCGGTAGACGTTACGATAGATGAGCTTTTAGCTCTTTAGAGAAGATACCCGCCTCCGGACCTTCCTCCATCTATATACATACATAGCTTTTCTACTGAGAATGCACGTTTAATGTTGTAATTTACCTTAGTTTACTTTGAATTTCGCACCTTGTGGACTAGGCTTCTAAGCGATTCATTATGTATACATAATGTTTGAATGTTTGAAGCGGGTTTTGTCGGTTGTTTTTGTCGGAATAGTGGACCGGTTATATTACCTGCGCGTATGTGGCTAAGTATCAATAACAATTATGTAGTCAAAAAATTAAATTCGTAAACGACGCTTCATTGAAAATGCCCATACAAATATTCACAAATACGCCTTAACTTATTTATGTTTTATCAGCTCTTTAACTATTTCATTCTTCTCTCCTCCTCGACTTCTTTGCCTTCACGTAACACATTTTCGTGACACAATTTTTCAAAACAGCTAATGATAATAATAATTTTTAGGATATCATTACTGGGCTGCATCAGCATTAGTGTTAATAAATGCATTTTGAGTGCTTAAGCATTATGAATATTCACCATTACCCGTATTCCACCACTACCACCTACATACGACTCAACTAACTACTTATCACCACCCAGAATTTCTCCTCATCTCACCACTTTCTTAATAACTCACTCACAAAGCGCATTTAAAAGGATACATAATTTGTATCTGTAATACATATAAAGATAACAATTCAAATAAGAAAAGAAAAAGATACATATTTTTTGGTGTTTCTGTTGTTTTAACAATTAAAGAAAATGCAATGCATAAACAACAACAACAAAAACAGTAATAACATTACCAAAAAGAATTAAAAACTGAAAAAAACTATAACAATAATAATAACAACAAAACAAGTAGATACATAGTTACAACTTAAAAAGTGAAAGTTCAATTTATTTTACCAAATACAAAAACACTTACGACGACGACGTTCCTTCACATCCATTAACGGCAATAAAAACAAAATACTGTTGCTGCTGTACAACAACATTCACTCTTAATTTTGTGTATTTGTGGCAACCAGCAACAACTAACAGGCAACAGCAACAGCCACAGCCACAACTACCAAAAGACGCATGGGTGCATTGCTCAAAATATAAAAATACTAAACACAAAACAGAAAATAGAAAATAAAATAATATAAAAAAAATAAATATATACATATAACAAAAAAATTAATGAACAGGTTTTTTCGTTATTTTATATACAATTTTTTTTTCTTGTTTTGTTTCAATGTTATTACTATTGTTTCGTTCTCATTTTTTTTTTTTTTTTTTTTTTTTTGTGATGACCAAAATGTGCCCCCTACCTCCCACACCACACCGTCTATTTTGTATCAACTACAACAACAATATTAGCAACACACACACACACAACAAATTTAAAATAAACATATAAATACACAGAAAAAATATACAATTGCCAAATAAATACATAAAATGGAAAAACGGCAATGAATGGACAATGATGCATTTTTTATATGAATAAACAAACAAACAAATGTTCATGTTTGCGCACACACGCAAATAACGAGTTGCATTGTTTTGTTGTTCTTGTTATACTATTAGTATTAGGAAGGGAAGTGAAGTGAATGACGAAGGCAAGACATTCCATGGAATTTAGAAAGGAAAGGGAAGGGATGGAATGGAATGGACGAAAAGTCAAAGCATGTCAGGAAGGGAAAGGAAGTAAATGAAAAAGGCAAGGCATGTGGCAAGTCAGGAAGGGAAGTGGTGGCAAGGCAAGTCAGGTTGTCTGACTGAACTAAGGCTAAGTTAAGCTCGTTTATCGTTCCTTCATGATGATGAAGCCAAGCCGGCAATGGCAATTTTGATTGCCATGTTTTGCTCTTTTATTTCATTTCATTTGTTTTTCAATACAATGAAATGAAGTCATCCATTGTTGTTGCGTTGTTACATTTTTTTTTTTGTTTTACCATAAAAATTATGTAGCGCAAGACCCTCCATTGCAAATTAGGACGAAGGCTTGGCATTCTATAAAATAAAAAATATTGGGAGTGCAAATATCTTTCTGCCGTTTTTAAACAAAAATTGAGCATTTATTGTAAAATAATTGTACATTATTTTTTATTGCAAGTAATGTCTATCGTTAGCTATGATTCTTCTTCATATTTCAGACAGCATATGGATTCCGCATTGAAAACATTTCTCGTCTTTTGAGGCGATACAAAAATCAACGCAATTTTTGACTTCTTTGTAAAAAGTATAGTGCTGCTCGGCCAAGCCATGAGCCATTAATCGAATAAAGTGGTAGTCGGAAGGAGTAATGTCTAGTGAATACGGTGGGTAGGGTATTTCTCATTGAAACGCCTCCAAAGTTTCCTTGATGACTTTTGCAACATGTGGTCGAGCGTTGTCGTGCTAAAAGATCACTTTTTCATGTCTTTTGCATATTGGGGGCGTTTGTGCTTCAATGCTCGGCTCAATAGCATCAATTATTGTTGGCCACACTCCCCAGTGATGGTTACGTTAGGCTTGATTAGGTTATAGTAGATCAGTCCGAATTGTTTCCACCAGATGCACAGCAATAGCTTCTTACCATGAATAATCGGTTTGATCGCTGAATTTGATACATAGCCGAGCTTACTCTACGATTTTCTGCGCTTTGGATTGTCGTAGTGAATCCAATTTTCATAATCCGCCATAATTCCATGAAAAAAAAACCTTCCGATTTTGCTTTTGCAGCCGTTGACGGTGACGTGCCGGCGATTAACGTATCTTGGCTTTATTGCATATGGAACCCAATTTCCTTCTTTGTGCAGCTTATCCATGGCCATCAGACGGTTTGAAATCGCTTGTTAAGTCACTCCCAACGTTTCAGCTATCTCCTCTTGAGTTTGACATGAATCTTGTTCCATTAACGCCTCCAACTCAGCGTATTCAAATTTTACTGGCCTTCCTTTGCGTTCTTTGTCGCTGGTATCAAAATCGCCACTTTTAAAATGCCGGAACCAGCGCTAACATAATTATATTGATGAAGCTTCTTCACACAGCAATCGCTGTCCTTCAGCTGCAGATTTCTTCAAATTAAAGAAGTAAATAACAAGTTCCCGCAAATGACGCTTATTCGGCTAGAAACTCAACATTTTCACATGACACAAATTTTGATTATAATTCTGAGACGAAATCCCAAATACTTTAAGATTTTGGTATAGTCAGATATCCAACCTTATCATGTGACCTTTTGTATCTCAAAAAATATAAACAATTATTTACTGGTGGAGTCATCTTTTGTTCAACGCCGGAAACTTATTTTTATTTATAATATTTTCACGGGATGCTATCAATATGAACCCATTTAATAGAGTTGGGAAAGGACACCAACAACGACAGTATGCTTGTTAAAGAATATTGAAGTGCAAGTTCAAGTTAAGAGAATGATGAAATGAATGATTGTTACCATATACTCGTATAAATGAATAATTTTGTATAATTTAATTTTAAATTTATATGTTTTGATGAAATCTGATTTGATTCTATCTACAATATATCAATCTATGTACCTTTCTATTTATAAATTTGTAGTTTGATTTCCTTTCATTACATCATCATATATTTTGTTTGTTGTGTATTGTTTACGTAATACAACATGAAATTTTTGATTGAAACAAAAAAAAAAAAAAAATCGCTTAATGTTTAATGAATTTCAATTTTTTTTTTTTTTTTAGCACAATTTTTTGTTTTTAGTTTTCAGTAATTAAGTAATCATCATCATCAAAAGGCCTTGTAAAAAAAAAAAAAAAAAAAAGAAACAGCTAAAGAGACTACGACTAAAGCTTGCCACCACAGCAAAGCAACACAAAAATAAATAAATTTTAAAATAATAATTTCGTCGATTATGTTGTTTGAGGAACGTGTGATTCGATTTGATTGAAGGCGGCGAACGTTTGGGTTTATAAGATTGTTTTATCTTCAATTTTGTATGTGTGTATGTTTCTTGTTATTTGTTATAGCACGTTTTTGGGTTGGTAGTGGTTGTGGTAAAGGGTGACGGTGGTCGTTTTACTTTTTTTATATACCCTTCATCATCACAACATTAATAAGAGAGTACAAACACTTTAGTGTAATGTTTGTAACACCCATACACAAATATGATAAGACGTATGTTGAAGAATCGATAACCGACCGAGCATTTTTGGAAATAAGCTTTGTCTCTGTCTTTAGTTAGTCAGAGTTTTGATTTTTACACTTTTTCTACTTTTTGTATGAGTATACTCAGCCATTTATTCATTACTAGAAGATATAGTCACCACCATCATCATATATAATATGATGATGATGTATATTTTTTTTCATAGCCTCTTTTCTCTCAACTTCTTCTTCATTATCTAATATTATTTGTCATTGTTCTTATGTTGGTGAGAAAAAATTATGTGTGTGTATTTCAGCGTCTCCAGAACGCCTTATCGACCGACTTAGTGATCCGACCACCTGCATTTTACTTAGCAATCTTTCTTGGTTGGTGCTGGTGCCTGACTTATGGTGTTTATAGTTTTCATAGTTGATAAGTTCATGTCGGCAGAATAAATACATAGAGATAGCGAAAACCAAATAAAAACATAATATTTAGGAAACAGTAACAACAATACGCCCAGACTCAGGGCCAGCGCAACCCAGCTCAGTAATTCTTATGGTTGGTCGCTTTTTATTATTATTATGTCTACTAATTTAATATATGAACACATCTCTTGAGTAATTTTATCTTATCACAAGAAAAGAGAAATAATCAACCATAACAAAATGAATGAAATGAAAAAAAGAAAAAAAACAAAAAACGAAGCATTAAAAAAAAAATCCATTAACACATAAAAATTATACATACATATATCAACAACAGCAACAATAACAATAACACTAATTATAAGTTTATAGAAAAATTCATAATTAAAAGAAAGAGACGAAAGAATTACAATTAAAATTTGCCCATAAATGGTCAGTCAGTCGAGCCTGTTTTTCGGTCAATCGATCGATCGATCGCTCGTAGTGTCAGTCAGTTATCTGTCTATTTCTCATCAACATTGCAACTTGGCCACTTACGACTTTCAGTCCCAAAATGATTCAATACTCATGACTCATCAAAATACTATCAAAATCTCTTATGTTTTTGGTTTATAGAAAACTTTGTTTGCAAACTTCTATTATTTATACAATTATGTATGTAGTTTTGTTCAAAATCATCAAGTCAGGATGGGCGAGTCTATAGCACCCATACATGCATATATAGAAATATGTGGAGAAAATTTGAATAGATTAGGCCTTGTTGTTTCTGAGCTCGAGCCGAAACTTGATACAAACAATGCTTAGTATGAATAAGTGCTGTGCACCCGAGTCCGAGGCAGACAAATAATTTTATTGGGGTTGTGGCACATGGGTTAATATACTTGTAGTGATGGATAATGTCGGCTTTTTCGAATATATTGACTGTGTGCAGTGGCTCCCTTAAGGCGTGCTTAGCACGGGAGTCAACTAGTTCATTGCCAAGTATTTTGGCATGGCGAGGCATTCACATGATTTTAATATGTTTGTGCTGAATAAGTTGGTCGCGGATAGAAGAATTATCCTGTTGTTGTTGGTCTTTCTAATAGAGTCGTTAGTTGATTTGTTGTCCGTGCAAATAATGACCATAGATGATATATTAGCAGCAAAATGTACTGCTTGAAGGACCGCACAGATTTCTGCAGTAAAGATTGGACCAGATTATTATCAATAATCCAGTCGAAATTGTTTTTCTGAAGTTTTTGAATAATCATTATATTATCTCATAAAAATCATTAATAGCTTTTTATCCGACAGATACTTTAATGTTTACCTGAATGGGTCTATACCAAGTAAACCACCTCCCACAAAGTTCTGTCCTTGGTCCCCCATCCTCTATAATCAGTTATTTAGTAATTGTTTGTACTCTTCACGCAGTGAATAGTATTATAAGTTTGTAGCACACATATAGACATCGGAGATATCAGAGACCCCATAAAGTATATATATTCTTGTTTAGCTTTCTTTTCACCATACGCAGTACATGTGTCGGAATCAGCTGAATCGGACCACTAGGGGGGATACCCCACATACAAACCAGGACCCAAATTAAAGTTCTTATTAGACAAACTGTTTTTTGTAATATCGACTTAAAATTTGGATACTGTAAGTGTCTGACCCATATCCACCATCCAACCATGTAAATTTCAAGACCCGTGGACAACTAGGAGGAGCGTGAAGAGTATTACAACTTCGGCATAGATAAATATTTATTTACAATCTGTTATAACATAACCATAAGTAAATGAAACAAGAAGAACAACAAATGAACATCACAGTGAATGGTGACAGATTACTACATATCCTTCAGCAAACCTGAAAGGTAGTTCTAGGGGGTAACTCGTCTTGAATCGGCGGGTGTTATTAACAGTGACTAGCAGTCCTGTGGCGAGATCATTAGGGTTTGCTTCAAGAAGGTATACATATTTTCTGGTGAATCAATTTGCCAATTTCGTTTTTCGTAATCCATGCAACATAAAGATCTCCGTGTTTGTTTGTATTTCTGGCATACCATGGTCCATTCACTAGTTTGTGGAGAAGCATTGATTGGAATCTGTGAAGTAGAGTGAAGCAAAGACCCTAAGCTGTATTCCATATGTCCGTACACGGGCTTCACAGAACTGTCTTGTATAGCAGAAGTTTGTTGCGCAAAAACAGTTTTGTATTGTGCTTAATAAGAAGCCACAACATTTTTCTCGTTGGCTCTTAATATAAAATCAATTGCAATATTTTTGGCATAAAATCAATAAATAAATAAATTTATGCAAAAACTAACATCACATTTCATGATTTGACAAAACACAAATTATCTTTAATACATATGTAAGTATAATACACAATTGTTGATATAGCTGCCATATAAACTTATAAAATTCATCTGTTGGTCCTATTGTTGTGAGCTTTTGGTGGTGAACCAACTGTGTGAAGTGTTGAATGTTTGTTCTGTAATGTATTTTGTTCTCGATCTTTATTTCTCAGTTTTAGTTGTGGTTTTTTTTTTTCTTTGCCATGAAATGTTGGCAGGAAACGAACGACAGACAACACTCACAATAACTCACTCCCTCACTCACTCACTCACTCAAATGCTGTTAACACATTATACAATTTTTAATTTCTGTTCTGTTCTTTTTTGTTTGTTTGTTATTGCAAAATATCATTTTATTCTTTTATTTATTTAGTGTTTTCTTTTTATTTGATGGTTGGTTGGTAGTTGATTATTTTTGAGTTGAAACGGAAGAATGATGATGACGACGATGACGATGAATAATAATAAACAAATAAATACTCGGAATAGTGGTGGCGATCGCGCTTTGACTGTCACATAAACACAAAAATACATATGTCTACTACATACTTTGTATATGTATATATTTATGTGTGTGTACCTTATGTGGGGGTGTCGTCGACACTTGACATTTATGATTCTCTCATTATTTTTTGCTATTTTTAATTGACATTTGTCTTTTGCAGAAGCACAAGCAGCATTTCTTATTCTATTCTATTCTCTTATATATTGGTTCACTTGTGACACAAACAATTTTTACAATTGAAGAAAGATAAATTTATTACTCAACACAATTCTTCTTCACCAAATTGTATTGACTGTTGTACACAGTTAGTACTTAGTAACAGCTAGTTGTCAATCAAACCAATATCAATCATTCATTATGCACCATATCATATTCTTATTGACCTTTTGATATTGAGAAATCTACCAAAATTTGTTACTCACCACTTTTCTTATTCACCACAAAGTACTTTAACTGAAAAATTGAGTTTTATTGTACGAGCATCATCATCATTATTTTCCTATTATTGACCTTTTAATTTTTAGAGAAGACTGAAATTATAAAAAAATCTCTTTAGGAAAAAAAGCGGGACATTTGTTTAAAAATGTCTTTATTTAATATTTCTTAAATAATAATAATAACAACAACAATATTTCTGATATTTAATATCATTATATTTAGTATGTATGTACTATTTTTTTTTACTATGTAAGTATGTATATTTGTTTCTCTCAATGTTTGAGTTCTTCTAAAACCAGTTGCGACGACGCATCATTTTACATCTATAAAAATGACTATTAAAGTATTAATTTTATAATCATTAAAAGATGATGGCGAAATATCAATAACAATTTCATTATTTCAACTAATCTTTCGATTATTTAAAATTTATTATATGCGAGCTGCGGTAATAAAGTAACGAGACAAATGTCAGTAGTTAACCAGAACCTTAAATAATTTGTTTCATATATAAGACTAACAATAAAATTTTAACTCTTATAGTATAGTCTTAGTCCAAAGTAAGGTAGTTCAAGAGTTCGTTTCACTTGACGGGCCGCTAAATAAGACAAGCAAAAGGGTTGGTTGATCATTATGAAGCAATCGAGATTAGTTTCTTGTATGGACAAGAGCTCTGACTAGTGAGTTAACGTGTCGAGCAACTTAATACGTATATGAATTGGTTATATGAAAATATCCATTATTATTATTTTCATTTCTGATATATTTACCATGGAGCGGCTATGATTGTTTTTAGGAACTTGGATTGAGCTCTAACTTATAACTTCATTGAATGAATGAATGTCCAAATTGTTTTACTGTAATTAAAAGATACTCTGCAGTGTAAATAATCAGTGGTCCATAACTGATTCGAGGCTTGTTCCCTTGGGTCAAGTTTTAGTACCAAATCTATCCCCTTCTACATGTATTCAACTGATGAAATTAACATAGCGATGTCACTGGAAGGCGTTGAGTTACCTCTCAATTGTTCTCACTTAGTGGTAGGCCTCCGCATAACCTATGACTATTGAATTTCAGTAGCTTCCAATGAAATTTCAATACAATTCCTAATGTGTACGTCTGTGTTAAGAGAGGAGCAGAAATTGAATCATCACTCAGTAAAAGCATTGATCTCGATATTTTATAACCATACCTCGAATATGCATATATCACTCGCACATTCATACATACATATGTAAATGAGTATATGATGGATAGATGCATGTGAATGGGGATGGATGTATGGCATCAAGTTTTGATAGCCATAAAGCGTTCTGCTTTTTGTTGTTGTTAGTTGTTGTAGTTATTTGGTTTTGTCACCACAAACGAACAAATACCTCGAGCGTATAAAGATTATAAATACTTATGTACTTGCATATTGCTCTGCAAATACATACATATGTATATATGTACTGACTTACTTTATACATTATACATATCTTTGTACGTACACACATATATATATATATATATATTTATATACACTTCTGCACAAATAGCGAAAATTATTTTCTTATATATGATGAATGGATTTCATTTATTTCTTTCTACAATGATATTGTACCAGGCTTCTTTGATTTTTCTTCTTCTATATTTGCGTTTTGTTTTTGCAGATCTGTTTGGATATTGAGTTCATGTGATTGACTTACTCTCAAAACCATGCGCTCACAAACTTTGATGAATGCTTAAAGCATCGTTGTCTTGTTGAAATTTCCATAAAAGAGGCATATTTTCCTCAGCATACTGTGTTTCACAAGTCCCTGTACTCAAATCTATGCATGTTGCCATCAATCTGACATATCGGACAATGCTACGACCATTTATATTGCCACCACCATCACCATGCTTGATTGATTTGTTTTATGAATCTTATATGGTATTCATTTCATTTGGAACGACGAACGTTCCTTTCCTCATCATTTTCAAACAAATTCACTATCGTTTCATTACTGTAAAGAATGTTGCTCCATTTTATTAATCTCTTTTTATTTTTCCATACCAGGGTCTTATGTTTAAGTGCAAATATATATTTCATCCTTCAATTTTAGATCCTAAACAAATTTTAAGAGCTATTCTAATTGGCAGTTTTGCTCTTAATAATCACCAACGGGACAGTTCGTGTTGATACAATAATCCCAATTTCGTATGTTTTCTCCTTTGACCCTTTGAAAGGATCGCGTATAGTCTATGTAACAATGCAATCTGTCAGTTACTGCCGAGAAGAGCATTTGTAACATGTACAAGTCTTCTCTCCTCTGTAAGACAAAGATGCACACTACCCATCTAATATCAGTCAACTCTTCAGTTAGATGTTTTTAAACTTTTTACCTTGTGCTGGCTTAATTCTTAACTAAACGCACCACACTAATTGACAGACTTAACATAGAAATTACGAATAGTTTTTACTTATGAACATTGGACATTGAAGAGTTATGGAACATCTATATTATATGCGGATGAATCGAAATAAGTAATATACATATACATATGTATGTACTATGTCTATAATGAAGCATTTACTATGCCATTGTAGTGGGGGCTTACTGTACTGGGTAACCAGAAACTGCAGATTTTCATCCAAAGAAGACCTTAGAATACTTGATGAATACTACAATCTCGGAGGAGGAACTGTAATTAAGGAGGTGAATTAGATGAACTATGAACAGTTCCATTGAGGGAATTTCACATTTTCATTTATAAACAATATATGTACTGCGTATGTATTTTGATCGAGGAATCTTGTACCTGTATAGTATATGAGGCCATCCACGTTATGGGGGTGGGAGGGGTCAACAAAGTGTGACCACATGTGACAGGGAGGGGGTCATAAGCTTTGTGACGTCACATGTCAAAATTTAAAGTATTAAAACGCGAAACTATGACTGTAAACGAAAAATTTAAAAATATTACCAACTGTATTTTCAGAGCCTTAATAGGAACCCCAAGAGACAAATATTTTAAGATAAGAGAAATGAAGGTAATACTATATTATCGGTTTTCACAGCAAAATATGTGACGTCACACCAGGATGGGGGTGGGTTTGTGGTTGTGTCTTAGAAATGTGTCCATCTGTGATATGGAGGGGGTGGTGTTAAAAAATCAATAAATTAATGTGACCTTATATGTGGATGGCCCCTGTGTATGTATTATATGTAAGTTTATTTGCGATTTTCTAAAAAACTACTGATCCTATTTGGATGGGGTTTTCGCTATTCGACTGCATATTTTTCTTGAAAGTTTTTTGACTAAAACATAGGAGTATGTCAGTGAAATCGCTTCGACGTTGAGAAAACTGTCATGCGGCAAAACATAAAGATCATGATTTTGTATTGTCATTATCTTCATTTCTTAAAAAAATTATGTTTTCTTTTAAAATTGTTTTTCATATTTTACCAATTTTAATGCATTTATCTATTTCTTTCTACAGTGTTGTATGTACATATGTATATATACAATCGAGTATGCATCATGCATGAACTGAACTGAACAAGTAAAGAATATCATATTTACATATAAATTTATGTACGAATACAGACTAGTTTAGAGACTATAAAGAAGAAAATGAACAATAAAATACCACAACCAAGAAAATTTTTATTTTATTTGTTTCTTGTTTGTCGTTCGTCATTCGTTCGTTGGTTGGTAGAGATAGGCAAATATAAGAGCATACTTACATACATATTGTACTATTATAAATATGTGTACATAAATATATTTTTAAGAAACCAGGTCAGTCAGTCAACAGAGTTAAAATTTGTACGTAGAATGATGATGAAGACGATGATGATGGTGGTTGAGTAAGTGAGTCATCATCATCAGCTGAACTAAACTAAACTAAACTGGTGATGACTGAGGCGGCTACAGAATGGAATGAATGTGTATCTAATAGTAGTGAGCGTGGATGAATTCAAATTGGCTTTTGAATGATTCACTCTAAAACGCATACATGCTTTGCTATATCTTTTTGTAGTAAATGTAAATGTATGTTGCATTTGTATGTATAGAGAATGTGAATGGTAAATGAATGTTGTACGGCTGAATTATGAACATAGCATTTCATTGTACAGCATACTCCTGTACTCTTGTATCATGTCGCTCACGTCGCTCTCCCTCACTCCACAAACGCTAAACGAAATAAAACATCTACGAAAGAAGACAAAAAGAAACGTCAGCAAAGCCGATCGCACAGACGTACAGATTTCCCACATTGATCACAATAACAATTTAACTACAACAACAACAATACTTACATTTTGCAAACAACTCATTCTTATCTTTGTTTCTATTTTTTGTTGTTTTTTCTTTCGTCCGCTCACTCAGTTTAACCCTATATTCAAATTCAAACACTATACTCATGCCAACACAATATTTTTTGGTATACTCATTGTCTCAATTCAAATTTTTGAATGTGATGGCGCAATACACATTCCATCCCTTTCAGACTGCATATAGCAAATACATATACAAAGTTTCTTATCGCAAAACATATACACATACAAGTTTCGTTGTACATACTAATATTGAATGCATTCATGAATTACAACTTTTGTAGGCAATGTGAATGGGCGATTGCACATGTCTAGTATCTAATAAGTAATGTTGTCAATATGTTAATTGCTTCATTAATTGCATATTGAAAATACTACTCTTTATACGTAAAATGAAATATGAAAGAAATGAAGGATACCATTCTGTTCTGCTTTAGTTTACAAGATCAAAGACAAAGACTTCAAGTTTACGCGCTACAACGACGATCAACACACTATGTGATGTTTTATATCTATTGTATTGACAGGCAGTATGAGTCATCACAATGAACTATCTATCAATTGAGTTTTTGCTATAAAAAGCAATAAAAAGCGGGCCAAGTCAAGCTAACAACTCGGTTGGACCAAATCGGAGCGGTCGGGCCTGCCTAATGATTGGTTACCTCAGCTTGGCTTAATTTTGCTGCTTTGTTGGTTGGTCAGCAGGAATTCGGTTCGGTTCGGTTCGATTCGGTTCGGTTTTGTCAGTCAATCAGAGTCTATCTATACATATATAGTAAAGTAATAATGTACTAATTGTTGTTGAATTAGTTGAATAGAATTGAGTTGAGTGTTGTGTGCTTGACAATTATTTTAAGTGTTTGTTTGCTTGATTTCAAAAAGAGAAGGCATGGGGAGCAGACTAGTAATATCTATGGTGTGTGTGTGTGTGTGTGTGTGTGGTGTTATTAATAAATATGACATTTTACATATGTGTGAGCCATTTACTATTTGGGCTTATCAACAGCAACAACAACAATTCTTATGATGATGTGAAGTTGTTTCCAGAAGAAAATAAAATAGTTAAGTGAAATGAAATATGTAATCACTTGTACATACATACATATACATAGAAAGAAAGAAAGAAGGCTTCGTCGACAATTGAAATATAGACACAGATACTTATATAGATATAGAGATACGAGTACACATACATACTTAGATAAGAGTATGTATATATATCTTTTATGTACATACATGAGACAACGATGTCGATACTAAACTATGATGACATCTTCACTCATCACTCACACATCTAACTATTGTACTACAGCATAAGTGACTAACTAAAGATTGACTGACTAAATGACTGACTAACGGAGTGAGTGGCTGAGTGACGTCTTTATCATATGGTGGCGAAGGCGGCGGCAATGATAAAAAAAAATACAAATTAAATAAAATAAAACAATTTTTTTGTATGAGTTTTGAGTTGAGTTGTGAGTTGAGTTGTGAGTTGTGTGTTTTTGTTTTTAAATGACATCATCATCTTATTTTGAGTTAAAGGCGGCATTTATTGTTATTGAGTTGTGTCTGATGATGATGATCATCATCATCATTATTATTATTATTATTCTTATTATCATCATCAGAAAGTCGTAAACAAGTTTCAGTAAATCAATCATCCCATTTCATTCAATCCGATCCAATCCCATATGCTTTTGCTGCTGTGCTTTGCTACGTAAATGTGTCACAATTTTTGTTGTCTTGTCGCTTCATTTTTCTCTTATGAGAAATTCAGAAACTCTGAATCAAAATAGAAGAAAAAAATGCATATGTACAAACATCTACATAAGATGCATATTGGTTTTGTTCGTTGGTTCAATTTCGTTTGATTTGGTACTAAAAACCATCACCATAACCACCACCACTACCTGGTCAGTAATAGTGTCAATATATGCCGCCAGCTACATATCTCAGCCTTGCCTAAGTTCCGTATGTTTGTGTGTTTGTTTGCCTATTAAATTAATCAATTAAATTCAATGGTGAACGACGAATGAATAAATAACTGAATGAATGTCAAGAGTTACGTTGTTGTATCACGTGATGCACATTATAATATATAATTATATACAGTCAAACTTCCATAACTCGAATCATCTTCATATTCCACAAGAAAAGTTTGAGTTATAGAATTATTCATTAAAAGTAGTGAGGTTTGTGAAATGAAGTACAATTATAATAATTAAATATTATTAATATTCAGTGAAAAGATATTCTAAATTTTGTAGTGGTTTATAATGGTTATCAGTTGTATTACTATGCATTAAAATTGTCAGGGAATCTGTTACATTATTCCTTGAAAATGTCCTGAATATCTTCTTCCTTCGGACTGCTGTCATCATCTTCCATCACTCTGAGCGGTTAATGATCAATAATGTCTTTATCTGAAAGAAATCTCGATCTGCAAAGCTCATTATCCACATAATTATAGTCCTCCTAAGGTTATAAATTTTTCAATCTAATTCAAGTTTCGTAAGTAGTTTCCATCAAGTTTTGATCTTCACAACTATAGTAAAGAAAATAAGAAGAGATACCATTTCATGTTTGTGGTCCCATTTAAAATACGGGAAATTCAATAGAAAAATACTGTTTTTTAATATTTGTCATTTTACACAAATAATATTCAAAAAAAATGTCAAGAAACTCGTGTGACGTTATTTGTGGATGACCCCTTATGGAACAAAAATTGTGTGGAATTTTCATTCTAAACGCTACTGCAACTTGATTTGGTTCAAGTTATGGAAGTTTGACTGTATGTACATATGTATTAGAGGTCTGCATGAAGGCAAAAAAAACGACGTTCAAATTAACAACGTTCAAAATGAATTGAGTGAAATAGAATGCGACGCCGAATGAATTCGAGTGAATTTGTGCGCTCACGTCAGATTCAGTCGCACAACATTGAAACAAAGAGATACGAATTGAATGAGTTCGAATGAGAGGTGGTTTCGAATTAATTCGAATGCATTCACTTTTTTTGCAAAAGAATGAGGGTTGTTTTTGTTTTGCTGTGCGTAATAAAAAAGAAGAAAGAAAACAACAAAAATCAATGGGAAATTTTGTTTAGAGCACACAACCACATACAGACTCGTCGGCGTCTTTTGCTGCGCTCATTATCTTGTACGACAAACGAATGAATGAATGATTCGAATTAATTCGAATGTCTCGGCTGTGCCGATGTATTTATTTCGTTTTGCACGCTATTTCATTCTAACTCATTTCACAGAATGCAGACGGATTTCGAACTCAAAACACAGCTGCATTCATATTCATTCATTTCGTGTTTCGCTCTCATTCAATTTAATTCAATTCGAATTTATTCTATTGGACTTCTGTTGTGAGCGAAGCCACGCAGCTGTCTAATATGTATGTAGTCTCCTTCAAGAGCAATACAATCATTTTAGTGCTTCTCTAAAATTTCGAAACCTTTCTTGAACAGCGATATGAGTATCTTTGACATCGAAATACGTGTTTGTTTCGGCGATCACCTCCTCATTCAGGCCAAATCTCTTTTCGGCGAGCATTTTTTTTTAAAGTCTGCTAATAGGTAAAAGTCGTTGGGGGACCAAATTTTGAGAATTAGGGTCAGTGTGGAAGCAATTTGAAGTGTAATTCGAGCAATTTTGCCATTGTAACCAAAGACTTATGACACGTGGCATTGTCTTGATGAAAAGAACACTTTCTTTCTTTGCACAGGGGGCCACTTCTTCGAAATTTCCTCGTTCCATTTGGGCCATGTAGCGATCACTATTGACTTTTTCTTGGAAGTCGATAAACAAAATACCGTACGCATCGCAAAATAAGCACACGCCATAACATGCCAGCACTCTATTGAGCTTTTGACCGCTTTGGGGAAGTTCACCGGCTTCTGTCCACACAACTGATTGCCGTGTATTGGTGGATCCAAGTTTTGTTCATCGCTAAATAACTGCAACAGCTCTCAGAATCATCAACTCGTTTTTGCTTTTGGTCTACTGTTAATACACGCGGCACCCGCTTCGAAAACAGCTTCTCATAGATGTTCATGCAAAATAATGCCTACACGTTCCTTAAGAGTGTTAGTAATCTCCTGCAACTTCATTTTACGGTTTGTCAAAACGGTTTTGTGGACTTTTTTGATATGTGCCAATATAACCATCTCTTACCAGAGCGTGGCGCACCATCGGTGTTTGAACGACCACGTTTAAATTTAGCAAACCCGTCAGTCTGGTGCTGAGTCCGGATAACACTTATAAAGCCATGCTTTCGTTTTAACGGTATTTTTCCTCATCCAAAATCAATGTTTAAACAAAACACGAATTTCATTTTTATAGTTTCGAACCCATAGGGAGCTAACGAGACCCTATTACTAAGCTTACGCCGTCCGTCCGACTCCTGCTCTATCTCATGAACCGTAATAGGTAGAGAGTTGAAATTTTCACAGAGTGTGTAATTCACTTGTGTGTAGAGCGACAAAAAATACACATTTTTATAAGCATTCTTCTTCAATTTAACCTTTTGTTTAACATTTTTATTTTTATTGTAGTATACTTTTAAGCTGTTAATTGTAGTATACTTTTAGGCTGTTAAATATACACATAATTTAATATTTTTTTGTACGATGGTACGAAACCCTCCGTTTGCGAGTCCGACTCGCACTTGGTTGATTTTTTTATCCATTGTTTTGAAAAGAAAAAAAAGTTGATCCCGGCTAAAACATCTGCAATTGCATGTCAGACCGAGAACATAGTATCAGCTGATGCGTTATGTACAGTTGTGTTTGCGAAAAATTTATTGCAATTTTTCTATGTCTTATAGTACTTCGTAGTATATATATATGTATATCGATTATTGCCTATTACAGCTTTGCATTGAGTCAATAAGGTTATTTAAAAGCTTCGCAGTAATTTGAGCTCATGCCTATTTTACCACCTTCCTAAACCATCATTCATTGAAAGTCGCCACACAAGTTTTCGATCGGCTTAAGGTCTAGAGACTAAGGTGACCATGGGTCACTAGGTCGATCGATTTCAGATACAAATCATTCCTTAACTAATTTACGTATATCGGATCATTGTTCGGCATTACCGAACTAGCATATGGTAGGATTACATTCTTCAATATATTGAAGTATGCTGCGTTGTTCATAATGCCATTAATCATATTGTAAGCCATTATACGAAAAGCAAACCCATACTGTAATACATACTAAGTTCTCCATATTTATCCATTGGTTGTATTTGAGATAGTATTCTGTGTTTAGTGGACGATGAATATGCCACTATGCTCTCTGGAGCATGTTAAACCAAACAAATCAATTTTGCTGTCATTTGTCCACAATAAATTACGCCTAATTCATATGATGTCCTGCAAACTACTTCAATCTTGCATCGATGAGGTTTTTTGTCAAAAGGTATCCACCTTTCCGGGGATTCATCGATTTTAAAATATTTTCTATAAGACGAAGACATAATATTATCACAGCTTTGACTGACAAATTTTGGGTCACTTTTAATTAGTTTTGATGATACCGAGGGCTTGGTCAGTAACGCATCCAACTAAATTTTTCATTTTTTTGTAGGTGTTATCCTGATTTCTTAGCTTCTAACTACATATTAAATTCCTAGTCTCTCTTGAACAATGTTTTCCTCTACCAACTAAGAATAGAAAGCAAATATACAGAATACAAAAAATATACATATTGTGTTGAATATATACTCTCTGATTCCACCTTATATTCACAGCTGCGACAGAAATCTTATATACTTTGGGCCATCAACCCAATTGTGCAATGCTCCGTAAGGACTTTCGTTATCATCGGAAACTTTTTCTTCTTAAAGTGTAGGTGCTCGCTCGGAGATCCGTTTTTGTTGGTAGCAAAGCCAGAGTTTCCTTGCGACACAGTATAGCCAAGCTCATTCGCCCACTTTGTGTCAGCCAGCCTCTTGAAGCCTGAAAGAATGTCTTATAGAGTAGAATAGTTGAAAATTAGTGCCCTATTCTGCCCAACCATTATTTATCATTAGCATTAATGGACCAATTTTAATTGAAATTAATAATGTTTTTTGTTTTTTCCTTTTTTTTTTTTTTTTTTTTTGTAATTTCCAATCATCTTGTTCATGACGAACATAAAGGCCTCCACCATCGATGGCCGCAGGAAGGGCGCCTGTCTATTCTGTCAGGAATACTTCATGGACTTGTACTTATTGGCCGAATTGAAGACAATCAGCTTGAAGGTGACAACAGTGGACAT
Organism: Amiota mariae; assembly: GCA_035041805.1. Lineage (NCBI taxonomy): Eukaryota > Metazoa > Arthropoda > Insecta > Diptera > Drosophilidae > Amiota > Amiota mariae. The sequence goes on from JAWNKV010000010.1 coordinate 852,672, forward strand.
GCAAAAACCACCACCAGATTTCCGCACCAATTTCGAGGCAACACATCCACCTATCCTGATTGACAATGGTTTGGCCATATTGGAGAATGAGAAAATTGAACGGCACATCATGAAGAATATACCTGGTGGCTATAATTTATTTGTCCAAGACAAAGAGGTGGCCACATTGATTGAGAATCTTTATGTTAAACTTAAGTTGATGCTGGTTAAGAAGGATGAAGCCAAAAACAATTCATTATTATCGCATCTGAAGAAGATCAACGATCATTTGGCAAATCGGAACACACGATTCCTAACAGGCGATACAATGTGTTGCTTTGATTGTGAGTTAATGCCACGTTTGCAGCATATTCGTGTGGCTGGCAAATATTTTGTGGATTTCGAAATTCCGGTAAGTGACCATACAACAATCAATCATCATGTGGTTAATCAATTAATGAATCCATTTCTCTTATTATTTTATTAGACACATCTTACTGCTCTTTGGCGTTACATGTATCACATGTATCAATTGGATGCATTTACGCAATCATGCCCAGCTGATCAGGATATTATCAATCATTATAAATTGCAACAGGTAAAATAGAAAATTGATGACTAACTTCTAGATCGACTAAATTCTTCTTTCTTCTTATTATTGTTTCTAAATAAAAATTTTTAAATATTTTTCAGAGTCTCAAAATGAAAAAACATGAGGAACTGGAGACTCCAACGTTTACAACATCCATTCCAATTGATATTTCGGAGTAGGGAAGAGAGAAGGAAGTAGATACTAACACTAAAACAAAAGTATAGCAATGCCAACCAACCAACCAAGAACCAATTACCCACCCACTCAATCCTTTACTCCAACGATAATGGACAACGGCAGCGCTGCCTATATACATCTCTATGCGTTGTTATCATATGCGTTTTGTCTGTCATTGTTATTATTAAATAAAAATCCTTGAAGGAATTTTTTACTGACAATAGATAATCAATCTATTCTATAATCTAAAAGAAACTAAACTACAGAGAGAAAGAAAGTTCAATATGAATTTAAAAAAAAAAAAAAAAAAAAACAAAAAAGTACTACGAGTATAAAAAAAAAAAAAAAATTATAAAATACTTAATCATAATTATTAACTAACCAATTAAATGCAGCCACGAATGCCTTTTTTGTGTGACGACAAATGGTCGTCGGTCGGGTCCTTGTCCCGGAATCACTTGACCAGACAGTTATCAGTCAAGGATCACTCATCATAGGTAAACACCAAGAACGAATACCTTCTTTTTTATGATAGTTTTAATTTGATTTAGAACAATATTGAATTGAATTGAATATTCTTAAATATACAAGTGATGAGAGATAATACAAGTACATAATTTTTAAGATTTCCATATTTTCTTCCTATTCTCCCTCCTCCTACTCCTACATTGTTGGACAATGGACACGACCAGACACTTTGTTTATTATGCTTGACGATATGATGAGACGATTTAACACGCTATAACACAAACTTTCTTTTTTACCATAATACAAAGGATGAGTAATTTTGTCATCTACTTTCCTCCTTCTTTTGGCGTAGTTTTTTTTTTTTTGTCTCATTTCCAATTTAAATATTATGTCTGTCCTCCACTTAATTAATGTCGAATGATGACGACGATGATTAAATGAAAAATAATTATTAATATGTAATACATTTTTTTTTTTTTTTTTTTAAGTGAGCGCGCGCATGCACGCGTTGCCATTTTGTTTGCGTTTATTATTTTTATACACAATCAATAAATAACAAATATATAATTTTATAAATATATATATTTAATTAAAATTGAAGCAACCAATTTAATAGTATTTTTTTTTTTTAATTATATACATATGTAACAAAAAAAATTATATTTTTCTTTTTTTGATTTTGTTTTGTATTTAAAGTTTAAAATCATATGTTGTTGTTGTAACAGATGACACACACACATACACACACAATTATTTACTCTCTTCCACTAGACTAGAACTGATTAGTACAGAGTAACGTTTACAGTCCTTTACTTTACTTTCCTTGACTTGATTCCTCCTTTGACACAACAATAAATACTATTAATCATTTCATTAATCACCCAAATACAATAATAATATGTCGATTTTTACTACGTAAGCTGTGTACACACACACACACTAGACGAACGAATGCGACTGTACGAGAGCAAACGAATCCTTTTGCATACGATAGAATTCGCTCGGGAGGCGGAACAACACCGCACAAACTCGAACGCACGAAATTATTTACGCAAAAAAGGCACTCTTTCGTTGTTCGTCTAGTGTGTACGCACATAGCTTTATGACGACAAGAAGAAGATAATACATATTGTACTATTTACAATACAAACAAAAGTAAACAAAAAAAAAAAAAAACAAAATAAATAACTTTATAAATTTAATTTACAAAATGAAAATGAAGAACACTATTTTTTTATGTACAGATTTATATACAAAAAACATATATAACATAAAATGAATAAGTTTTCACAATAATATTGTAATTGTAATATGTAATAATAAAAAACAAAAAAACGAAGCAATTTTTAAGAATTCTTTGTACTATGTTGCATGTGTATGTGCATGAGTGTGAGTAAGTTTATTATTTTTATAAGGTCTCACATATTTAATATTATTCTTAAGTACTTCACAATCACTTGAAGACAAAAGGCAACGCAAGAAGACGTGTGTTAGAAATCCGGTTATACCCCAGACATGCTTTTGATTGTCAATAACAAAAACTGGACCACTGTAGCCATTCTTGAATTGAGTGTGTCGTGCTACCGAAGGCTTTAATAGTTGTGATAATGGCACAATGATAACTTCCTCAACTTCATCTACATTTAATTCTAATTCGGATAAATCCAAATCAGGTATAAAGCCAATGACTGGTTTTATGGCAGCGGTTCGTGGTAAACGCATCAGTTTACCTTTGCCCCAGATTTGTACACGGCTACGTTCCAAGCCAATTTCCTCTGTGGTCTCTCGTAAGGCACATTCTATATAATCCGTGTCGGTTTCATCACGTAGGCCACCTATATATGTAGGTAGGATAGATAGGGATTAAACGAAACGAAACAAAAATATACATATGAATATGTGTCATATATGGCAAATGGCATGACATTATTTTACAATATTTGTATCACACCCATGATGGATGTGTGGTGATGATTGGCTGTTGTTCTGCTGTTACTCATGCAAAGTTATTACATTATTGTATTGTGATGAAGAGTGCGTCGAGCGCGTTACGCACCTGGAAACGAAATTTGATGACTATGACGACTTAATCTGCCTGAGCGACGCGTATAGAGTAGCGATATTTCATTGCTGTAAAATGGAATGAAAGTTTGTTAGGTATGTTCTCTTTATTCATATTATGCTATGCTTGCTTGCTTTACTTACCTGCCACGCTCATTACATAGTGGTATCAAAACTGAGGCATATGGTTGTTCACGCTTGGAAGAGTCTTGTTGTGTTATATTATCCGGACGATTAAACGCTGGCACCTGTCGAAATTTCTCAATGCAACGTTCACGGTTCTCAGCTTTTAGCAGTGGATGATGTTCCAGTTGCAGTGATGTTATTGCACCGATGGAATTCGTTGCGAATGTCGCAGCATTCATTGTTAATCTCAGTGTTAAAGCATATTTATAAAATAGTCTCGTTGAATTTATAAACATTATAAATAAAAATTATTGTTGTAAAAAACAAAAAAAAAAACTATAAAAAGAAATTGCAAATTTGTTATGTTAGAGGAAAAACATATGTTTCCATTGTTCAGCATTGCCAACATGAAAAAAGATGGAAGACGAAGCGCGAAAAAATTCAATTCAAAATGTTTAAGGAGCTAGTAAAAATTCAAATATAAACTTTATTATATAACTAGCAGTTACTGCAACTTTGTCCGAAGAAAAAAAAATTAAATAAAGTCTTTGGACACTATAAGAGTCTGACCAATATCCTCGGACTTCTGGGGGGTAACCCAAACATGGATCAAACTTTTTTGCTTTTTTTTAGTATCGACTGACACTACAGGTGCCTGACCCATATCCACCAACCATATAAATTTCAAGACCCTCTGACCACTAGGAGGTCCGTAAAGAGTATTACAACTTCGGCAAAGCCAAAGTTAGTCTTTCTTCTAGTTTATTTGCATTTTGTATAAATTGTATTTTTTATTTGCATTTGTATTTTGTATTGCAATATGAAAAAAACGCAGCCAAGTGTGAGGCAAACTAGCACACGGAGGGTTCCGTACCATCGTCCAAGTATTTTTTTGAAGCTTAAATAAAATATGTATTTAAATAATTGTGAACATAGTGAACATCATATTCTAAAATAACGTAAATAATGACCAACTGCCTTTAAATTACAAAGCATTGCTTGAAACATAACCTATATTAAGATTATTTTTTTGTTTATATTAGCGGAGGAGACTGTAGAAAGATATGTACAAGGTGTTGAGTCTGGGAAATAGGTTTTCCTGGTACTCTCCAGGTTAGTGCACGTATTTAAAATGTGCGTGGTTGATAAATATTGTCCACATAAAGGACAAGGAGGTTTACAGTCCCCTGTTAGCAGGTGGGCATGGCCCTATTACTAAGCTTATGCCGTCCGTCCGTCCGTCCGACTCCGGCTCTATCTCATGAACCGTAATAGGTAGTTGAAATTTTCACAGAGTGTGTAATTCAATAGTGTGTAGAGCGGCAAATACTAAAAATACTCATTTTTATAAGCATTCTTCTTTAATTTAATCTTTTGTTTAACATTTTTTTTTTGTAGTATACTTGTAGGCTGTTGAATATTTCACTTTTGCGACAAAAACAAAAGCAAATTAATTTTACATAACTGCAGACACAGGTACAAATTTGCATACATTGTGTTAAATCTTGTGCGATGGTACGGAACCCTCCGTGTGCGAGTCGGACTCACACTTGGCTGATTTTTTATATATTTTATTTATTATTATAGCGTAAATAGAAATCCTTACTGTGTGAAAATTTTAACTGTATATCTATTATGGTTCATGAGATAGAGCTCTGCGACGGACGGACGGGCAGCGTAGGCTTAGTGATATGGTCCCTTTTCACCCTTTGGGTATGGAACCGTAAGAATGTAATATGACAAAACGTAAAAAATAAGTAAAAGTAAAGTGGAATAATTAGGGGAAGCTGAATTTTTGCATGAGCCTTTGTTCTGTGGTTCTAAGCAAAACCCCATAAGTCCCCATCAATACATGTGCCGCTAGAAGAGTTGGAGGAGGGAAAATATTGTAGTTTATTATTATTACTTTTTTTTCGTAAGACTAACGATTTTTGAGATGTAGCGAAAAGAGTGGGAAGCAAAATGGGAAAATGGGCATTACTTTCACACATTCTGGTTTGTAGGAGGCAAATGGCTGAATAGAAAATTATAAAAAAAATATCTCAGATATTCCTTAGATTATTAGCAAAAGATCCCCAAAGTAAGTTTAGCAAAAAATATAATAGGTGAGAAAAGAAAAAATAAAAACTAGGGCTACCTGCATTTACTTATTATGCACGTACTTTTTTTTTAGTATATTTCAAAAAGAACTACATATTTTAAAATATATATAAATATTTTAATATAACTAATATTTGATAATCTCGATATAAATGTTGTCGAACAGCACCAGATGTGGCGGAAGAGAAGATAATTGTACAGGTTTTTTAAGCTGCGTTAATTTTGCAAACGTTAAATACCTGTGATTATCAATAGAAATTTCTTTTCGGTCATTGCATGTAAAAATAAAGTATGATTTTTACAATTCGGATACAATTTTAAACATAGAGAAGATGTATATTCTATATATACGTATACAATATGTTATTGAATTCATTTGTGCTTTTCCAGGTTTTAAAAAATTAATGATTTTGTCAATGGTCGTTCATGCAATCAGAAGTACTATCAAGTCAACGTCTTCACCTATAACAACACTTGTTCTCCTATAGGATTCCTCAATTGCTGTTTCAATGATGAGTATCCATCGAAGAGAATATCAGAAGATGAAGAAACTTTTGAATATCGACGACGCTGTTCAGCAGTTTTGATATTTTTCTTAAGATTCGTTATAACCATCGAAATCAATTATCAATTAACAATTCTGTATAGAGAACTGTAAAATATCCTCTCGCCATTGTTTCTGTATATGACTTTTTTAGTTTGTCTAACCTGGCCAAACTGGAGCGCACATGATTGAAAATACATCATTTGGTCTTAGGAATGTATACTTAACTAATTTGAATCAGTTAAGAAGCAATATTTCTGTAAGAGTCTTGGTAAGAAAATACCTAGTCGAATCTCAAATTAAAGGCGAAGTTACATTGGCGGTTACAAGGGTATCCCCATTCCCTTGAATGTAAAAACTTTTTTTTTAAAAAATCTCAACCGACTTCAAAAACCACAAAAAGTCACAAAAAGTGAAAAATAACAGATTTAAAATAAAAAAAAAATATTATTGGTATGTCCTATCTACTGATCGGAGTGAAGTCGGAGGCAAGCCAAATAGGTAATAGACAGCTGTTTATATCTTTACGGATAACTCCTTTACTTTTGACGATATTAATTTAGTTCCGCTAGATCAGTCCACTGTGGATATGATAGGGTAGTAGGACAAAAGGACACTCACACCGGCAATGAGATAAAACTCCAATGACGGTTATCTGGTTGGAGAAATATAAAGAATAGTAGGTGAAATACACGCGTCGAATCATGTGATCAATTGTTCGATGTGAGCGCGATACGATGTATTCGAAGTTTAGGCCACACGTGTGGATCAAATTAAAATTTTTTGATTTGAGTCAAGTTTCTTGTTGCGAAGAGAAGTGTGCGCGGAGAAAGGAAAAAAAGTGTTTTTCCTTCAGTATACATTTCGTTGCGAAGAGACGTGTGTCAGGACAAAGGAAAAACCTTTGCTTGTCCATACATTTTCTTGTGCATAGAAAAAAATATAACTTATAGAATATATATATAGAATATATAATACATATACCGTACATATTGAAAATAACTATACAGTACATATTAAAATTAATTTAAAAAAATCAGCCAAGTGTGAGTCGGATTCGCACACGGAGGGTTCCGTACCATTGTCCAAGATTTTTTGCTTAAAATATTAAATTATGTGTATATTTTTCAGCCTAAAAGTATACTACAATTAACACCTTAAAAGTATACTAAAAAAAAAAAATATTAAACAAAAGGTTTTTCGTTCTACACACAAGTGAATTACACACTCTGTGAAAATTTCAACTCTCTACCTATTACGGTTATTGAGATAGAGCAGGAGACGGACGGACGGACATCGTAAGTTTAGTAATAGCTCCCTGTGGGTACGGAACCCTAAAAAAAAAAATAAAGAAAAAAATTCAATAATTAAATTCAGCGATTACTTTTTCACGGTATTTTAAAGCCTTAATTACATAGTAAGCAACATTTTTTAGACTAGTAGAATCGTTACCATTTAAAATGTGAATAATTTCCCTTTCTTCTAAAAATACTTTCTTAAAATATACATATCTGAACTCTTTAAAGATCGGACAGTTCCCTAGAAAGTAATATAGGTTTTCTTGCTCTCTTAAGTTACATAGTAAACATAATTTTAATGTTCCTATACGGTTTCCATAAATGTTGGCATTTAATTTAATTAAGTCGCATCTTGTTTTAAAAATCCATGTTATCTCATTTAAAGTGAACCCATCTGCAAAATATGTTTGCTCAAATTAAAATTGACTGAATAGCTTGATCTACATATGATTTACGTTTTTCATAATTTAGAGATTCTAATAATAGCAATTTTTTATTGTTCCAAAGCTCCCAATCGTCATCCATTCTAAAGTTAACTTTGTAACGTCGACCTATTAAGTTTATTTCTTTTATCCACGCAATATTCTTTTCCAATAGTTTTCTTGACAACCTATATTATCGACAGTTGAGTACCCTTTTCTTAAACCGGCTTGACATTCATTTAAAATATTTCACTTTTCTATCCAGTTACAAAGTCTCGTGTTAACTACTCCTCACATCATAACTTTTGCCATTCAATTCATAAAAGAAATTCCGCGATAATTACTAGGTAAGGTGGGATCTCCCTTTTTGAAAATTGGACAGATTATGGACTTTACAAACGCATCACTTATCTTTGATTGTTCAAACAATAAATTAAGGCAGTTCGCAAATTCAGCCAAGAAGTCATCCGGTGCATTTTTAGGTGCTCATAGGTAATCCTATCTTCAACAGGAACCTTGTTTATTTTAGTTTTTTCTAATACCAGTTTGACTTCTGCTGTCATTATCCGAGCATCCAGATCTTCATCCTCATTCAATCTCTCTGCGTAAAGAACACCTTGCGAAGGATTTAGGTGATTGAAATAATCCCTAAAATCTGCACCTGTAATTTGTGGATGTGCTTGCAATTTTGTATTTCTCAGTTGGTTAACTAATGTCCACCAATCTTTCCCATCTCCTGCACGTACAATTATACCTTTGATTTGCGGCTAAGTACTTTTCTTTATTCGCTAGACTTGGACATTTTCTGTAGGCTGATAATAGTTTAAAGAAAAGTTTTCTCGCATTATAGCACTGCATATCAAACCATTTATTTGTGGGAACAAATACAACTTTTCCTTTCTTAGCTTCAGGCACCGACTCTTTGATTAAACGGGTCAAATCCGATAATTGTATCTCATTTTCATCCTGCCTATATTTGCATAAACTATTTGTTACTTCTGGTACTTTAGTTTTTCAGTTTCCATCTATCGCAACTTCGGCATAAACTTAAAGGGCTCATTTTTTCCTTTATTTTCAGATTTAAGACACAACATCAACGGCATGTGATCAGACCATATTTTATCCTCAACACAGAAATGATCTATATACCCCAGTAGATCTTGGTGCACAGCGCATATATCATTTGCTGACTCTCCAACTGCACTAACAAACGTGAAAGCTCCGAATCTCCTGGCTTTCTTAAATTACTTCCTGCTATAAAAGTACCCACATTTATCTCTTTAATGTTTTGTTGTAGTTGCTCAATTCTAACATTCAAATCTCCCATTATTATTGGATTCAGACACCAGGGCCTTCTTGTTATCAAAAGCCAACCATTTGTTTGCTATATGTACATAAGCGATCGTTTCTCACCATAATTTTGTGTGGCTTCTTTAATTGCAACAGGTCAACTTAGTATTAAAAATCAATTGGCATGTCATCGACATCACCCCGATCAGTAGATAGCACATACCAATAATATATTTTTTTTTTTTAAATCGGTTACTTTTCGCTTTTTAGTGACTTTTTGTGGTTTTTGAAGTCGGTTGAGATTTTTTTTTTAAAAAGTTTTTATTTTTCGCTTTTTAAGATATAGTGACTTTTTGTGATTTTTGAAGTCGGTTGATTTTTTGTTTGGCAGCTCTAATTCCATATGTTCGTATGGAATCCCGTTGTAACATATAGATCTGGAACTGTGGATGAATGCATTGAAAATGTGTTGATTGCAGAAGTATGGTATCTATCTATACCAATTTATATTGTATCTTTGAAAGTGTCTCGAAAACTAAGCGAGATATCGACAAATTTTATTAGGTTTTTTGTCTTATTTTGTCGAGTTCTACAAGAATAGGAATAAAAGAACATACATAATATGTATTACATATGAATATATAGAGTCGAACACAGAACTTCTCTTTCATCAGAATCTGACTTGGTCAAAATGGGACTAATCTGAGAGTATACCCTTTCAACAAAAAAAAAAAAAAACATTTATTTTAAAATCGGTCCACGATTGACGGAGAAAGAAGCGAACAAACATAAAACACACATACAATCGAACATATAGCCTCCTTCGTTTTTGAAGTCGGTTAAAAAGGTATTCCCCTACACAGAATATAGGTTCTCATAAGAAAGTAAAATCAGATACGCATTTTTTAAACGACCTTGTAGACGCCATACTGAATTCCAAGCATGAAAAGATCATCCAGCCAGATGATGACCTAATGCATATTGCGCGTAAAACCCACAATAAGCTCTCAGAGTTACCATTTCAGTTGGAGGAGTGGCCGCCCAAAGTCCAGATCTCAATTCTGTGGCTATTGAAGAAGGAAAGGCATCCAAAATCCAATTGAGCGCCCACTATGGAAGATTTACAAAAGGAATAATATTCACAGTACTCATGTTTATAAATTGTTAGAAAATATGCCTAAGAATGTGTATTGATGTAAAAAACAAGGGATTTTGGACCATAATTTAAAAAAAATATAGAAAAATAGACTAGCTTTGGCTATGCTGAAGTTGTAATACTCTTCACGCCACGGCTAGTAGTCCGTGGGTCTTGAAATTTATAAGGTTGGTGGATATAGGTCAGACACTTATATTGTCCAAATTTAAAGTCGATAGTACAAAAACAAAAACAGTTTTTCTAATAAGAATTTTCATTTGGATCTTCGTTTGTATGGGGATACCCCCTCCTAGTGGTCCGATTCAGCTGATTCCGACAAATACACTTTGTATGGTAAAAAGAAAACTCCGGGTACCTGTCTAGCTCAAAAACTTAGAAACTACTTTGCATACATACAGACGGACATGGCTAGATTAACTCGTCTCGTCGCGCTGATCAATAATATGTATATATATGTTATGGGGTCTCCGATGGCTCCTTCTGTGTGTTACAAACTTCATGACAAACTTATAATACTATTCACTGCGTGAAGAGTATAAATTGGAAATTTCGAATCATTTGTGAAGATATGGGCTCATTCCACCAAAATTTACTTTACCACACAGAGGTTAGGTAGTTATTTAGTATTTTCAGCAAGTTAGGTTAGAATATTTCAAATTCATTTGTGACTCGGAATTTCTTTTAAAACTGGCTTTTCTTTCTGACTTATTCAACCATTTAAATGCCTTAAATAAAAGCCTTCAAGGACGGGATGAAAATGTCATTACCGCTAAGGACAAAATCCATGGTTTTACAAAAAAAAAAACAACTTATGGTTATCATCTATAAAACAAAGCAAATTCGATTCATTTTCATCAATTCAGCCTTTCCTTGAAGAAGTGGGGTCGGAGATAAACATCAAAGCATATGTACCTGAAGTGGACTTGCAGAATTTGAAAGATGTATTACGTCAGTATTTCTCGGTGCAAGAACTATCAGAAAACACTGGGCAAAGGTGGATAATAAATCCGTTTTTAAATGCAGCTTTGCAATTTTGGCAAACAACCTAAAAGAAAAACTGCTGGAATTATCTGCCGATGGAATGTTGCACTTGGAATTCAAGTCTGCCGATTTGGATACCTTTTGGTTAAAAAGAAAATTAGAATACCCAGAATTAACAACAGAAGCTTTGAAGCGTTTGATTCCATTTACCACATCCTACTTGAGGCAGTTGACGTTTTTATCAATGACCCAAATAAAAAACAAACAGAGAAATCGCCTAAATTTAGAAAACGATTTAATTGTTAATGTAGCAAAAACGGTTGCGCGATGGGAGAAATTGGTTAACGCAAAAAAGGATCACACTTCACATTAATATGACTCGTGGGTAATTTTTTTTAAAATTTTTTTATTTATATAGAACTAAGATTATAATTACAAATTAAATTAGTTAATAATAAATGTCTTTTAATATTTTCTATGTAAAATGTACACTTTTATACATTTTCTTAATAAAAATGTATATATATGTGAATTTTGTTTTTTTTTTATTGAGGCTTCTCGATCCTCCACGATCCACACTTTGAAAAACACTGCTGTTTATGATGTTCTTTGAAGCAACAGCAAAAACTGATCACTAACGAAAATTGCAGCAGTAATAGTCGTTTTATAATTTTTTATTTTGCTTTTCTGTTGCTTTCAGTAAAAGCAGTGTTTAGTTTTTGCAAGTCTATGCGACTGTTTCCTGCTTTTGCTGTTTGCTTCTTCGGACGCAACAGGTTGATATGACACTACGGCAAAAAAAAAATGCGCTGCAAATAAGTGGTGATTATTCAACGTTTGGCTTCATATTACAATGGTTTTTTAAAAGTTTTCTTTTTTTCAATTAATTATTTATTGTATTTTCGTATAGAAATAAAAATGGCAAATTTGGACGGCATAATCGAAAAGGACTTGGAAATTGAACCAATTGAAAAAAAAAAAAAAACTACTAAATGTCGTAGACGTAAGAGATGTTTTATGGAACGTCCTTCACCGAAACCGTCACCAATGCCTTCGAATACAACTGAATTAAAAGAAATAGCGGTGCAAGCTCTGGTTATTACGAGTATAAGCAATCGAGTTATGACAGACGAGTTCAGCGGAGATTACATAGCGACCAAGATGCGCAGTGTTCCCGGCCCTCAAGCAATATATGCGAAACGCAAACTGAATTCTTCCTTGACATCATGGAGGAGGTACAATGTGCTCCAGTTGCACCGCCACAAGAACAGTCGAATAAGGATGCGGTTCTCGATAAAACTGAAGGCACTTAAATAGGAAACACTTTATTGTTATTTATATTTTGATTTTCCACCTTTTTCCTTTTCTAAATATAAATTGAAATAAATAATATATATATAGTCCTATGGTTCCTCGTGGAGCAAAGGGCCACAACAAGGTTCCTCCATTCTCTTCTGTCTTGCGCCAATCTCTTGATTTCACTCCAGGTCTTGTTTGTTTTCCTTATGTCCAGGTTCAAGTTTCTTCTCCAGGACAGTGCGGGCCTGCCTCTACGCCTGCTGCCTTGCGGATTCCAGTCGATTGTGATTCGGGTGATGTCGTTTGGATCTCTCCTTAACACGTGTCCGAGCCAGCCCCATTTCCTCTTCAAGATCTCTATGCGTAATGGCGCTTGGTGGTTACGGGCCCACAATTCTCTATTAGAAATGGTGACAGGCCAGAAAATTCTCAAAATTTGTCTGAGGCAACTATTTACGAAAACTTGCAGCTTTTGGAGATCTGAGGCAACCAAATTCCAGGTTTCACAGCCATATAAAAAGGTAGACTTGATGTTGGAGTTGAATATTTTTATTTTCGTGCGCCGTGTGATGAACGGGTTTAAGGGCGCCGAAGGCTTGTTTGGTTTTTTTTAAGCGGTTGTCGATGTAGTTTTTTGAACCCCCATTAGCGGATATAATACTGCCCAAATAGCAGAACGAGTCCATCTCTTCAAGTTCCTCACCATCGATTTGGAATTTTTCAGCGTTTGTGGTGTTGATTCGCATTTCTTTGGTTTTACGAATATTTATTTTAAGGCCTACTTTTGCTGCAGTTTATTGTATAAGTGTTAATTTCTTGTTCATATCGGCAAAAGTGTGAGTCATTTGGCAGATATCGTCCGCGTAGTCAAGGTCGTCGAGCCTTCCATTTAGCCTTCAGGTTATTCCTTTTGTTTCGCTGGTAGCTTTGGTCATTACTACGTCTAGGTCAATGTTAAACAGTAGTGGTGATAATACACCATCGTTGGGACACCCATGCAGGTTAAAGCTCTCCATATTGCGTGGTGGTGACGTGTGTCGAATACTTTTTGAAAATCGATGAAAATTAGATAGAGTGGAGAGCGCCATTCTACATATTGCTCAACTATTACTCGAAGGCTGTTAACGTGATCAACGCAGGAGCGCCCTTGCCGGAAACCTGCTTGTTCCGTGCGCAGCTTCGTCTGAAGTGCAGTTGATAATCGGATGTTGATGATTTGAGCAATCACCTTGTTCACCATGGTAAAACAATAGAATGGAATATTAATTGGTATCTTGTTCACATATATAACACAAGAAAACATGTATTAAACGCATTTATACTGCCAGTCCAATTCGGCTTCATACAACGAAAATTCCTTTGGACATCTTTGGTGCTAGGTGGAATGTCTGAATTCGCAGCACAATTTTCCGTCCAACGTCCATTTTCGCTATACCGGTCGAATGTGCCATTCGATGTATATTTGCTTTTATTTTTGGAATGCAAATAATTGCGAAGCACACAGTACGCAAGCGTCATTTTTTTTCGTTCAAAGGTTTTAGTAGAACGCGGAAACGTGCTGACATAACGCCAAAAACATTTTCGATGACGTCTCTTGCACGACTCAATCAGTAATAAAAGATGCGCCGCACTATAGTGAGGCCGCGTTGACTATACGGCTTCATGATATTCGGGCGTAAAGCGAACGCATCATCAGCGACAAGGACGTACGGAACCGGCATTTTCCAAAAACGCAGCGGTTTTGGTGGTGGCAAGCCCAACTGATACGTATCTATTGCTTGTGCAAAGTTGCAGCGATTATACACACCGCCATCAGAAAATCGGACATTTCGACCGATATCGATATAAGTATATCAGCATGTACATATGTCGCGTCAGCAATCCCCATTAATACGATGCTTTGTGTCCTTTTTAAAATTCTAGAAAATGCTGCATAAATGTGTCTTTCATTGCAATGATCGGTGACACCAAAGAAAGGTGCTCAAACTGATCAGATGTCATGTACAAGAAGTTATGATGCAATATGGGTTCTTCTTCCTTTAACACACACATTCTTCATACGCGAAGGAAACATATCATCAAAATGAATATGAATACCATCACTTTTTGAACAAAATATTCATATCATATCATATGCCATATCAACACATAAATCATATGAAGTAAATATGAAGGAAAATCAACCCTGTGCTTATGAAGAAAAATAATATCGTAAAGCATTACTCGTTATGTGGCGATTAAGTGAAGTGAAGTGAAGTAAACGAGTACTAGAGTACAAGAGAGTCTTGCTCGATTTCCCCAACACTTCAACAGCAACAGTTTAAACAGCCACAACAACAATAACAATCAAAACAAAAATTAAACCAGGTCAGGACTTCACTAATTTAGTTAACTTAAAAAATTCTTAAAAACAGTTCCAATTAATTTCAGTGCTTCAGCATTATCAATAAATATCAATGAATGAATACACAATTCAAACTATTAAAATCACAGGTTTCTTTTAGTATTTAGTGTTCTTAAGCCATCACATCCATCTATGACGATCAGTCCAATCATCAGTTTTAACGCATCCAGTCCACCAGCCAGCATGGCAGGTGCAGCCATTTCTATGATCATAAAGATAAAGTGTTTAAGCCTTTAAAAGCTGAAATTAACACGATAAATGGAAATTTTAAAAATTGTTAACATAGCAAATTAACTCAACCCAAACCATGACACTGATCTGCAGTAATTTATGTATGCGTGATACGTAAAAAGAATCACTCCACTTTGTATTTTTCTTATCGCAACTGCATAGTCTTCACAATATTGTCCATTCATATTTCTCTCTCTCTTTTCCTTTCGCTAACCTCTTCTTTTTCGCTTGGATTTTAATCCAATATAAATATGTACTTTACTAACATATCAGTTACATAGTTGAGATTTTACTGGAGGTATATCCATCAAATTGCTTGGGATTTACATATTTTACTGAGTGTTCCATAATCTCATGGAGATGGGCCAAATACTGATTGTTGGAATTTGGGGGATGTGATAAGTGAATACTTTGACCTGAGGTGATCGCCATTAAATATAAGAGCAACACCAAATCATTTCGGCTTAGGTATGGATGTAACTGATATACATATGAAATTTTAAATTGGTCGAGACAGATAAAGAAATCATAATATTTAAGATAAAAACATTTATTGTATTATGGTCTCTGTATAAATATATTACATATATATGTTCATATTCTTATTGAAATACATCATAATTTATATAAAGAAATTTAGAAGAAAATATTGTACATACATATGTTATTCTCCTATATTTTTACACCTTTAACACACATGTCTGTCACTCATCACATTGTTATTAAAATTTTGATATAAACCGAAATTTTGAATTCCCGTATTATTGAGGAGCGAGCGAGTAACTCAAAATATTACGAAATTAAATTAAAATAATAATATGTAATACTATTCAGATAGACCGAGTGGACTTTATATCAGTTGAATATGATTGTTTGATTCTACATATACATATACTTTATCACAAATACATACGAGAATACACATTTTTTAATCTAAATCCAATTGTTATTGTCTAATCAATCAGATTAATTGATTTTGAGAGTTTGAGAAAGTCTTGTTGCTTTCATAATGATGATGGATGTTTTTCAATTTTTGTGTAAAAATACTTTATCTTCGATCAAACCGAAGTCACTGTTAACTGCCTCGTTTATTATATATGTAGTTCTTTTGACAGGCTTGTAAATGGATCGATGGATTGATTGATGAATCAAAAACCAATCAATCAATCGAACCACATTGCAGGTACATTACATGATGCAACATTATGTAAACTATCAAAATGTATGTATGTATGTATAATGTCTATTTAATTTTTTTTTTCACAGTTTCTCACAGATTCCTTGAGGTTTCAATTTTTATTGAGATAAAATTCGCTAAAGGTCAACTAATATTATTACGGCAACGCATGTTAATTCTTTCACAACGGCAGCACACCTCCGTCATTGATTTCCAACAATACAGATGAAAGCATGCACCACATTGTATACAACGTTGGGTTTTACTTTGCCAGGGATAAAGCACTTGTTCATTACGACAGAATTCGCACATGAAACCTCTGCCGGCACAGAGCTAATAAATCAATAATATGATTATTATTATATTTAAACCATAAAATAATGAATACATTGTAATAAATACTTACGATACAGTCGAATACATGTTCTTCGCACAAAGCAATCAATTCATCAATAGAGTGACGCATGCTTTTGTTGTGTACATCAACAAAATCCGACATGGACCACATATCTGGATCACCAGTAATATGGTCGGGTACATCATCAAAGTATTTTTGCTCCCTACAATTGTTGTAATATTAAAATTTTATATATCATAATATTGTTTATCAATCAATATGAACATGCCTTGTTGCGAAACGACAGAACTTTATGAAATCCTTTACGACCTTCAATTGCCGACGTCTATGGCGTGCAACCGACAGTTTTTTATATTTGATATATAATTGCGGATTCAAATCAGGTACATAAAACAATGGAAACGTATACATTTGTTCTATCAACCGATAAGCAAAAACACTAACTGGATAACAACGAAAATCCCATCTACATAAACAGAATAGAATAGAATTCAATATCAATAATAAAATCAAATTACTCATTGAATACAATAAAATCGATTAGTAACTGATGACTTACGATTGAAGTATTTTGGCTGGTATGGCAGAAATCTGATTCCGATGACAACCCGTGCATAGATATTTGCCCAAATATGTACAATAGCGAAAATGTTGTATATATTGCTTGGCGACACGCATACCACAACCAGCGCATCGATAGTTCTGTTTGCCTAACTGTTCCAATCGACTGAAGCACAAATGAAAATAATGTTTTCATCATTATACAAGAAAAGGGAACTGGAAGTTACAAAGAAGCAAAGAACTTACTTGAGTATTTGATGTTCAGTAAAGATTATTTGTTGACGTGGTGGCGCCCAATACTTTGTGCCTCGTGTCATGGATGTTAATGTGATGTCGACTTCGCTGCCTCCTCCACCGTTGTTTAAATTTGTGTAACTTGACGGTAATGGTAACATTTTCTGTGGTGTATCATCTTCGGAGACTAGCCATTTTAGATCAGAGACCTTTGGCAATTGCATGTCTTTAAACTTTGAGATAAGCGTCAATCCAACAGATTCAGCTGAACGTTGTTCTGTACAATTATCACCGATTTCAGCATAAGGTATGTTTTCACACGATCTGGACAACATGAACTAAAACACAATTGATACAATATGGTTAGTTTATGATATGACACTATGATGGTGGTGTAAATTATGCTAACCTTTGAATTGCAACTTGCATTAGAAACAGAGATATGTTGCTCTTGCGGCTGCTGTTGCCTTTGCCTCTGTCTTGCCCATTTGACATGTTCAATTGCCGATATACATGCTTCGGATATCCGAAAATGTGCATTTTCTTTTTCGAGATCGGTATTGTTACGTGAGAAACGTGACATTTGCAAAAATGCCGCTAGGCTTTGGTTATCCATTTTCGGCATGGATGATTCTCCACTTGTGTTTGTTGGTGGACTACCGCTAGCATTTGGTATAATATCAACTGGAACGGTTGGTGAATGGCTATGATTGCTGGTGCTAGTGCAACTTATGGTCGTGGATGCTATTGGCGTTGTATAGTCTAACATGCTGACGCCATCCTGAAAGAGGTTTTGTGAATTACGTTTATGTAGCTTCTTTCCATTGACGGGTAGCAGTGTATCTAGAATCGCAATACTATCTGGACTCTCTGCATTCTGATAGTTATAGTCACCGGTAAAATTCAAGGACCAACTTGTAAATGTAGGTGGTGATCCAAAGAGATTCGTAAAGAAATTATTTATTGGGCTTGCACCTTTCGGTTGTAGTCGTTTTTCTGGTTTCCCTTTCATTTTTGCCCTTATTGGGATCTGTAACTTTTTATCATTTCTATCCGATTTCTCCGTGCTTTGTTGTTGTTGCATTTCAACACTTTGATCTGTCCAAATCTTAATGTTATCACAATTAATAAGTTGTATGCGACGTTGTGATGATGTATTCGAGTTTATTGATAAAGATACAGATGAGGCAAGGGAACTGGAAGTGGTGGAGGAATTTGTTAACGACGTATGACTTCTTCGACTGCCTGCTGATGTCGATGGCATTGCATCAAGTTCATCTGTGCTATACGACGAAGGCGATGTAGAGTTCACCACGATATTTACATTACCATTAGCCTTAAGCATTTTGCGTTGATGCATTGAAGGTCTATATACTTTTGGTGGCATTTTATTCATTGGCAATTCAGATGTTGATGTAGTTAATGTCTTACACCGACGCCTTGTTGCAGTAAAAAGCATTCGATCAATATCCAATTTAATACATGGCAAACTTTTGACACGACGAATTGTGGTCGGTTTGCTGGTCGTCAAATCGACCTGAAAGACAAAAAGAAACAGAGGCATTCTAATTTCATATTTATTATATTAATATTTGGACATCAATGAATACGCACGGTTGTCTTGATTCCGTTGATTTCTTCGTGTACTGTAATAAGTCTATGTGAAGAAATTGAAAAGTTAGGTTGCGATATTGTGCGTCTGGATAAAGTGTGTGACTGGAGCAGTTGAGGATCAAGTTGACTCAACAGACAATATTGATTTAGCTCAATTGCTGAGAGACAGATAAAAAGTGCAGTGGCATAGTTGCTTTGGCGCAAGAAGGCGTCATTGTTGTAGTAGTACTCGAGCAGTTCCTTGTCACTGACGAGCGTTTGAAGGCACTGTGACAATGAGCGCGTCGAAAGGCAACGCGTCAGCCACACACGTAAAAATTCAACAATACTACAAGGTTGCTCCACGGTTAAATCTCTTCCCATAACTGCCGGAGGTCCAACAGCATACGACGACATAACTTCAGTAACACGCAGGAATTCAAAATCATCAACTAAACGGTGCAAGTCATCATCACTTACATTGGCGGGTGCCAATGCATTGACAATTTCTTTATCATTCTGATTGTGATTGTGGGAGGAGTCCGTGTATTCGTATATTTTCTTCTAAAAGTATATAAGACAAAAGCACAAAAATGTTGCGGTTAGCGCTCTACTAGGAAAACAGAGAATATGACAAACACTTTTATCAGACCCACAGACAAGTGGACATGCACATATGTATATGCATACATGTGCATGTATGTACCAAGCGTAAATATGTATTTTGTATAAGTTATCATAGCACTTTCTTTATGTCCGTTTTAGGCATTATCGAACTGGAATCACGTCGCTAACTACATACATACTTATATACATACATAGAATTCATAAAAATTATACCCACCGTATTACTGAATCTGAAGCCGTTCTGCAATATTTCTAAACAGGTTGACACCATCAACAGAAAGGCGTCATCATCTGTAGCATTGGCCAATGATTTTTGAATGCGAAAAAAATAAATTGTGGCGCTGCGGAGTTTTTCAACCAATGAACCAAGAATGACGTTTCGTTTGATCTCCCGACTGCATCGAGTCTCACATTTACGGGATATCATATCTAATTTCTAATAAAGTGGTGGCATTCGATCATCATCATAATTTTGTTGCGAACAGCATCTTACGGCTGCTAAGTTCCACTATAAAATTATTCACTTGTCTGTCTGTCTGTCTGTCTGGCAGTAGACAGTGCTCGTTTAACTTTTGCTTGCTCAGCTGTTCGATAATATTAATTGCTAATACACTTTACAGCACTACCACAGAACCTACATTTACTATACAGCACTGTATTTTAAAATAAACAAAACATTGTGCAGCACTGAAGAAAAAATGCACATGTTTCTTTTTGGACACTGAAAACGTAGTTGTGTAGTTATTCTTTTGTGTGATAGCAAAATTATTAGCAAAATTAATAAAAATGGAGACGGAAAATATAGACGTTGATTTGCTTGAATCTTTAATGGAGGTAAAAAAGGGCAAAAAGCGTGCTGCAAATGAGGATACCCAAATGCAAGTGGATGAACAAAGCGGCATTGAAGGCAGCAGTTCCACGAAAGCTAGCGCACCCCGTGCAAAGCGTATCAAGAGTGAAATTAGAAAAGTCTCAGTACCACCACACAGGTAAAGTACCTATGATATGTACAGGAATAACTTTTATTTATTGTTACATATCATATTTTACATCACAGATATTCTTCTTTGAAGGAACACTGGATGAAGATATTTACACCGATTGTTGAACACATGAAATTACAAATACGCTTCAATATGAAAGCACGACAGGTACGTGGCGCAGATGGTTGACTTTCTAGATATTTAGGCTAAAAGTACTTACACATTCTAGGTTGAGCTACGTATCTGTCCAGAAACCCCAG
Source organism: Amiota mariae (assembly GCA_035041805.1). Classification (NCBI taxonomy): domain Eukaryota; kingdom Metazoa; phylum Arthropoda; class Insecta; order Diptera; family Drosophilidae; genus Amiota; species Amiota mariae. The sequence goes on from JAWNKV010000010.1 coordinate 873,593, forward strand.
ATATATCTAATCTACAGAAAGGTGCTGATTTCGTAAAGGCTTTTCTTTGTGGCTTTGAAGTAGACGATGCTTTGGCTTTGTTACGTCTCGAGGATCTCTTCATTGAATCATTCGAAGTTAAAGATGTAAAAACTCTCAATGGTGATCATTTAAGTCGCGCCATTGGCCGCCTTGCTGGTAAAGGTGGTCGCACAAAATTCACCATTGAAAACGTAACCAAGACCCGTATTGTACTCGCCGATAGCAAAGTTCACATACTCGGTAGTTATCAGAACATTCAGCTAGCTAGACGTGCTATTTGCAACCTGATTCTTGGCTCACCACCCAGCAAAGTGTATGGAAATTTACGTTCAGTAGCAACGCGTCTCTCAGAGCGTATGTAAATATGGATGTGATTTGCTATGTAGAGATATACATACATATTTTTTTTATATATATAATAAATAATGTTTAATAATATAGTAGAATACACACATAATAGTATAGTATATGGAAATGATTTGAAAAAAAAAGAACGTTAAGGTTCTTAGCCCGCTACGCATCGCATCAGTTTGGTATGTATCGTCCATTTTATATCAACTTATAGTTTTGTCACGATGAGTAGAACCAGCATAAAAAACGTAACTGCTGCCAACACTAGAATAATACACATCTTACGATTCTTGCGTTGGTACATTTCAGCGCGGTGCAACTGTCGCAAACCTTCCGAAACACGCGTTTGTGTTTGTTCAACATTGTAATCAATTCGGTCAAGGATAGTGCCTTGTTCATGTACCATTTGGCCAAGATCCTTGAAGATGTCATTAAGATCGTAGATGGATTTGACGATTTTTGTAACTTCAGCTTCGTGATGCTTTACTAAACGTGTGTTATCCTCTTCGAAGAGAAGCAGTTGCTTTTGCGTTAACCGATTAGCGATTGGCTTTTGGAAATGCTCATCGATATCATCTTGTTGCGATTCATCTTCATAAAGATATGCATTATTTGGCGATTGTGTTATTGTCGTTTGTGTTGTTGCTGCAATTTTGTTTGAAGACGAAGATGTGGACATACCATCATGGGGCTGTAGGAAGTTATCGAATGTATCGACGAAATTATTGCCGCCACCATCAATGCCATTGGCGGCGGCTTCATTACCGATACCGTCACCTAATTCAACATTTGTAAATTCGCCATTCTCAAAATACTTTTGTGAACGTTCCTCACGAGAGTTTAACTGTTCTATGTAAACATTCTGACTCCCACGGAACTTTAATGTAAGTTCTTGCAGCTGCAACAAGAGGCAGGTTAAAGCATTTGATGTCAATCGTTGCTCGCATTTGCTACCAATGCCAAGACTAGAACGTATACATTGAATATGTCGATGTGTCGAGGTTATAAGTTTTGAAATCTCTTGACTGAGTACCTCAATCTCAGCTTCTTCTTCACAGTTCTCATCAAACGTGGGCCGCAACAGGTGACGTGCATGCAGCGAACCAAGTTCATCTAGTTTCGGCTTAATTCTAAATTAGAAACAAATAAACAAGGATTACAAAAAATCAAGATCACAATTCAAAAATTTAAATGATCCACAACAGGTGTTTGTTTGTTTGTCTGCTTGTATGTGTCTCTTACTTTGACATGGCATATTGTGCCTCTTCGAGTTTATCGATCCAAATCGGTGGCGTACCAAAGTCATCCTGCAACTCCATGCCCTCTTCAGCATCGCGTATATTGTGTTTCAATAGACGTTCTGCATCGCTGTCGCGCTATAAGATTTCATCGAAAATTAATCTGTCGCAATCAATCGATTTCGTCTTCACCATATACCATATGCTACACAATAGGATCAACTTACCCTACTATCTTCAGGAAAGCGATGTCGATTTTTAGACGTATTATTTCGCATAATAATGAAAACCTCAGTTAGATTTCGAGAAGTCATCGTGTCGATGTCTTTGAAAAGCAATCAAATTTATCAATATTATCATCAATATCATTCAGCAAAGAAACAAAAAACTATAATATGTAAATAAACAGCTGAGCAAAGTAATGAGTGGCGGCGTTGTTAGATCGCAGCGAAATCAAAGTGTGGCAACGCTCTGCACACAAGCAGCTGCTCTCAGTATAAATTGTGGTTACATATTTTTCTTTTAAAACACTGCGATTTGTCGGCCGATTGCTGCAATGTGGTCACCGATCCGGTCCTGAAAGCGTTAGTTTTTAAAAGTGAAAACGATCAACTTAAGTCAGTTAGTCAACCGGCATTAAACGAATTTGATAATTGTCACACTTGGGTAAGCATTTATTGATAATTTCATCAAAAAGTAAACCAGGAAGTGTGAAAAAATGTGAAATTCACATTTAGGCCGTGAATCACACACATGTGGATATACACACACCCCTAAAATTTACCCAACCATAGCCAAGCAAACGAAGGCTAAGATGACAATGGTAATGGTGATGGTGATGGTGACTGACTGGCAGTAGTCAGCAGGTGGTAAATGTAAGAAGTGTGAAAAGTGATTGAAGCTGATTTAAGTAATTTTGCAAAGAACAACTACATAAAGTCCTAATATTTGTGTATGTAATATATACTACATAAGTATATGTATATAGTCAAATAATTAAAATATAAACGAACGAGGGTTGCCTCTTATATTTCCAGAGAGAAACAGAACAATGTTTTTTTTCATAAAAGGTTATATTGATCTTCAAAATATTTTCCAAAAAGATTCGCTTCAACAATTTTTTGAAAAACCCAAGCGCCACTCAGAATAAGGTATCTGCAGAACATGCATTTTAGAACAAAAAGAAGACCGATTATTTCGATGTGGTCAAAAAGTTTCTTGTGTGATTCGACGTTTGAGAAAATGACAACAAAATTCATCAGCGGTAGCCACGGTGGAATTCGAAAACCATCTATGGTGCTTTATCGATGCAGTCTTGTTCAGATAAATCACATCAGAGATTGTAATAAATAATGCGAGATAATTTTTTCAAGTGGCGCTCGTGTGTTAGAGTACGCGTATTTCAGAGTTCGACCATTACCAAGTAAAGCAAGGAAACTGTCTGTCCTCCAATAACAACGAATGTCTTCACTATGTCACAAAGCCACATATCATCAAATAACTCTGCGTTCACTTCATTCGGAGACATATTTGGAAAAACATTAGTGAAGCGAAACAGATGCAGCTCAATAAAAAATAATATAATGATTCAAACTGATTCAAGTGGTTAGCAAATTACAACCACTGAATTCCTTATTAGGGCCGGATTCATGGCGGGGACCCTACACCTTGAGGGCCTTCTCAAAAAAAAAAAATTTAGAAAACTAGTATGTATCTTAATAGTGGGAATTTGTTTTTAAATGGTTTTATTTAAGTCACAACATTAAGAGAAGGAGGGGTGGGGGGGGGGGGTGGATTAGGTTTGGGGAAAATTTTGTAAGCTGAATTAGGACCAGTTCTTGACATCCGATTGAGCTGATATTTGGCATACACCTTTAGTCCTGATGCAAATACAATATGCGATTATATTTTAGTCTGATCAATGGTCTAGATTTATGAGGAAAGTGGTGTGATGATTGGTACCTGGTACCTACCTAATTATTTTTAACTTTTAGTACATTTTCTGCATTAAACTTAATAATGTCGTACTTTTTTTTTTTTTTGTTTTAAATAAAAATAAACTTATCGAAAGATATGTTTTGATTGAAACCTAATGCCATTGTGGCACTCTGAATAAGTTTCTGTTATTCTTAAAAAAAGCATAACTTCTTAAATTTTATCTCACCGATTACCATTTCTCAGTTCCATTCACTATTCAAAACTGGAATTCCCCCAGCAAATACAATATTTACTGTTGATTAGTTGATCAAAAATCACTGTACCTGATCAGCAAGAACCAAATAAACGTTATGGACGGGATATATGAAATGAAGTAAAGATATCAGTCTGGAACTCTATGGTATAGTATATCAAAACCTCCTTGTGAGTAATTTTGATTCACAAATCTACAAAAACTTTTAGCATTCCAACATTTTGGCCAACTAATTGTGGTTGTTATACGACATAGGACAACAACAAAATGCCAGGGGTCTGAAAAACTTCCATGTCTGATTTTAAGAATTAAAAGTTCTAGTAATGTTTATTATATTGGTTGAGTACCACGCTGGAGTCTCACCAATCGGGTGATGTAAAACTGTAAAAATAATATTACAAAATTTCTTGGTTGTCACCGAATTGTAGATTTGCAATCAATAAAAATTTTTATTTAACATAATAATAATAAATGAGTAATCCTCGCTGGTGGTAGTAGAGTGGAATAGTGATGATGATGATGGCGTCAAAAGTATTGAACTTTCAATAGACAATTCACCTGATGACCCGTGATTCTATGAATGCATATACATAAGTATGTATTTAATTGTAATAAAACTGATAAGCGACAAGTTAATGCGCATCTACTAGTATATTTAATAATTTGTTTAGAATTAACACAATTTTGTTATTTATTTACTCGTTTAAAGAAATACTGTGCTAGAGATTGTGTATTGTGAATTTGGGATAATGTCTCAAAATGGCTCAACTACTATAATAGATGATGACCCAATAAATATTATTCCAACAACGCCAACTCTAGAGAGTCCATCAATACGTCGTAATATCAGCGATGGAAACCTTTTGCCTCAAGACATCAAGGAGGCACGTGTCCGTGTCATTTACACAGGCGGCACAATTGGCATGACGCGCAATGAGAGAAACGGTAATTAGAAATGAATCTTTTGTTTTGATTACTATTATACATATATGTATTAATTTATGATTAATGTTAACAGTTTTGGCTCCAATTCCTAATGCACTCATTAAAAGCATTCGAAAATATCCAAATATACACGATGAGGAATATGCTTTGCGTCGCTTTGGTGCCTCAGCTTCAATGGGACCACTTGTTCTCCCCTATGTTAAAGATGAACCGAGACGTGTCCTATACCAAATTACAGAATATTGCCCATTGCTTGACTCAAGCAATATGACAATGGATGACTGGGCACGCTTAGCCAAGGACATACGTGTAAGTCATGCAATTTTCCATAATTTATATAAATTTATGAATGTGAATTTCCTTTTCACTTGCATACTAGCAATCCTATGAGTTCTTTGACGGATTTGTAGTACTTCATGGTACTGACACGCTATCATATACCGCCTCGGCTTTGTCGTTTATGCTAGAGAATCTTGGAAAAACAGTCATCATTACTGGTTCACAAGTACCAATTTTTGAAACACGTACCGATGGCAAAGATAATTTTACAACAGCTTTAATACTTGCGGGCAATTATGTTATCCCCGAGGTATGTGTATTCTTCGGGAATAAATTGTTGCGCGGCAATCGCACTGTCAAAATTAGTGCGAACTCGTTTGATGCATTTGATTCGCCCAATGTGCCACCTTTGGCGAGGATCGGTATTAATATAAATGTCGATTATAGACTCATCTTTCGACCATGCAGCGTGCAACGCTTCTCGGTACATCTTAACTTGGATAATAATGTAAGCGTACTGCGCATATTTCCCAGTATTTCGTTGAGTACTTTCCAAGCATTCTTAGCGCCACCCGTTAAGGGTGTAGTCCTGCAATCCTTTGGCTCCGGAAATGTACCATCAAATCGTAAAGATTTTCTTCAAGCGCTTAAGGATGCTTCGGAGCGCGGTGTTATCATTGTTAATTGCACACAATGTCCCACTGGTTCGGTAGCTGAGATTTATGACACTGGAAAAGTACTTTTTGACATTGGTGTCATACCGGGTTACGATATGACGCTCGAGGCTGCTCTAGCTAAACTATCTTATGTGCTCGGTAAAACGGAATGGTCATTGCCTGTCAAAAAACAGATGATGAAATTGAATCTCCGAGGCGAATTGACTTCGGCTATCGCTTCCAAAATGGAGGAATACGATCTGGTTGATGCTGTAGCTCGATCTCTACAATTGCCCAATCCACAGGAATTGGATCAACTTGGTGAAACACTTTTTCCAGCTATGATCAATGCTGCGGTCGTTAATGGCGACATAGGCAAGGTATTTTCCCCCTTCAAAAGCATCCAAATGGAATCCAAATTGAAGTGAACTTTAATTACAGATTAATAATCTCAAGGCATATGGTGCAGACTTGTCTGGTGTAAATCACGATAACCGTACAGCATTGCATTTGGCTTGCCATCGTGGCAACGTCACCATGGTCAATCATTTGTTATCCAATGGTGTCTCTGTACACATTCGCGATTGCTACGATCATACGCCACTCATTGAAGCTATTTCAAAAGATAATCATGAGATTATCCAATTGTTAATTAGCTGTGGTGCCCACCTAACAGGCTCATTACGAGCAATCGGCGAACAGCTATGTGCAGCAGCCTCACGTGGTGCTATGCAACGCTTACATTCTTATCAGTATGCCGGTGCTGATCTTTTACAGACAGATCCTTCGGGGCGTACGGCACTCCATGTAGCAGCCCTACACAACTTCCCTGAAATCGTGAAGTACTTATTGCCCTTTGCTGAAAATCTGCAGGCTGTAGACCTACTGGGCTTAACGGCTCTAGACTATGCTACACGTGCTGGTCACAAGGATATTGTTCAAATATTGCAAGATGCAATTAAGAAATCATCATCATCATAATTTTACCTTAACTTATTGTTCCTACAAATCTTTTTGTAGATTACGCCAAAAAAAACTTACATTATCACAAAATACAATGTTCAATTTTATAGTAGATTGATAAAAAAAATAATGAATCTTCCATTTAACCAAGTCTTACACTCATTTAACACACATAAGTTGATCAATCGATCTATTAATTACTGCCATGGTGATGTCTCTTCTAACATATTCGTATCCTGAAATCTAATCTGATGCCAATATACGTGTATGTATTGTACATAAGCAATGCATATTATGCATGGGCGTAGCCAGAACTTCATCTTGTCTTCGGAATATCTTCTTTACAATCATGGATGCGATGAATGGATTGTATGCTACACATCGCTTATCGAATGGAAATGAAGACATGGTGTGTATGGGGCGTTGAAATCAAGGAGAAGATGAGAAAGAAGAAGGAATATATCTAAAATAGATTGAAGAAAAAGTTGGTCCTTTGATTGAAAGCTGGCACTACAAATGTTTGTAACACGGCGAGACGATTTTTTTGAGATCCTGAAATAACGTCAGACATAACAGGCATATACATATATAAATCTCTTAAAAAGGTTTCATACTATACTTTCTTGCAAATGATTTGGGAATCAAAAAAATTATGTAGCCTTTGACCACTATGCCACAGAGACAAGAGAATTGTACTTATGCATGGTACAATATGCCAGTGAGTGTGCATAAAATTTTATTTCATGTAAAGGATATAATCGCATCTTCTAATCTTCCACAAACCCTCTGAAAAAGATCTAGAGTCGAGAAACAAAGATGTAAGAAATTATCGTGAACTATTCACTTGAAAGTAACTCAAATTTTTTGAACAGATTGCTCATATCGTCAGACCCCTTTAAAATCAGTTTGCGGAAAGCGGCTAAAACAAAGCAGTGAAGATTAATTAATGAAATTATTGGCTTATTATCCGAACCGGAATATGAATATGACGAAGATATTGATTCCGTCAAACTTTTTTTTTTATTTTCTTATCACTTTTCTTATTTGAATATATGTACATATAATATATGACAAACTTTTCTTATTAAATATACAATACATGTATTTCAAATTTGTTTCAGAAATATATGTTAATTTATACTTCTCAGAAAAAATTTAAATAATGACATTTAAAGCCTCTATATCAAGTTAATAAATATAGCGTTCTCAGCGAAAACCCTTGTTGATCTTCAATCTCAAGTTTATTTCATCTTGACATCTAAATTGATATATGTACATAGAGTTGAAATTAAATCTTATACTAAACCCTAATTCAGTATTTTAAAATTTTATTTTGCACTGGAAATTGTTTTTCGAATTTGACTCTTTGGCGCTTCTTGCCTCTGGAGCCTAGAGCGACCGCATCGCTTGCTCTAACCAAGGGCGCTGCCCTAATTGTCAGGACGACATTAAGTTTGATTTGATGTTGAAATCAACTTTAAAATTACCTTAAAATCACTTGGTACCATCTTGTTGATCACGCTATTTTAATGATTTGGAATAAATCTAATTCAAATGTATTGGAAATAAAGGCATATTTGTGTGTGTCTAAATTAATGACAGAATGCTATTAAACTAGAAATTATGGTCTTTTCAAGTACACGTTATATAGGAGTCAGGTAAAAAACTGGGCGGATCACGCACATTTTTTCTGTCCAATACAATGTTGATTTCTGTATTACTTTTGTTTCATTGTTATACATACTTTTGTTTGGTTGTTATGACTTTTGGCTTCATAGATTTGATCAAAGCCACACTGTGCGTCGTGGACACGATCAAACTGCAATATCAAATTTTATCATAGTGTTTATGAAATGTTTATGTTGTAGGACACATATGTATATATACAAATATCTTTGATTCCACACATAGTAATATATCTGTTAACTTTGTCTTCGCTGTTGTTGTGGTTGATGCTGCTGCTGCTGGTGTTGATGATTATTCTAGATGGTGGATGTAACAACTAATGTGGCCTAGACACGGTCAACCCCGGTGTGACCAGTTTCATCATAGTGTTAGTGAAATCTGTATGGGTGCGTCACATACAAGATGTTTGATGGATTTTTCTTCTTTTTTTTTTTTGAGAGCATTTAATTTTAATTCCAATCAAACGTTAGTAGTACATAAATGCAAAATGACAACTGCCTTGGTAGCCTTTTTTAATTGATGGAAGAAGATACTTGTGAAAGGGTAAAACACATAACTTTGAGACAGTTGCAATCTTTTGGATCTGTCACAAGGACTCCACTAGTAACTTATCACGTTTCGTGAAGCCCTTGGCAATGTCGCTATAAGTTTCCATAAACTCCAAGATGATTGCAGTCTGGCTTATATTTTTATGTTTTTCCCTAATCGCATTTACGAAAATTTTTAAATAATTTTTATGAAATAAAAAATTGAAATAAACAATTATTATTTTATTTATTTACACTGCATGAGGTAAAACAAGGATGGCATATGTGCTCAAACTGCCCATTAGTTAGTTACTAGTTGATTCCATTATTAGAATAATTAGTTTATACGCTTTGTTATTAATTATTGAAAGTCATATATTGATACATTCACAATCTTCCTTAATCTCGTCGTCTTTCAAATTATCTGTTGTATATAGCGCAGGAGCGTGTCATTGCCATCAACTATTCTTTTCAATTTTAACCTATTGAAGAAGTTGTCGTCAAGTTGGATCAATATACTCGTATAATGTCTCCAGCTGCAAACAGTTTTGAATCAGTTCCTGTACTTGTCTTGTTGACATTAATTCCTTTAATCTTTAATGCATTCAAAGATGGTAGTTCCGATAATACATAATAACTATCCAGTATCGAATGTATAACAATACAATTCCGAGTGTCGAATTCATAAACTACATGATGATCTGATGCATCTGAAAAACACAATGAAAAAACAATAAGTCTTAAGTTTAATAGGCAATTATTTTCTTACATTATAATAAAATGTACAAACGCACCAATGATGCCAGCTAATTACCGGAGTTGTGTATAGAAGGCAAAAACCACGCTTATGAACTTTTAAAATAAAAAAAAGGAGCGTAAGCAAATCGACAAGGAACGAAGCAAACACGATAAACGATACGTACGAGAGAGAGAGGCAATAGACACAAGAACGACGTATACCATGATACAATAATATAACCCAGACAGCATTTGGAAGACTCTTTTCATCGTCAATCGTCCAAATGAAGATATTTGGTAGATAGCAACAATTTACAAAAACAAAATACTATACACTGTCATCGGCATTTCGTTTTACAGACACTCGCAATCTGTATGCATTGGCGCTACCTTGTTTTATTGTATCATGGACAATAGCGAACAACCGTTATAATAAAGAATGTGAAGAAGAAGAAGACGGTGACGCTATTCATTTGCTTTGGAATTTGTACAGTGAGTGGCCGAACTAATTTGTGAATTTTGTGATTTGAATTGATGAGAAGCAATTAATAAATTATTTTTTATTGTTTTCCGTGAAACCCCAAAAAACAAAATGAGCTCAACTTCACGGAGAGCATTTGAAATGCGCATAAAAGAGAGGCAGTCAGAATAATCTATCTATCTTCTATATCTATATATATCTATCTTCTATCTATATACTTATATATAAAATCGTAAGCCTCTTTCAGTCTGTGCAAGCTAATCTCAGAAACGGCCTAACCAATTTAAATGCTGTTTTTACTGGTGTATTGTAGCAAGCATCCTGTAACATATAGCGTTTATTTTATCAAAATCGACCTACTAAATCAAAAGATATTAATTTTCATTAATTTTTCATCAAAAGACAAATAAACTAAAGAACATTTTTTTCATTGCTTATGCTTTGAATTTTGTGTTGTTTTGGCTGTTGCTGTATTTATTCCTCTCATTTATTGATAACTGAGTAAGCACAATAATATTGCGCTCTTCGTTGTCTTATTTTTGTATATGATGATCAAAGTATTCGGTGCAAGAGAGGGACAGTGTGTTTCGTTGTTCATGCTTTGCTGCTTCCTTAATTTTGTGTTGTTATTGTTGTATTTATTCCTCTCATTTATAGATAAACTAATAGAGTAAACACAAGAGTATTGCTCTCTTCATTCTTTTCTTTCTGTGTATGATGTTCATATGATAACGGAATAAGATCAAGAGAGTGTATTGTTGTTCTTATTGCATTTTTTGTTTGATTCACAAACAAGAAACTTACTTAAAGCGGCCTAGACACGATACAACTGCTGTAATACAAAATTTACGTATGTATGTGTGATACAGCATACAACGCATGCAACGTGGTATGCAAGTTGTAAATCACCATTTCTTGTTATCTTTTGAAGTGTGCAGACGACAATGTCAATGACTCAATGCATTTCACAATCACAAAAATTTCAAAAGCCGTCGGCACTTCACAAATTTTCACATTAGCGCACACGTCCCCTCACTTCAAAAATTTCAAATAAATGACCACTTACCTATATTTGTCTCATTCATAAACACTCACCTTATGGAGGTGTAAATTAGACAACTACGCACTACATGGTCAAAGAGATCATCAAAAAAATCTTTCGTTGCACGAAATATCCAAAATCATTGGATATTTTATACAGCCACAAACGTGAGACACTTATGTACACATTTCACTATGATAAAATTGTATAACAGCAGTTGTATCGTGTCTAGGCCGCTTTAGTTAATTGAAATAATGCGTTTCGGTCGATTTTGCTGAAAATTTTGTTAACTGCAGTTTGTAAATAACTATCTATATATGTATACTTATATCTCAATAACGGCTGAACAAATTTCGATGATTTGGACCGAGTACGGAGCGTAGTTTTGGAGATACAGACAGCTTTTCTACTTTGTAACATTTACTCATTTGGCGCAAAATATACTGAACCAATCTTAATAATTTTTTTTTAAAGAACAAATAAATCCTAATGCACAAAATTGCATACTTATTTTTTTCATTTTTTAAAAGTTAATATACTATTTTTTAGCATTAAGTTTTTGCAAGGCCAAGCACAAAACGTTTTTTCGTTGTTAATGTTGTGCTTCTTCTCGCATTCTCTTTGGTTGTTGTTATTGTTGTATCTTGTATACTCTTCACGCTGTGAATAGTATTATAATTTTGTCATGAAGTTTGTAACACACAGAAGGAGACATCGGAGAACCCAAAAAGTATATATTCTTGATCAGCGCGACGAGACGAGTTGATCTAGCCATTTCCGTTTGTCTGTCTGTGCGTCTGTATGCATGCAAATTAGTCCTTCAGTTTTTGAGTAAGCAAAACTTTCTTTTCACCATATGCAGTATATTTGTTGGAATCAGTCGAATCAGAACATTTAGGGGGTTACCACCCATACAAACCTGGATCCAAATTCATGTTCTTATAAGAGAAATTCACTGATACAAACTATTCACCATACAACTATTCAGTCATACACATAATACGTGCATTCCATTCATATTACTGGAACGAAATGCAACGTACATTCATATTCACTTTAATTGGGGCCCAAAAAATAGGAATTCCTTTCAGAGTAAATAATTCAGTTGCCGTTTTGAATGCATACTTGCAGAAGTCTAGTTAATAAAATGAATAAAATCAATTAATACAAATATTTATTTTTTATTTTATTAAGCACACTAAGCAGATATTTGACCAAAAAATATTTTCCGTGGCTTGCGCAAAATTTGTACTTGTACTGTGGCAAATACTTATTGCATACATGTGCACAAAACAACAAAAAAATTCGTTTTTATTTGAATTAGCCAAATTTTTTTTCGGTGCAAATGATTTTTATTTTGTCGCGTAAATACATAATAATATATTTGCGCAAACAGAAATTTATTTCTCTGTGCATTGTTGTCATAATTCCAATGCAATTTTTTTTTAAACAAAAAGAACAACAAAAACATCATTAACTGACATAGAAAAATAAGACATAGCGAGTTATCATTGCTGGTGTTATTGTGTCTTTGCTGTTTCAGCTTTGCTGTGGCTACGGGTTTTCCCGTATTTGAAAAAAACAAATTTTTTTGTTTTAAAATTCTTAATTTCTAGTCGAGCCTAGTGTGAACGCCGATTTAGATTTAGTCGGCTTGGAACATCTTTATCATTTTGTTTTTTTCTTTTTAGTGATTTTATTCCAATGACATTGTAGATTAAAGGCACCAACCGTCACAATACCTGAAACACGTGGTATGTAGTTTGGGCGTAACACATTGAAATACTCAAAACAAAGCAAAACAAAGCACTGCACCGTTCTCTGTTCACTCACTATATAGTTTTGTTCACTTGTTGTGAAACAAACCCAAAAACTAGTTGTGAACATTCACTCAATGTGCACAAAAAGTGAAGTGTTCATGAACAGGAAACGTAGATTCGTTGTATATATTGTAAATGAACTAAATATATTTGAACGATAAAAGTTTAAAATATGAATTGAATAATCAGGGCTGCATATTAGAGACAAACGTATTTGTTAATGTGTTCGAATATTGTTTGTAGCCCTTGTACAGTGCTGGAAAATCTTCTGTTCAGCTGGTATTTCTAAACACTGGAAATACTGCTGACATGGACATACTTATTGTTAGAATTTTGGTAATTTAATAATAATAATAGATTTATTTATATTTTGATACATGTGTAACACGGCAAATAAAAATACACTCAGCACACACATAGATGTACTACATCGTAGATTAGTAGATTTAAGTTATATTCAAGGAGCACTTAGATCTTAAACGACGCACACGTCAGAGATCGGAGCCATTGCAGCGGTAGCAGTTCTCTGTAAGTTCTCTCACTTTGGCAATTATTAATGTAGTTCTTTATTATTTGTTCTCTTTGTAGTCAAACACATAGATGATACGGAGATAAAGGCAGATATTGCATGTGGTAAATTTCCCCTTCCAAAAGAAAAGTTGGTTACTGGACTTTATAAGAAATCCATAACCATAACTACATAACAGAACCATGTTAACGAACGAAAGCGAAGGCGACTATTTGACCGTTGAGGAGCAACAAAAGCAACAGAAACAGGTAAGTATCTGATGATAGTGCTGATGTCATGATTTTCATAATACTTATGATTGATAATAACTTGTTTAAGTCAAATATGTCTGCGCTTAACGAACACGATGACGACGAAGAGCATACATCCGAGGCAGATTATAGTAAACGTAGCGCCAAAATAGAAGAGTCTGTAAAGGAACTCGGTCAACGATTAAGTTCTTTGAAATTGAAAAGAACTACATCGTTGAAACACACTGCCATTGCCACGGATCACGACACATCCACAAACGAACCGCCCTATACGTCAACACCTATACTGACGCCTGTAAAGGAACATGAACGTTTTGAACGTGGAACAGGATCAAGTTCAGTGTCATTGTCTACTGGAAACGAAAAGCTTTTGTTGATGCGTCAACAATTGGAGGAGAATAAAGCGCGTTTCGCACGACGTTCTACCAATAACAAACAATTAATGCAGATTGTAACAAAGATGAAGGAGAAAATGGGTATCACACAACAAAGCCTATTGGAAACCACAGAGTTGCGACGTTCAATGACAGATTTAACATCAGCTGGTAGCGATCCAACGGATCCTCGAGATCGGCATAGATCAGCGACAGATTTGTCATCAAGAGGATCCATTAACATAGACCGAGAACGGAATAAGTATCTCGAAAATCGTGTCCGGCTGCTTGAAAAACAGCTTAATAAAGAACGGAATACGGTGGTGCAGGCGCAAGAACGTATCATGACCCTTGAACGTGCCAATGAAGAACTCGAGCAGAGCAGCAACAGCAAAGTTCAAATTTCAATATCGTCAAAGGAAACATCCACTGATGATGTCATCCATCAATCAATCAACGATGACGATATACAAGATCAAGTTAAACTGGAAATGGCCAAAGAAATACAAAACTTACAAAATCTATTGGCACAACATGAGTCTGAGAAATCTGCGGCAAACGAAGGAAAGTCAGAACATTCAGCAGAAGTTCAGCCCCAGCCGGAACTTAAAATAGACGACAATATTATTGCTGAAAAACTTTTAGAACTCGAGTCGACTATAGAAGCCTTGCGAAAAGAGCTAAGTGAACGTGATGAAAGAATAAAGAAACAGGAGGAGGATATTGCCGAAAAAGTCATTGAATTGAATATATTGAATGCAAATGTCAAGGTGCTGGAGGAGAAGTTGGCTAACAGCGTTAAAAACAAATCGATTTTCTTACCCAATGACAGTGATAATGATGATGATGTCAATGAGAAAAAGGAGATGCAACAACTCAAACAGAAACTGGATGAGAACAATAAGGCCATGATAAAACTAAAGTTAAAGGTTAAGCAATATGAGAAACAGGAAAAGCAACGATTAAATGAATGCAAATCTGAGATTGAACAAAGAAACGCACTTTTGGAATTGACGAATAATGAGCTGCAGCAAAAGATCACCGAACTGGAAGATGAAAAGGGACATTGGCAATTGGAACAGATTAATGAGGGGGCGGAGTCTATCGATATTAGTAAACAGCAAGCGGAGGCTATACGTTTGCTTGAAGAGCAAAAGCTGGACTTGCAAGAGGAATTAAGGACACTACAACAAGAGCAGGATTCAGCACGCGTTAAATCTGAGCTTACGGAAGCGCAAATGGAAGAACAGTTAGTGAATCGGGTGAAAGAACTAGAGCTAGAGAATCAGGAGAAAGTGCAAACTCTAGAGAAAAAGCTATCACATTATATTAGTGAAAATATGGAGCTACTAGATAAGATAGAGAAACTAAGCAAATCATCGTCATCCGCTGAATCTATCGAAATTGTTGAACGATTGACGCAACAAGAGCGTGCCGAAATAGACGAATTCAATAAACGTTTAACTCATGGCGAAAGCGATAATGAGGATGCTGAACGTGACGCCACAGTGGTGCTTCCAAGTCTTGTCAGTGAATTAACGCAAACAGATATTGCACCCGAAGTCAGCGAGAGTTTGGCTCAGTTGCGTGAAGAAAGCACAGAGCTTAAGAATAAAATTGAACTATTTACCAATGAACGACGTGAAGTCCTTGAGAAAATGGAACGTCTCTCTGAGGAGAATGCTAGTCTCGTTCTAAAATTGGAAGAACTTAGTAAACAAAATGACGAACTCAAATCGGATGCGCTTCAGTGGGAGAACGACAAAACCAAATTGGAGAAAGAACTGCAGGAAACCGAAAAAGAAAACGAGCAGCTGAGCTTGCAAGTGTCTGAGTCTAGTGCACAAAAGACAAAATTATCACAGGAATTGACTTCAATGCAAAAGTCCTCAGAAGTTGTAGCAGCACTGGACACAGATCAAGGAGCAACGCTCTTCGACAAATGTGAAAAATCCTTATCTAAATTGAATTCCGAATTGGAGGCCTATCGAAAGGCTAACGATAAAAATTCAAAGTTCCATGTATCCAAAAAATTGGCGAAGGAAGCTAAGAACGTACACATGCAATTATCGGAACTACTGCAAAAGGTAAAGGAGGCTAGTAATGCTGTCGAAACTGTAACCGTTGTAGAAACTGTCGTTGCAGTTACTGCACCAAATGGCAAGGCACTTGCCGAATACGAACAGTTAACAGCGCAGAATAGAGAACTCAAGGCACGAGTTGCTGATTTGCAACGCGAGCTGGCAGAACTCTGTGACGATGAATCCATTTTACAGCAACATGCTATAACGGCTGCCGATAGCCGTATTGCGTCAAAGACAGAAGACTCTAATAATAAGGAGAAAGAAGAGAAACTGCAACAAGATCTCAAAGACTATGAACAGCAATGTACGGATTTGCAGTCA
Organism: Amiota mariae; assembly: GCA_035041805.1. Lineage (NCBI taxonomy): Eukaryota > Metazoa > Arthropoda > Insecta > Diptera > Drosophilidae > Amiota > Amiota mariae. The sequence continues at coordinate 890,090 of JAWNKV010000010.1, forward strand.
ACCGTTGAGGATTTACGTCTACAACTTGATCAAGCGAAATTGTCAATTGTAGAAACGACACAGCAATTCAATGAAGAGAAAACACAATTTACCTTCCAACTTGCTGAAAAAGACTCATTCATTTATAATTTGGAATTAAAACTAGCAGAAACAGACACGGAAACTGGTGGTGACAACAAGGAGCTAAACCAACTGCAGAATGAGCTAAAAGTTTATGAAGATCGTTGTGCTGGTCTCCAGGATAGAATGGAAACACTAACAGAACAACTTAGAGTTGCAAATGTGGCGCTTGATGAAAAATCTGAACAAATAAGACTACAAAGCGAAGAGTTAATCAGATTGAATCAACAAGTGGAAGACTTTGATCAAGAAATAAACGCTAAAGAAATGACACATGAAAAGCAAATGGAGCATTTGACGAGAATACGTCGAGAGCTAGAAGGTAAGTACATATGTACATACGTACTTACTTATGTGTGTATTCATGCACACAATGTTTCTACTTCTGTCTTCATATTTTCTTCATATCATATGTTTATACATATGTATGTATATTAAAATTAAAATAATAAACATTATTGTATTTCTATTTAAAATAGGTAAATGTGATACGTATGAAGGTGAGATGGCAATATTCCGTACATTGATTGCTGAACAGAAACAGCAATTGATTGAATCGTATAGCGAAAGTGATCATAAAATGAATTTGAAACTCCTCGAATTGCAACAGTGTAAAGAGGAGATTAGTCAGCTGCGTGGCGAACTCAAAGAATATCAGCAACGTTCTGTGTCTGTTGGTGAGCAGTTGACAAAAGATCTTAGCGTCGAGTGCGAGACATTACGCGAGTCGCTTAAAGTCAGCAAGGCCTTGGCTGCACAGCAAGTGAACGAGTTATCCAATAAACAGGAAACAATTGAAACCTTAAATCAGCAAATTATCGATTTCTATAAGACAATGGAAGACAATGCAAATCAAGCATTCGACAAAGAGGAACACTTCAGAAGCCAACAGATGGAGGCTGAGACACAGCACCTGGAATTGGAGACTCTGCGTAAAGGTCAAGAGGAACAAAAGGCTGTTGTGGATAAATTGCTCAATGAATTACACACCCATAAAGCAAACATACCACAATTGGAGGCTGAAGTGCAAAGCTTATCGTTGGCCAATGCTCTATTAATTGAGCAGAAAAAGAATCTCGAGTTTCGATGCAAAGACCAACGAGAAAAACTGAAAAAATATGCTGCAAATCTAAAGAAACGTACAACCGAATATCAAGAATTGGAAAAGAAATTAAAGAATTATGAATCATCAGTGACAGCAACAGATTCAATAGCAACAGCAGCAACAGTAACGACATATCAAGTCAAAAGTCAGCCGCCTTCGATCAGCTCTGCCAACTTGGAGACATTAAATGATTTAACAAATCGCAAAGAAACTCTAACCGAACAATCGGAAAAACTTGAGCAGGCGTTGACTGAGTCTAAATCAACTATAAGTAAATTAAGTGAAGATTTGAAACACAAGATTCATGTTAATATAGAAAGTCGAGATACAATAAAAAAATTGATGCACGAGTTAAAGGAAAAAACCAACGAAATTTTGGAATTAAAAGAAAAGGTGGCAATTGTTGTTGAAACGGCAGCCCCAGTATTAAATGCACAAAATTCTGATGCTGATGCCGATCGAAATCTCAAAGAGAAACTAAATTTACAAATGGCCGAAACTTCTAGATTGACTGATGAATTGAAGCGGGCAAATGATGAAATCATTGCGAGAGATGCTCAGCTGGTACAATTGCGTCAACAATTAATTGAATTGGAGACCAAGAGTAATGAGGCAATACAACAGGTTAAGCGAAGCGAACATTTGGTGGTGGAAGGGCATCCAACTGGAGATGGCGGTAACGATACTAATCCTAATAATGCTACCGCAGTGTTGGAACAAACAATTGCCGATTTGAAACGTCAAGTCGATATAAAATCAACAAAATTCGACAAATCCAAAGAAGTTATAAAACATCGCAATGCAACCATACAAAAATTGCAACTTGAACTACGTGAATTGCGTGATAAGCTTACAGCTCAGCCAGAGGAAGAACCTATGCCAATGGTTGAGTATAAACATTTATATGAGTCCCTGCAAGTGGAACATCAACAGCTGAACGAACGTTATGACAGTGACAAAGCTTCATTTGAGCAAACAATTGCCCGCTTAGAGACTCTCCATGATGGCATACAAGCGAAGCTGCAGGAAGATATGGCATATATCGAAAGCCTTGAAAGTGACAATAATATTTTGAAGACGAAATTGGCAACATTGACAGAATCTATGAGTAGCGTAGATAATCGAAACGCTGGTGCCTTTGAACTTATTAAATCGCTTGAAGATCAGTTAGCAACTTGCATAGTTCAATCGAAGCGTGCAGAAGAAGATTTAGTGAGTCAAATCAAATCGTTGAGTGAACATGATAATGCAATGAGTCAAGAGCAGCACATGGCACATTTGGAATGTGGTGAGTTGCGTGAACGTTTAAAGAATTTACAGAAAGAGTTTGATGAGTTGTCGGCAAAACATAAGAGACTCATATCTGAGACTCAAATGGAACGTGTCAATTTGGATGCTCAAGCTGCAAATGTAACAGAACAGTTGCGTGAGGAACTGGCTAAACAGAATGCCGAATTGGAGCGCGTACATGCAGTGTATAAGGCTAATCTTGCTGCCAAGGCTACCGAGTTCGATGAAATGGAATGCGAGATGAGTGAGCACATGGATCGCGTTAGTGCCGAAAAGCGTTTAATTGCGGAACAATTGGAGAAATCACAGGATGACTGTTCGAAGCATTTGGATGAAATCATACGTTTGTGTGATTCGTTGCATATGTTGGAGCAAGCTAAGGCGGAATGCGAACGAGAGGTTTCTTGGTTGCGTCTACAGCAGGAAGGTGCCCAGCATGATCAATTGGATTTACAAGAGATGCGTATGCAAGCGATGCAGGATAAGACCGAAATCGATAATTTGCTGAACCAAATTGAGACACTGACCACAAATCATAATCAGGAGATGCAGTCACTGCGACAACAGCTGGATGATTTGGATACATTAGGCCAAAATCAAACTGATGATCAGGTGTTCATTGAGACCGAAAATAAGCGATTGACTGATTTGTTAGCTGAAAAACAAGCAACCCTTGAAAGCTACTTTGAGCGCAATGGTGATTTGCAGCGTCAATTAATGGAGAAGACAGAGTTGTTAACACGTTTGCAGCATGATTTGTCATCCCTGCAAACAGATATGACTGACCTTCGGCAACAGGGACTGGGAACTGTAGGAACTTCACCGGCTTTACAGACGACGTTACCGGTTTCCGATATCATAACTGCGCCTTCCATGTTTTTCGATAACGACCAAGCAGTACCATCGCCATTCGACGAAATTATTCAACCACGCACAATTGTCAGTCAACTTGGTGCAAGTGTTCCAGTTTCGGTGGCAGTCACCACCGGTGTCACTGTGGCTGGTTTGGTTGTACCTGAATTACCCAGTGATCAACCCACTATTGAGGACCTGCAGCGTAATGTGTCAGATTTAGAGAAACATGCACAGGATTTAGAAACGAAATTGATAAATCGCAATCAACTTGTTGCTGACTATGAGGATCGTTTACGTGAATATCAGTTGTTGGAACAACAAAATCGCCAGCAGGCCGAGCGAAAATTGTTGGAAATGCAACGTGAGCTCGAGGATCGCGACTTACAATTGCGACAATTGGCTGCTACACAAGTGGAGGTGCATTCCTCAGAACAACAACGTTCAGTTGAATTGAGCACACGCCTTGCCGAGTTGGAGACTGAATTGCGTGCAAGGAATCATGAAATATCTCAGCTGAAGGCAGCATTAGAAGAACGTGATCGCTTGGAGGCAATAAATAGACAAATACAAGTCCCGAATCCTCTTGGTGCACAGGCACCAACACTGGATATGTTTTTCGGAACTGCTGCAGAATCTAATACTACTGCCGCTGGTGATTTGTCAGTAACCCAGCCCCAAGAACTTGGCTTGCCGCAGGCGGATCCAGTTGTTGAGGAGATTATTGTGCCAAAGAAAGCATATGTCTGTCATCCATCGGATGCTGAGAAAGCTCCAGGTAAAACATCCGACGAATTAGCCATAGACTGGGGAGTGGATGATGATCCATGGGCAAATGCAGCCGAGAGTACTATCGAACATACAACACATTTAACAGCTACCCAATCAATCGCATCATCATCAAATTACACAAAAATGGAGGCACAATTACAACAGCAACGAGACCATATTCAGCAGTTGCAACGTAAGTTGGAGTCCTGTGAACAACAAAAACAAGAATTTCAAGTGAAAGCGATGAAACTAATGAAGAAAGTAAAGGAGCTGAAGAGTCAGTCGGTTAGCTCAACACAACAGCAGCAACAACAATCCAACTTAAATGACTTAGATGTAGCCATATGTGACGAACTTAAGAGGCAAATAGATTTGCTGGAGGCTCAACTGTCCGAAATGAGAAAGGCAAATGAAACCGAATCAGTGGAAAAGGAGAAACTTAAGAAACGCATCGATATGTTGACAGCAGGCAATGATCGCATGTCAGAAATGAAAGAGAAACAAGATCGTGATGTCCAGATGTATCAGGCACGTATCCGTGAGTTGCAGGATCAGCTTAATAGACTTGGTGATTGGGGTGGTGGTGCTGGTGGTTCTGGTCCTGCTGTTGGTGGTGATGAACAACAACCGGGAATACTGCGTATTCTTGACTCTGTCGAGCAACAAAGTACAACAGCTCCGGCAACAGCAACCGCAGCAACTGAAACTGCCTCGACAACAATAATTGATAATTCAGATAACCTAGCGAAAATCGCTGAACTCCAAGCGGAAATACAGGATTTGAATAATGAATGTCATGAGCTGCAAGCGTTGCTACAAGAGGAAAAATCTTCCACATTACAATCTCGTGATATAATAAACTCGTTACAGCAACAATTAAGTGCTGCTACAGAAGCCAACACCGAACGAGAGGCAGACACGGCTAAGCAACACCAACAGCTGCTGGCAAATCAAAATGCACTGAAGGATGAAAACCAAAAGATAAATGAGGAGTTGAATAACTTGAAGAATCAATTCCTGGCATTAAAAGAAAACTATGAGCAGTTGTTGCAACAAAATCAAAATTTGCTAGTGCAACTCCAGGAAAAGGATCATGAAATGGAAATAAACATCCAACAGAACCAACAATCATCAAATTCAAATAAGATCGATGAGTATGTTGCACAACTTCAAGAGAAAGATTCCGAAATCATGCATTTGAAACAGCGCTTTGATGATTATGTGCGTGAGGATCAAACGGAGAAGTTGGTTTTAGACATTTTAGCTAAAAACCAAGAATTACAGATGCTCAAATTGAAATTAAAACAATTAGAAGAGGACAAACAAGAGTTGATGGAATTAACAAAGCAACCAATAACAACAACGACACCATCCTCCGAATCCATGTTGGAATTGGAATCAGCCAATCAACAACTTAAAAACCAAGTACTTGAGTTAGAAGCTAAAACACGCTTACTCGATCAAGAGAGAACACATATGGAGGAAGAGTTACGCGTTCTAAACGATCATATAATCAACTCTCTCAATATGGAAGATAAAGTCAAAGAAGTCGCGCTTGAATTGGATGCGAAGAATATAGAAATAGCTGAGCTACGTAAATCATTGGAAACCAAGCAAGCAAGTGTTACTGCTGGTGGTAGTGGTAGTGGTGTAACACAGGAGCAGGAACAGATTATTGAACAAAAGTGTGCGGAACTGGGTCAACAATGGCAAGATTATATGCAACAGCGTGAGTCGTTCTACAAGGCCTCCGAAATGGAATTGCGCAAACAAATCGATGTACTCAGTGCAGAATTAGTTAAACTAAATCGTCAACAAACAACCAGTGCAAAGAATACCAACATTGCATCAGCATCAACCACAGCAGATAATATCAAAGATATTGATAAAATATCTTCCGTTGCAACTGAACAAGATGAACAAGGGGAGCAACGGCTAGTAGACGATAGAGATAGACAAGACCCAGTGGCGAATATGAAGAAAGTTCTTGAAGAACAAGAAGTGGAAATCGTTACATTGAAGGAGCAATTGGCTATACGCTCAGCTGAATATGGTCGTCTGGCTGCACAATATGATCCATTCCAATTACAAAATTCAATGGCATCAGGCAGTTCTGCTAGCGAAGATCTGCAAAAGAAACTCGATAAGGCTTTATACATGCTACACGAACGTGATATGCGTTGCGAGGAAATGACCATTGAATTGGGTCAATTGTTAAACGAACGTGATACATTGCAATTGAAATTATCGAATACACTACGACAAATGGAGTCTATAAGAGAGCACACAACCTACCTTGGGGGTACTGGAGGTGAGTATATATGACGATATATATAACCAACTACTACTACTACATTTTACATAGCATTCGGTGGTACACAAATAATAGCAACGCCAACAGCTTTTACCGATAGTCCTTACAAGGTGACGACTTCAGATGTTCCATACGGTAGTACAACTGCAAGTGGTGTTGCTGCAGCTGCTGTCGCCAGCCTTGAACTGAATCAAAAGTAAGCAACTCCTATAATCTACAATTTAATAATCCATAATTGATACTATCACTTTATTTCACTCACTAGATTATCTCAACTCCAAACTGTAAATCATTCCAAAGACAAAGTTATTGTGGAAGAACGTGAGCAACGAGAACGAGATATGGGTCAACTACAGAAGGAAGTTGCTAATTTTCCACCGGCAAATATCTCTCCTCAAGCCATGGATACCGATTTATGTAAGTTACAATATTCCATAAGTCTATTGGGAGTGCATATAAGTTTCCCGAGGTTTTTAATCAAAAAATGAACATTTATTGTGATTGAATTGTATATTATTTTTTATTGCACGTAGTGTCTATCGTTAGCTACGACTCTCCATCATCTTTCAGGCAGCATATGGATTACGAGTTGAAAAAATTCATCATCTTTTAAAGCAATACAAAAATTATCCCAATTTTCGGCTTCTTCGTAAAAAGTGTAGTGTTTCTCGGCCAGGGCATGAGTTATCGATCGGATCAAGTGGTAGTCATAGATAGAGAGCCTATACATGTCGCCAAGCGTTGTCATGCTAAAAGATCAGTTTGGCATAATTGGGGCATTTGAGCTTCAACGATCGACTTGGTCAGGGTATCCAGTGATGGTTTCTTTAGGTTTGATTAGCTCATTCCACCAGATGTATAGCATATTCTTACCATGAATAACTGGTTTGGCCATAGAATTTGATACATATCCGGTCTTACCATACGATTTTCTGCGCTTTGGCTTGCCGTAGTGAAAGCACTTTTCGTCCTTCGTCACTATTCGATGTAAAACACCCTTCCGATTTTGCCTTTGCAGCATTTGTTCACACGTGAAAAACGGTGTTCGACGTCTCTTGGCTTGAGTTCATACGGAACCCAGTTTCCTTGTTTCTGATTTACACCCATGGCCATGAGACGGTTTGAATACGTTTGTTGAATAACTCCCAAGGTTTTAGTAAGCTCCTTTGACTTTGGCATGAATCTTGATCCCATAGCGCCTCCAACTCTGCGTATTCAAACTTTACTGGCCTCCCTTTGCCGCTGGTATTAAAATCGTCACTTTTAAAACGCCGGAACCAGTAGTAACATGATTTTTTTGATGGAGCATGTTTCCCATATGCTGCACAAAGTAATCGATGCTTATTCGACTTAAAGCTCAACATTATCTAACCTTTTCCATCTGAAAAAATAAACCATAGCTTACTAGGGGTGTAGTCATCTTAGAACTTATTTGCACTTCCAATAGCATTCTTTGCTTCTAATTCTATTTATATCCACTTTAACTTCTATTTGTACACTTTAATCTTTTCTTTTACTTAAAGCTCAAACGAATCGCTCGCCTTCAACGGCATTACTTCACTGGTTAATGGGCACCTCCCCCACAAGCAGCAGCAGCAGCAGCGGCAGCGGCAACTCGAGCAGTAAACCGGACTTTACTGAGGGTGCACCACAGAACTAACATTTAGCTGCTGCGGCTGCGGTTATCAAACCGTCTACTGCAATGCCAATCACAACTACATCAATCAACACACCATCAATACCAACAATATTAGTGTTACCCGTTTAAGCTGAATTCCGCCACCTATATTTCCAGATTTTTGCTTTATTGTTCTTAAATCGTTTTCCTCTGGCAAAAAGTAAGAAAAACAAATTTTGGCATGATGATGCTGTTTTTTCTGTTTTTTTTTTGTTTTGTTTTAAAAATTGTTTTGTTAAATTTAAATTCCAAATAATCAAAAGAACAACAATTTATCCATCAACTTGGCGATCTTGTTATGTACTAAATTTTATATTAGGAATTTATATAAATTATATACATTATATGTGTGTGTGTATGAATAGATATATAATATTTTTTTTTTTGTGTATTTTAATCTGTGCATGCGATCGGATTAGATCAGATAAAAATCATTTATTAAATAGATACAACAATAATAACAACTAACAAAAACAACATATTGTACCTTGGAAGAAGAAAGAAGTTGTTGAACTCCTGAACTGCTGATATATACAACATAGTCCTCGGCTTATGGGTTTCTACAATATACTTATGCATATTTTGTTTTGTTTTGTTCATAATACTTAGTTTATCCAAATCATAACATCCATCAATAACCCAGAACAGAACATAACCCAGTTGATGATGTGGAAGAATTCTCATACAGAAGAATTTAATATAATTCAGTTTATATGACAGCATGTGCAATTCCTATCTTCTGCATCTGTTTAATTGTCAATGTAAATCGTTTTGAGAAGTTTTACAAAAACTATTTATATTTTAAGGGCTTTAAGAATTATGTATGAACAAAAAAATAAGATCAGAGGCAAGAAGAAATCAATTAAGAATCAATTTAATTTGTGAGAACTCATTTAGTAATCTTGAATCTTTTGAGTTCCGAAACATTTCTTTCATCTGTGAACGACAATAAAACGTGTTCCAACTCAACAGAAATTTTAAAATGTGTACTCTTCATCGCGCTCATAATTTTAATATGACGATTGATTCATAGTTTATTAGGTATTGTCTCCAAGGCATGGTTCATCACACTAAAGAGTGTGAAAGATAAGAAATGATAATAAGAAAGAGTGCGCATTATTCTTTGCATGCCAGTCCAGTTCAGTTCCGTTCAGTTGTATATAAACACATACATAGGTATATATGTATGTAAGTATATTATGAACCATGCAACCATATGGAAAAAAAAGAAAGTTTAATTAATATAAAATTAGAGAATAAAGTAAAAAGAAAATTGTAAAAAATATAATAAAATTATATAATATATCTGTGAAGCAAAGTTATTGTTATATGTATGTAGTAGCATAGCAATAAAGTAATCAATGTCTATTTGATAAAAACTCAAAGAATAATTTCAATTATCTTCCTTTTCTGTTTATAAATACATAGTTTATATTTTTGTAAGGATACAAACCATTAGATTATTTAATTATCTCTGATTGATTGATCTGATGACATAGGAATATAAAATGTCGATGATTTCTGGCGACAGAAAAAGATATTTCTGGTCATTTGAGATTTAGAGATTGGTTAGCTGAAAGCTATCGCATAATTAATGAGATTCTATTATATTATATGAGGAAACAGTTACTCTTTGGTGTGCGTGTGTGTGGTGACGGAGATCACCTGATCACTTAGAGCAACACAAATTACCCAATTCTAATCAATTTGATTCGTTCCATTCCGTTTCAATTATAATTATTATAGTAACTGACATAAGGAGAACGACCTCTCTTTCTCCTTTCACCACACCTCATCATCATCAGTCTATGCCAAAAATAGTACGTAAAGCTAAGTCCCAGAGTTTCTGTACACGCCGCAGTCCCTCTGAGCAACGAAATCCAAATGCATTATAGCAACTGGTGGTTTGTCTAACGCTACATACAAACCTTCTGAATGGTGACAATATACGCTGTCCCCTGACACCAAAAAGTCCTATTCTGCCGCAACCAGAAGCGAAGAGTCCTGGCATTGCTTTGCAGAAAACTTTGACGAATCTCTCGCGTCAGGGTACATTGCACGCTTTACATAGACGCAAAAATAGTTTGACTGGCTCAGAAGCAATCAACACCAATCAATCTCAATAATCGCAGTCCCCAGGATAGACGCAGTCTGTTGTTTGATAGCGGTTGCGATTGACTTCAGTCGCCAAATACCCGTGCATGGTGCATTCATGGTACAACAAGCCCAACAGCATGCAGTCCGGTGATCGTCGCAGTCCAACGCAAGATCGTCGGTCCTCAATAGGTGGTAATGCACCATCGGAATTTAGTTTACCAACACGCATTACAACTACAACAGGGACGACAATGAATGACACTAAGGCGAGCGTTTGTTTTGATGGATATAAATTATGCGAGTATTACGTATGATATTCCAAATCTCTGTGCGCCTCATCACGTACATTTTTAATGGACTACATGAACGAAGAAATCCATTGTTACTTCGCTAATAAAATGTATAATAAATTCCTCTAAGTTACAATGCATTATTTTTTACAAAAACCAATGTTAGCTGGCTAATCTGTCTAAATTCCCCTTCTGGGACTTTTTAGAGTTTTATGCAAAGCCCTCTATGCCTACGCCACGTGTGGTAGCAACTTGATCACCAACCCAGGAACTGTTTGCAGTTCAATTTGGCAGTACCTTTGGGCACGAAATCTGACCAGAGGATGTGTCTTGTATCACAGGTGGTCAGGAGCCCACGGAACTTGTTCCATCCTGGGCCCCTTTATGGAAATATCGTAGTGGCTGTTGGTTTTTACTCTGATGCGGGTAGAGTATTATCTCGGCGTAGAGTTGCGTTATACAACCGGATGCTATGACAGTCACAGCAGAACAGCAGAAGCCTCAACTCCAGACCAAAGAGTGAGTCATATGACCAAACTAAGTATGACTCGAATTTGGTACCTGCGGATATTTATCTACGGGGCGTTGATTAATATTTATCAACTCTGTGCTCGGCACTGTGTTCTTAAGTCTTCACGACATTTGTTCTTGTTAAACAAATCGACTCTCGGATCTGTCTGAATGCTTATAAAACTGATCTAATCGAATACGTGGTCCAGTATCTATTCATAAAATTAGTAGCAGTAATTTGAATAACTCATTGTCCGTAATAGATTAAATGCAAACATTAGTTTTAAAAGTTCATCGAACGGTGAGGTTAACCGAAATCACTTGCGTAACGTCCGTAATGTCAAACCGTAGCGACACATTTCAAATATGAGTTAAGTAAATGTTAAGAAGGAATTAGGAAAAATCATGTTATTGAGCTGCTATCAGACAGTGATGAAGAGACAGTTGTTCCAACTCTACCAACTTCCGGGAAACATATAAATAAAAAATATATTCTCGATGAGTCTTCAGAAAACGTTATACTCATTGATGATGCATGTGATGATAATGAGGCTGCTATGTTAGCGGCTACAGAATGGGCAGGTACATCAGTCATCGATGAATTCTTTGGCGAACATATACTTATGGCTGAGTTTCAACGTGACAACGATGTAGTGCCTTCTGACTCGCGTTATTATGGGAATTCTGACAACGACACAATTACCTGTGCTGTTTGTCAATCAAAAATGCAGTGAAGCTTTTTAAAGCAACATTTAAATTTGCGCCTTCGAAGTTTATGCCAAACAATTTTCGAAAAGTGGGTTCATAACGGTCGCATTTTTTGCGTAATACAGCCCCATAGAAATTAAAGAAATACAATCTGATTAATACGTAAAAAATAAATTTTAAATACAAATTAAATTAAATTTCTTTTATTTTTTTATAAGGTGCTTATCAAAATTATAGGACACTTCGAAAATTTTACTGCCAAGTCTCGCCAAATCTGTACTTTTTATATTTTGACAAAAATATAAATCACGAATGATAGTCCAAAAAATAAGCTACAAAAAAACCGTACGATTTCTATTTTTAGCATAGCATTGGAAAAGAACCGTTAGTTTTAGTTGAAATGCTTGCATTTTTAGCCAGCTGCAGGCATATCATAATTATAGGACACATATCAAAAAGTGCATTGAGACAGAGCGTATCAATTTAATTTTTTAGTGTAACAGGCAAATACAAGTTTTTAAGCAATTTTAAGCATAATGCCACGATCAGCACGTTTAACTGAACAGGAAAAGGGCTCAATTAATGCATATTCAATGTCGGGCTTGAATGTGAGCCAAATACCAAAAAAAATTGGTCGTAGTTGCCATGTTATTGCGAATTTTTTGCAAAACCCAGAAGAATACGGTAAATCACACAGTACCGGAAGGAAACCGATACTTACTGGACGAGATAAAAGGAGCATCATAAAAAAAGCGAGTAATTCTATTGTATCGTGCTCCGAACTTGCTGCTTCTTGCTGGAAGAAAGTGTCTCCAATGACTGTTTGGCGGACATTAAAATCATCGAAACACATTGTTAGAGGTGTGTTGAAGAAGGTGCCCCGCCTGCAAAAGCGACATAAGGCAGCTCGTCTCCTTTTTGCTCAAAGTAACTTGGCAACAAACTGGGACTCAGTAAGATATTTTTAGTTGGAATCCGTTTTATGATTTTAATGTGAGTTCCTTAAAATAGGTAATTTTTTCCGATGAGAAAAAATTTAATCTTGATGGACCAGATGGGTTTCGCTATTATTGGCGTGATTTGAGGAAGGAACCCCTTGTTTTTTCTAAAAGAAACTTTGGTGGCGGATCGGTGATGGTGTGGGGCGCATTAAAAAAATCTGGTACGCTTGAATTACAGTTCACGGGCTCAAGAATGAATAGCGAAGGGTACATTAATGTGCTGGAGAGTAGTCTGCTTCCTTTTCTGGTGAAAAACAGAGAAGAATCACTTATTTTCATGCAGTACAATGCGCGTATCCACACAAGTCGCAAAACAATGACTTTTTTAGAAAACAGCTCTGCACAAGTTATGGACTGGCCAGCTTGTTCGCCGGACTTAAACCCCATAGAAAAAATTTGGGGAGTATTAGTTCGGCGGATATACGCAGAAAATAAAAAATTTCCCAATGTTTTCGAACTAAAAAAGTCAATTTTAAGCGAATGGGACAAGCTTGAGCCGGCCATATTAACTAACCTCATAAATTCGATGAAAAAAAGAATTTTTGATGTTGGAATAAGCCGAGGTGGCTACATTGGCTACTAATTTTAGTTGTTTTAATAAATAATTAACTTTACCTACTTGTTTTTGTTTTGTAAGACTGAAAATTAACAAGTGTCCTATAATTATGATATGCCTGCAGCTGGCTAAAATTGCAAGCATTTCAACTAAAACTAACGGTTCTTTTCCAATGCTATGCTAAAAATAGAAATCGTACGGTTTTTTTGTAGCTTATTTTTTGGGCTATCATTCGTGATTTATATTTTTGTCAAAATATAAAAAGTACAGATTTGGCGAGACTTGGCAGTAAAATTTTCGAAGTGTCCTATAATTTTGATAAGCACCTTATATTGTATATTGTCCGATATACACACATTAGTGGAATTAGCTAAGAATAAAGCATGTTGACATCTAAGCGAGAAGTCAACTGAATTAGAAGTAAAGTCCACACTTCACGCGACTTCTATATCTTCCGATTATTCTTCTAAGTTCATGGGAGGTTATATGGGAGGTATCCTTCCTAGTAGTCCGAAGGTCTTGAAATTTCAATGGTTGGTGGATATGGGATAGTACAAAGCACAAAAAAGTTTTTCTAATAAGAAGATGAATTTCAATATTGGTATGTATGGGAGTTACCCCTCCAAGTGGACCGAGGGTCTTGAAAATTAAATGGTTGGTGAATATGGGTTAGGCACCTATAACGTCCAAATTTCAAGACGATAGTACACAAAAGAAAAAAAGTTTTTCCAATAAGAACATGTATTTGGACTCGGGTGCAATGTGCCCGCAAAAAACTGATTTAAAGTGTTGACTGTTATTTGCGAGCTGTGATATATACATATTATATATTCTTTTATTTCCCTTCAAAATAATAAAAATGCAACCGAACAAGAAGATCAAGTGGCGAATATTGAAAAAGTACTTGAGGAACAAGAAGTGGATCTCGTTACATTGAAGGAGCAATTGGCTATATGCTCATCTGAATATGGTCATCTAGCTGCACAATATGGTCCATTCCAATTACAAACTCGACAAGGCTTTATACATGCTACACGAACGTGATATGCGTTGCGAGGAAATGACCATTGAATTGGGTCAATTGTTAAACGAACGTGATACACTGCAATTGAAACTATCGAATACACTACAACAAATGGAGTCCATAAGTTAGCACACAAGGTACCTTGGGGGTACTGGTGGTGAGTATCTATGACGATATATATAACCAACTACTACTATTACATTTTATATAGCATTCGTTGGTACACAAATAACAGCAACGCCAACAGCTTTTACCGATAGTTTTTACAAGGTGACGACTTCAGATGTTCCATACGGTAGTACAACTGCAAATGTTGTTGCTGCAGCTACTGTCGCCAGCCTTGAACTGAATCAGAAGTAAGTAACTACTATATATCTGCTTTCTAGTGCAAAAACTGAGAGACTAGTTTGCATACATACAGACAGACAGACGGACATGTCTAGATCATTTCGTCTCGTCTCATGACAAACTTTTAATATATTTATTCACTGTGTGAAGAGTTTACAGTATGTTATTATATTAGTACATTTTGTAATAAAGGAAAGAAGAACAAAAAGTAATCCTTAAGAATGGATTGAATTAAAAGTAATTTAGTACTAACTTACATGTAATTACAATTAATATAATGACTTAAGAATAAAATAAAATAGTATATATTTATATATGTATATGTCTAATAGCTGTGCCCAGCCCCGCTTTGCTGTGGCCCAATCTACATGTGAAACTTTTTGTTTGTTCAGCTAGCTAGTATCTGTATATTTAAGAGTTAAGCTTAACAACTAACAAAGAGTTAATATTCTCTGGACTCAGCGTGCCACGTTCTTCGTTTAAAATAAAATTAAGCGCTGACAATGCTCTTTTCACAGATACCTGAGTTGCCGGTGAAGCCAGAACAACCTGTGCGAGCTCACTCAAGTGGGGTGACTTAAATCTTATTTCTTGGAAGAAATTTAAAATATTGTCTTTGAATGATAATGAACCATGAGACAAATCAAAAATTTCAATGTCTGCATATATTTTGGACAATTTTTCAAAAACTGGCTCTTCTGTTTTTATTTTATTCTTTAAATCAAAAATACGATGAGCAAGTTTTTTTAAAATTTCTTTTGCTACAAATTTCTCTTCGTCTGTCAGAATCAAATTAATGCGTGGGTCCAAGTAAATAGCAGACAATAAGGCTTTATTTTGGAGCAACTCACATTCACGAATTTTGATTTGCGTTAAAATCTTTTTTGAAAGATAGTTTTTGCTTTTTTCCAGTTTCATCTTAAGTTCTATCCATACTATGAAAAAGTCAGTATAAACTAATTGTTCTTGCTGCAGTTTTAGAGTAGCTTCATAGATGTCTTTGATAGCTTCTATATATAATTCCACCCAGTCCCAGTTCCAGTCAATTGTGCAATCAATATCAGACTGCGTGTCAACGAAGTCCTTTAAATCGAATAATTTTACCAGCATCATGTATGTGGAATTCCACTTTGTGGCCACATCAAGGGATGGTATATTTTCCATTAATGTACGTCTGTGTAAATTCAATTGTATCATGATAAACATACTTAAACTTCTACTACATAAATGTGTAAAATAATAATAACTACTAACCTATGTTTGCGCGTACGCAGAGTTTTGCATAATATACGGCAAGTATTAATTTCGTCACTGATGTCTTCTTGATTATTGACATCCATTACGCACAAGTGGAGCGTGTGTACAGCACATCGCACTAGATGACAATTTGGGAAAATCATAGAGTCTAGCTCTTCCATTAATTCGTCTGCCCTTGTATCATCATCTACTGAAGCTTCTTCTGTGGCATCATCATTTGAAATTTCATTGGATTTTATCATGTTCTTTCCATTGTCTATTGCAATGCTATAAACAATATACATACATATTTATTATTTAATAAGTATATTGATAGCTTGGTGTAACAAAATTATGAGACCAATGAAATATACAAAACATATGTATGTTGTACATATATGTATTCCATTTGTCTATGATTTAATCCTTACCTGTAAATCTGATTTAGTTCTATCCCGTATTGTTGTAGAATCTCAATAATCTTTTCTTTCATGTAGAGACCAGTGTGCGACTGGGATAGCTGAATCATACCAAGGGTTTTCACCACAATTTCAGTTGTACTCAAACTTGAGGGAATCATTTGCAAATTCACACACAAAATGGCTTTGTCCATTCGAGTGGCCACATCTATTTTTAAAGACACTAGCTTTCCTTCAACTAATGACATTATGTCGACTTTGATGGACTGTTCCCTCATGTCAACATAATTCATGATATTACTTGACGTTATAGGCGTCATTGATAGTGCTGCATAAATTGGGTTTACAATTTCGCGAAAGCCTTCGCTGTCCAAAAGCAAAATTGACTTGCCGTCCGTTGTAACAATTTTTACGATCGATGAAATTAACTCCTCTTTATTGGTATTATACGATACTTTTATCTTTTTTTCATTTTGTTGCACATCAGTGACATCAGTGCCCAAGTCTTCATAGACATCGCTATGCTTTAGCACCAAATGCCGCCTCAAATTTGTTATGTGTTTACCAGATAATCTGGTACCACATACCTTACAAATCGATTTATTTAAACGATTATCAAAACCAAAAAACACTCGAATTCTTTTGTTTGCTTCCCGACCCATTATAAATTTTTGATTTGAAAGACGCCTAAGTACTATTCACAACAAATGTCGGACGTCGGCGGCGAGTTGTAAACAATGAATACTTGCAACAACAAATAGTCGACTGTGCGAAAACAGACCGGAAAAAGTGTTTTAGGTTGAGTGGAAAACAATTTTTCAAGTCTGCTTTCTGTTTTTTTTTTTATCCAGCAAAAAAACTTTCTTTCTATTCAAATCTCTTTTGTATTGTAACAAAATAAACCAAACAAGCACAACAACACAAGAACCAATGCTGAATATGCCAACCTGTTTACATTTACATTTTAACATTTTCGAAAATTCAAATTTATCTTTAATTCAATTAATTAATTGATATGTTAAAATAACTGTAATTGTATTATAATAAAGCTGTGATGTTAGTTAATTTTGTTTTAATAATACGTGAAAAGTGATTAGTTTTAATAATCTCATTGTTGAAAGTTGGCATGTCTGCAATGTGTGAAAGGGCGCCAGGGGATGCTCTGCACGATCTTTGTTTGTTGATTTTTTTTATACTCTTTACGCAGTGAATAGTGCTATAAGTTTGTCATGAAGTTTGTAACACACAGAAGGAGATGTCGGAGACCCCATAAAGTATATATGTATGTTCAGCGCGACGAGACGAGTTGATCTAGGCATGTCCGTCTGTCTGTCTATATGTATGCAAACTAGTCCCTCAGTTTTTGAGCTATTTTTACCATACGCAGTTGTCGGAATCAGCCGAATCGTACCACTAGGGGGGATACTAGAAAAACTTTTTTTGTTTTTCATACTATCTACTTGAAATATGAGTTTCTGACCGATATCCACCAACCTTATAAATTTCAAGACCCTCGGACCACTAGAGGGGGTACCCCCCATACAAACCGGGATCCAAATGAAAGTTCTTATTAGAAAACCTTTTTTGTTTTTCGTACTATGGAACTGAAATTGGGACACTATAAGTGTCTGACCCGTATCCACCAAACCTTCTAAATTTCAAGACTCTCGACCTACTAGACGGGTCGGCATAGCCAAAGTTAGTCTCTTTTTATATATATATATTTTCTTCCATATAATGGATAAAAATAAACCACCGACTTAACGGCTATAAAAACTTGATGTGAGAAAGGCTAGATATTGACAGATTCCTTGAAGCCTAAAAAAAATTGTTTCAGTATTTCCAAAGCGGGGTCTACGTCCTGTTTTGCGTTCGAACACCCAAAGGTCATAATGGTGGAGACGTTTAAGCCTCCTTCATCCTTACGTTTATAAGAGCTGATGCTAATTTCTTAACGTGAGTTCTTAGCCAGTCATTATATAGGCTTGTGTGAACGTTGATTTGCTCACGGACTGAGAGGATTCTCAGGTCCCCGATGTTTGTTGAGAAGGGAATTTATTTCTTTTCGTTTGTTTTTTTCTTTCGTTTTTCGCCACAGAATCGATACGTGTGAGACGGTCCCAAAAGAAATAAATTAGATCCATTCTACACGATGCGACTCTGTGTCGCTTGTTATCGATGGTCCTTCTTTGTTGTTTTCACCATTTGTTTACATGGTGTAAGAAATAGAGGTGACGCCAATTTTTTACAGTAATGTGTCGCTCTCTCAAAAAAGTCCTTACCATATGATAAAGTTGTTTATGTATGTGATGTGCATATTTAACTGCCTGAAATTTGTATGAAAAATGAATTTGATTTATTTACACGATATGTTTGTGATTTTTTGCACATTCCTTTTCATTTATATTTATATTTTTATGTGAAGATGTGTGGTCTTGCGGAGGTATTCCCTAAAGTATCATAAGTCCACTTTTTAGGGTTCCATACCCAAAAGGTGAAAACGGGACCCTATAACTAAGCCTACGCTCTCCGTCCGTCCGTCACAGAGCTCTTCTCATGAACCGTAATAGGAAAAATTGTCACAGAGTGTGTAATTCTATTGCCGCTATAACAACAAATAATACAATTTTTGGAAAATCCACCGGAAAATCTCAATATGGGACTAATTACAATTATAATGCAATTCAAGCAATGCTTTGTAACTTAAAGCAGTTGGTTATTATTTGTGTTATTTCTGTATATGATGTTAAATATAATATTATTTAAATACATATTTTATTTTAGCTTCAAAAAAACTTGGACGATGGTACGGAAGCCTTCATATGCTAGTCGGACAATTTCGCGAAAGCCTTCGCTGTCCAAAAGCAAAATTGACTTGCCGTCCGTTGTAACAATTTTTACGATCGATGAAATTAACTCCTCTTTATTGGTATTATACGATACTTTTATCTTTTTTTCATTTTGTTGCACATCAGTGACATCAGTGCCCAAGTCTTCATAGACATCGCTATGCTTTAGCACCAAATGCCGCCTCAAATTTGTTATGTGTTTACCAGATAATCTGGTACCACATACCTTACAAATCGATTTATTTAAACGATTATCAAAACCAAAAAACACTCGAATTCTTTTGTTTGCTTCCCGACCCATTATAAATTTTTGATTTGAAAGACGCCTAAGTACTATTCACAACAAATGTCGGACGTCGGCGGCGAGTTGTAAACAATGAATACTTGCAACAACAAATAGTCGACTGTGCGAAAACAGACCGCAATGCTTTGTAACTTAAAGCAGTTGGTTATTATTTGTGTTATTTCTGTATATGATGTTAAATATAATATTATTTAAATACATATTTTATTTTAGCTTCAAAAAAACTTGGACGATGGTACGGAAGCCTTCATATGCTAGTCGGACTCACACTTGAGTTGAGTTTTTAATATACTGATAGGCAATTTACATTTTGCAGAACACGCTGAGTTCTGGTCTAGTGTTTACATTGTCGTTTTGTGTTCTGAACAGCTGTTTTTTGTTTTAAAACGTTATGGCTAATTGTGAGAAATTAAAATGGAAATTGTGTGAAAAATACATGATTAAGAAAAATTCGCAGCAAATGCAAAAAAATCTTGCTGCTTTATTTTTTATTCCTGCTACTTATTTTATTAATAATTAAAAAAATATACAATTTGAAATTTTCTTCAATTTGTTTTGAGCAAAATCAGCTGTTTAATGTCGAGATTGACCACAAAAAGGTGGACATGACCAAAAACTTGGCAGCACTGCCGCAGAGTGACCAGCATTATTACCGAGTTCTGAGCGAGATCTCGCAGAACTCACACTCACGAGTTTAAATTTACTACAACAACAAGAAATTTCATTCATTTTCCATGTGGTTGTTGTAAATTTGAACTCGAGTTTTGGTGAACTCGAATAGCCTGCTCAGTGTGAATCGCCTATAAATTGCCTATTATTCGGCTTCTCAAAACATTTTAACCCCATAGATTGAATCCAATATTACAATGCTAATACTTAGTTATATTATTATTTTTACCGCCGCACCTGGAAACGTCACGGAGATATTGCCGATCAAATTGTAGTTAAATGGTTGAACCACTGCATTAGAAACGAGATCTCCAAATTTCGCAACAAATCTTGTAGCGATCTCCTGTCTTTTCTGGATAAAGGATCTTCTCGCTTTTGAAAGATTACAAAAGTAATAAAGAAGAAATCCACAAATATACCTAATCTGACCGTTGGATTAGTGCACCACTTTGCTGCAGAGCAAAATTGTGCGGCTCTCGTTCAAGCATTTCAAGTAAACAATTCTAGTACCAACGGAATGAGTGATCCAACTACAGAGGCAGTAGTCAGAGTTTGTGTAAGTGCTCTCTATTCTACACTCATAAACCCGGAAAACTCCTATCTTATTAAGACCGAGACAGTCGCGAAAATGATAAAAAAAAACAATGAAGCGCAAAAAGGCTACTGGCCTAGACGAGATAGAAAACATATGTTTAAAAGCACTCCCACGTAGCGGATTTCGTTTTCTAACTGTTATTATAAATGCCTGTCTCCATTTCGGTTATTTTCCTCGTATCTGGAAAACATCTAAAATTGTGCAAAAAAAAAGCCCCATAAACCTCTTATCGCCCAATAAGTCTACTGTCCTCTGTAAGCAAAATCTTAGAAAAGGTCATCAAAGACAAGCTCAACAGGTTTGTAAGTGATGGCGAAATTCTTCCAAATCTGCTGATTGATTTCGCAAGGAACATAACGCAGTACATCCGTTCGTCCATATCAAGAAGATCGTCAAACAAAACATTCAATGTGCGAACTCTTCAGGAATGATTCTCCTAGACATCTAAGCTGCATTCGACTCCGTGTGGCACAATGGTCTTATCCACAAGATGACACTCTTAAATTTCCAGCCTGAACTGATAAAAATTGTGCAGAACTTTTTAAGTAATCGCTCGTTTGCAGTTCATATTGGCCTTGCGCATTCTGCCTGTTCGTGCCTGTCCCCTTTACTCTATAACATTCACACTTCTCATCTCTCTATGGGTGCTCTACCTCCATTTTCGCTGATGATACTGCGATTTTTCGCTCTGGGCTGTTAACATCTGACATCTCTATTAAGTTACATGTTGCTTTTGAAACTCTTCATGACTACTTTACTAAATGGAAGATAATGATCAATCCGGATAAAACTCAAGCCATCTACTTCATTAGGAAACGGAAAGCCATATTTAAGCCAACTAGCCATATAAATTCCACAACGCTGACATCCCCTGGGAATAAAGCGTTAGATACTTGGGAGTTGTCTTAGTCAGTTTGGGCGAATATTGCTCGAAACCATTTAAAAAAATATAAAAAAAGATTAACTTTGGCTATGCCGAAGTTGTAATACTCTCCACGCCCGAGGGTCTTGAAATTTATAAGGTTGGTGGCTATGGGTCAGACACTTATAGTGTCCAAATTTTAAGTCGATAGTACAAAAAACAAAAGATTTTCTAATAACAACTTTCATTTGGATCCCGGTTTGTATGGGATCCTAGTAGTCCGAGGGTCTTGAAATTTTCAGGGCTTGTGGATATGGGTTAGAGACTTATAGTGTCCAGTTCAATAAGTCAACAAAAAAAAAAAAAAACTTTTACTAATAAGAACTTTAATTTAAAAGGGGGTTTGTATGGGAGGTACCCCTCATTGTAACCCTAGGATCATGAAATTTATATGGTTGGTGGATATGGACCAGAAACTTATAGTGTTCAAAGTTTCAGTTCGATACGTCAAAAAACGAAAAAAATTCTAATAAGAACATTAATTTAAAAAAGGGGGTTTGTATGAGTGGTCCGCTTCGGCTGATTCCCAAACTCGGCGTTTGGTAAAAAGAAACCTATGTACAAAATTTCAGCTCGCTAGCTCAAAAACTGAAGGACTAGGAGTGCGAACAGATGGACCGACGGATAGATGGACATGGCTAAGTCAACTCGTCTCATCGAGCTGATCACAAATATATATACTTTATGTGGTCTGCGATGTCTCCTTCTGTGTGTTACAAACTTCATGACAAACTTATAATACAATTCACTTCCGTGAAGAGTATAAAAATTACAGGTTATGCAAAATGATTTTCGGCCTACCATGGCACCACTCTACCATCGACTTGTATAAGCAAGCCAATATTGAAATGGTAGTTGACAGGTTAGCCCGGCTCAACCAGAACTTCAATGATAGATGTAGATACTCTACTTATTCAGATATCAATGATATTATTAGACATTATTAGAATTAAGTTTTAGTTTTAAGTTTTGAAATTATTAAAAAAAAAAAAATAAGCTTATTTATATTAACCCCTTATATATAACTAAGTTTTGAAGGTAGCAAAAGCCTAAACTCTTTATTTTAAGATAACATAAGCTTAAACAAATGTACCTATTATAAGTAAAGGGTGTTTTTTAGAGGTTCACAACTTTGAGTTGGCACCACTGCTTTATTTGACAACCGATTTAACAGCTGATAGCTGCTTTTTATTTAATTTGGTTTGACATTTCATCCGATACCTTCAGGTTACTTAAACTTGATCGCTACATGAGAGAACAACTTGTTTTCATTATTAAAAATTTAATAATGAAGTTTAATAATTGTGTAATTTCTTGAAGAACAGACGTGAATTGGCCACCAAGATCGTGTGATTTAACCCCATTGGATTATTTTATTTGGGGTTATGTAAAGTCTACGCCGATAAACCATAGACAATTAAACACATGGAAATCAACATTCGAAGAGTTATTGGCGAAATACGGCCACAAATGCTGCGAAAAGTGTGTGAAAATTGGACTTCCAGATTGCGCCTTGTACGCGGCAGCCGTGCCACATGACCTAAATTATATTTAAACAGTAATATCATAAAATTATATACCCAATAAAGGTAGTTTAATTGATTTTAAAAATATTTTTCTTTGTTTTATTTTAATTTAAAGTTGTAAACCTCTAAAAACAACATCGTTTACTTAGTATTATATAGATATATAGTGTGAACAACATTTTTATTCACACGGTCCATTATTTGCTAGCTGGACCTACGGATTTTTTGGGCGAAATTGAAAACAACCGACCAAAAAACCGTCGGAGTTTTCTAGCATAAGCCCACATTCCCGAAATTGTTCTGGTCAGAGGGAAACCGAGTTTGCTTTTTTTTTTTCTGTTGTTCAATGAGCAGATCGCATTGTCAAAAGCTGTTCTGTGTGACCTCTGGCTGGTACATTAGTAATGCTAACGTGACCATACGTCCCGCTTTCAGACTCTCCGTCCAACTGTCCCCAGCGAGGGCATAAAAGTCCCGCTTTTGAAGAAAGAAATCCGACGCTGATGTTGACCAGCAAAATGAAAAAAACTGCGGCTACTGAGTTTTATAAGACAAGTAAAGAATACTTGGAGCAATGGTATCGATTCAACACAGAACAAGAAGTTTTTGAATGAACAAATTTGACAAAATGACCTACAATGGAAGAGGTATAGAATGTGATGGATTTGCTAATCACATAAGGATTAATTAGCAGCTGCCAAGGAACGAAAGTATTCGACGAATTTTTGCTTATTTCCAGCTTTGCGTCAAACGAAAAAATCACTAGCTAGAATTCTGAGAATGATACTGCTAAAAACCGTTGGGTGGAATTATTCCAGCACTTCCATGCCAACAATCTCCACTTAACGAACTTTTCTATAATTATTGAATACGTTATGTGTCTGCCTCGAAGTAACGCACCTGTCGAAAGAGTTTTTTTTTTTGAATAAACAAAATATGGACAAGTAATAAAACGCAGTTAAGTGTCCTAGTATTGAAAGCAATTTTGAATACAAAATGAGCTCCATTTGTACTTAAAAACAAGACTCGATTTTAAAATTAATTTGTTCAGCCGACAGAATATAAAAATACTGCCTCGTAGTTACATCAACTCTTGAACAACGCGACGAGACGAGTTGATTTAGCCATGTCCGTCTGTCAGTCTGTATGTACAAGGGTTGCTACTTAAGTCTTGAGATATAGCAACACCAATGTTGATATGTCAAATCTGACATTGGTATCGTAAAGCTTGTCGTTTTTAATGATAAATGTACTCAGAACATTTTGTCATACGAGTGCTATTTGTATTGTTTACAGTGACTTGAAAAATTCGTTTTGGCTAAAAAATTGAATTAAATCGTGAACATTTTCGTGCAATGATTTTTTATGATTTTCGACGTGGATTAACTCAACAAGAGTGTGCCAATCAACTCGCTTCGACTTTTGGTGAAGGTCGTCCAAAATCGGCCACAAAACATTGATGCTGTACATGAACTGATATTGCAAGATTGTCATGTGACATATCGTGAGATAGAGACATGTTTGGGCATTAGTTCCACTCGCATACATTCAATATTGCATGAACATTTGGCCGTCAAAAAGATTTGTTCGCGTTGGATACCACATAATTTGACAATTGCACAAAAAAATGTTCGTATCGATTGATGCAAAGAAATGTTGAAAAAATTCAATCGCGGTGCTTCAAAAGACGTCTATAAGATCGTGACAGGTGATGAATCATGGATCTATGCATATGAGCCTGAAACTAAACAGCAGTCGACTGTATGGGTCTTTCAAGATGAGCCAAATCCAACAAAAGTTGTTCGCGCACGACGCACTTCGAAACAAATGATCGCCTGTTTTTTTGGAATAACCGGACATGTCGCCACCGTGCCATTAGAGAAACGTAGAACGGTTAATTCTGAATGGTACACCACCATTTGTTTGCCAGAAGTGTTCGAAGAAATAAGAAAAATCAACCGCAGAAGACGAGTCATTCTCCATCACGACAATGCGAGCTCTCACACATCGGCTCAAAAAAGTGACTTTTTAAACACTCAAAACGTCGAATTGATGGGTCATCCGCCCTATAGTCCAGATTTGGCATCTAATGACTTCTTTTTATTCCCGCACACCAAAAATAAATTGCGAGGACAACGTTTTTCGAAACCTGAAGAAGCGGTTGATGCGTTCAAAACACATGTTTTGGAGATACCTCATTCCGAGTGGAAAAATTTCTTCGAAAATTTGTTCAATCGCATGCAAAAGTGTATTGATCTTCATGGAGAATATTTTGAAAAACAATAAAGTCATTTTCGATGATACATATTTGTTATTATTTGTCTGTCTCAAAACTTAAGTATCAGCCCTCGTATGTACATAACTGGTCCCTCAGTTTTTGAGCTAGAAAAGCTTTCTTTTAATCATACGCAATACATTTGTCGGAATCAGCCGAATCGGACCACTAGGGGTGCACCACATCCAAATTCATGTTCTTATTAAAAAAACTTTTTTATTTTTTGTACTATAGACTTGAAATTTAAACACGATTAGTATCTGACCTATGTATATCCACCAATTACGTAAGACCCTCGGACTACACCAACCATCTAAAATTAAGATCCTCGAACTACTAGGGCGCGAAAAGTATTACAACTTCGGCATAGCCAAAGTTAGTCTTCTTTTTACTAGTTTTGTATTATTATTATTATTCCTTCTTTAATAAAATACTTGTAAAACCCCAAACAAAAAATTGTTTACATAATTCTGCAGTGGGACGTCCACTTTGACAAAAAAAAAATAAATGGTCACGTTAGTATTGCCCCTTATTATATTTGATTTTCAGGAGATTAATTAAAAATGTATATGACACGTAAGTAACTCAATTGAATATTAAAAAATTTTTAAAAATACAAATCAATTTTGATTTCAAACACTTCATTATCATTTTATATTTTGATGCATGACGAAAAGTATGCAATGGAATTTTTTTTAACAAACAATTACACAAGAGTTAAAAAATTTGTCTTAATGCTTTTTGAATATACATATTTACATATTTTTATAAAAACTAGGATCGCAAAGTGGTCGGAATTCGACCACCCTGCTAGAAGAAAGGCAAAAAGTATTTAATTGTGTGAGACAAATTCAATTTGATAAGAAAAACAATTATTGAGTATCTTTTAATAAAGTTCGACTCTTTCGTTTTCCTATAGTTGTATTTGTGACCAATAGATGGCGCTTAATTACCATAAAATTTTTTGCTTTATGAACAGAAAATATTTTCACTGCATTCAAAAGTTTTGTAATTCAGTGTATTTGAACTGAGCCACAGCAACGAGTGGCTGGAACAGCTAGTATATAAATAGAGTATAAATGGCAAAATGTTCCAGTGTTTTCGTTTTTCATTTACTGGTGTCTCTTCTACAGACTGTCATCAGTGAGTGGGGCTCACTCCTAAGGTTCAGTCTTCTAGTCAGATTATGGATTTATAAAAACTCAATATTTTTTAAGAATATTTAATTTACTATGTATTTTGGAAGAAGTCTAAATTGTTGTGTTATATGTTAAAAAAAAAAAACATTTTAGTTAGTTATTACTCTTTCCGAGATTATTCAATTCTCAAAACGAAGCGAACCAGAAATTAATATAACTCACTTGTATGGTATAAAAACAAAATACAGTCGAACTCCTCTTTTACTAAGTCATTGGAATCACTTCATTATTGTGGTGATTACGTTATTGGGGAGTCGACAAAAACAATTTTTGTTTATATTCAATAAGTTACGTAGTATAAATTTTATTTATTCTTTTTATTTGTGTACATATATTTACATACATACATACATATGTAAGTACTTATAAGCCAAATTACAATTTGATATTTGTATTATCATATCACAGATGATCATTTACTAACAATCGAAGGCATAGGTTCCCAAACGCCCCCTTGCGGGCACAGGAGGCTTTCAGGGTGGACTCAGAGAAAATTAGGAAGCATTAATGTAATCAAAGGCAATGACAGACAAATTTTATATAAAAAATTGGTAAGTTAAAATTTTTGGGGCAGAAGAATTTTAAAAAATCTCAAAATTGACGGATTGGGGCTCAAAATAAGTTTGGGAAACTATGATCTAAGGAATTTCTGTTATTATTTTTCATAATTTTCTATTCAGCCGTTTACCAAATACCAAAATGTGTAAAACTCACGAATATTTACTCATTTTTGCAAACCACTGTATGTATGCCGGTTCGATATAGTGAAATATCAAAACTCTTCTCTCAAATTGGTTGGTGCAACACAACCAGCCAACCAATCAACGATCTAACCGAATGAACGAACATATCAATCGCACCGAATCGAACTTTGTCAAACCGATAGAAGTAACGGACGCACCAACACCAACTCGGTTAAATATGATTGAATCATTCAATAGTGATATCAATCAATTTGGCTTGATTCAAGAATGATTGACCGTGTGTGGCGGTGATTAAGTGATTGAATCGAGGATTGAGCAAAGTCAAATTAATTTTGATATTTTTGTTCAAGCCAAATTTATCGATATCGTTTCATAATTGATTCAAATATGATTTACCGTGCGTAAAAACAATTATAAATAGTCACAATTACTAGGAAAACCCCCTAAAAAAATCAATGTTGCAATTTTCTTTATTTATAAATTATTTAATATTTTAAATATAATTGCTTTTTCTTCTGATTCTGTCTTTTGAAAATACCCCTAAGTTAGCAAGTCTTCCATGAAAACTTTTGAAACCCACAAACAGTGAAACGAACTTCAATAATAAATTCTCTTATGTGATGCGTTTCCAGTGCATTCATAGTATAGTTTATTATTGAATAAATTTTTCTTTTGCTATATTGTAATGCATCTCGCTCACACACCCTTGCTGCAGAGACGTTTGAACATTTTTTCAATTGTGGGCGTAATAGAGGGAACACACGGTCAATTATGATTGAAGCAATCAGGAACAATTTAAGAAAATTTGGGTTGATTCAAGGATGACCGTGAGTGATGGTGATTGAGTTAATGAAGGAGCACACGGTCAAGCATGATTGAATCAATTCATAACGATAAATTTTGCTTAATTCAACCGTAATTGATCGTGAGTGGCCGTGACTAAGTGATTGAAACTGGGATTGTGCCAGATTACATTCATTTTGCTATTTTTGTGATTGATGAAGCATGCTTGACCGAGTGTTGCAAAATTTATTCTTTTGATATAAATTCTGCGATGAACGGTTGTGTAAAAGTGAACGCGCATAATGCCTTTTTAACTGAATTTTTGGAAATGTCCCACAAATTAGTGGATAAACTGAAAGAAATTAATCCAAAGGCCAACAGGGAAAAATTCATCAAAAATTTAAATATTTTCCGCATATGAAATTATATTTTCTTTTTTACATTCGTAAATATTTTCAACAATCTTCTCTCACAATATGCAATTGAAAATTATAATTGATTCAATCATGCTTATGTCGTGTACGTGCACGCTCAAGTCAAATTTATCGTATGTTCATCATAATTACAACCTTCTTATACCGTATACGATTTCGTTTGTTACGTTTAACTCTCGCAAAAAAAGAAAATATTAAATGTTGTTATTGTGATCGTTAAGATATTCTTTCTCTTCTTATATTCTTTTTGTTGTACAGCACACAAGCTGTTTTTTTTTTCTATTGTTGTTGGGAGCGAATTTCATCTTTGCGAGAGAGCAAGAGATTAAGTGGTACGCTCTCATTTTCGAAAATGCTCTACCGGTCGTCAAATTTTGAGTTTATCAAGTGAAAATGAATGTGTATGTGTTTTTTGCGTATTATCATTCTATTAACACATTCACACATACACAACCGGAAAAGAGCAACGCATTTCAACCAACTAACCAAACGCTCTACTCAACTGCTCAATTCTCAATTTCTTTCGTTCGTGACCGGTTCGATCGCGGTAAATGTTTCGTTAAGTTGAAAGATTCATTTTTATTTATTTATTTATTCGTTCTTTTTTTTTTTTTTTTGATTGTTATAAGGACAAGTGAAATTGTATGTTTAAAAATTATCAAAAAATAAATTTATAAGAAAATATTAAAAGACTAAAGAACGAAACGAATGAACGATTGATCGATCGAACATCATAAGTGATAGACAATTAATGATATTTTAATTAAAACATAAAACAAAAACAATAAAAAAGTGTTTGTTGTTTTTTATTATCTTTTTTTTAAACACGTTCGCATTCAAATACACACACTCACACACAACGACGACGTCTTGAATGGAAAAAGGAGGAGGAGGTGGCGGAGGAGAAACATAGAACAGCAGAGAAGAGACGAGAAACGAAAAAACAGCGAAGAGTAGCAAAAGATCATTGCTACTGAACTGAATCAATCTGATCTGATCTGATCCGATCTAATCCGATTCAAAAGTTGTCATTTTTGTCGGTCAGTTGGCTGGCATGTGGTGGTGGTTTATATTTTATTAAAAAGAAACAAAAAAAAAAATTAATTAACCGGTAAAAATTTTGGATAATCAAATTAAATCGAAACAAATCAAATGATATGCTGATGATCATGATTACAATCACAATCACGATCACAATGATGATGATGATGATATTGATAATTGCTGATGATAAAGGAAAACAATAAAAAAAAACAACAAACAACAACAACGAAAAGAATAAAACAAAAAAAAAACTACAAAATCAGTGGCAAAAATTTTAAATTCCAAAAAATAATCCAAATTTCTATAAAATTCTCTTACTCACTCAAACACACACATACACATGCATATGCATATATGTCTGTATGTTATACATATAAACACACATATGCAGAGAGGAGACATTTACTGATGTGCCGGTCGCTCGTCTTCGTTGTCGTCATAGCAAATAAATAAAGTTAAATAAAGTAAAATTGAATACGACAAAGAAAAGATAATAAAAGAAGCAAAAAAGAAACAAAAAAAAAATTTTTTTTTTTTAATTAACAAAAATTAACGAAACAACGAAAAAATCAACAAAAAAAAAAACAAAAAGCAAAAAGCAAATTTAAATTTAACAACAACAACAAATTGTATATATAATTTTTTTAATGTGTTTGTTTTTAGTGTTGAAAATATAAAGTTAAAAACAACAACAACGACAACAACAAAAAAAAAAACTAACAAAAGAGCAAAAATTACAAATTAATAAATCGAAATTTTGATTTGTAAAAAATTGAAGAATTTTGTTTTGTTGGCGTTCGTGATATGCGCAATATGGATCTGTTATGCTCTGAAATTATATTAAAGGAATGTGATCGTAGTAGTGAATCCATATTATTGTTCCAACAACACCACCAACAACAGCAACAACAACATCAAGAACAGCAAACAAAACAAACGGTTGAGGTGTCATTAGATTATTTATATGGCAAAAGAAACCAAATACAACAAAATCATAATACCGTTAAAAATGAAACTAATAACACAACAACAATAACAACAACAGCAACAACAACAGCCCTAGCAACAATAACACCAGCAACAACACCAGTAATATCAGCAGCAGCAATTACAACAACAACAATAACCAGAGAAGTTAACAATCATGTGGGAATTGCTTACAGTAGTGGAGGATCAATAAGTTCACATTGTTCCAGTACTGACTCATCCACGTCATCGATATATTTTAATATTGAAACAGATTGTTATCGGCAACAACAATTGCAACAGCAACAACAACATCATCATCAGCAGAAGCAGCATCATCAGCAGCATAATACTGTGAATGATGACGATGAAGATGTTGATGGAGATCATGTTGTTTATGTAGATGATATCCAAGAACAACATCATCAACAGCAGCAGCAACAATTAGAATATAACAACAACAACAACAATGAAGGTTCACACCAACAACAGCAACAACAACATGTTAATACAGCAACTGAGGATCCAACATTTTTAACCGATCGCTGCCTGGAGAATGCATTAAAAGCTGAAGAGAAACGTCCACAAATCATATGCACATATTTCAAAACTGTGCAAAAGGATATAACGCCACCAATGCGTAAAATTGTTGCCGAATGGATGATGGAGGTAAGTACTAGTCGTAGTATTATGGTACCATATACTATATCCATCCATTCATTTATCCATTCAACGAACCATCAATGATTCTACATTACTCACTCCCTCTATAAAAAAGAAAAATACGCAAACATAGAAATTCAAACTCTGTTTAACAATATAATTGAAATTTACATTATAATAAATTTAGTGGATATTTACATATGTAGATGAAATCTCCTTCATTATACTCTTCACGCAATGAATAGTATTATAAGTTTGTCATGAAGTTTGTAGCACACAGAAGGAGACGTCGGAGACCCCATAAAGTATATATATTCTTGATCAGCGCGACGAGACGAGTTGATCTAGCCATGACCGTCTCTATGTATGCAAACTAGTCCCTCAGTTTTTAAGCTAGAAAGCTGGAGCTTTCTTTTTACCATACGCAGTACATTTGTCGGAATCAGCCGAATCGGACTTCCAGGGGGGATACGCCCCATACAAACCGAGCTCTTATTTGAAAAACTTTTTTGTTTTTCATACTATCGACTTGAAATATAAGTTTCTGACTGATATCCACTAACCATATAAATTTCAAGATGTCGGATCACTAGGGGTACTCCCCATACAAACCGGCATCCAAATGAAAGTTCTTATTAGAAAAACTGTTTTTGTACAATGGAACTGAAATTTAGACACTATAAGTGTCTAACTCATATCCACCAACCTTCTCAATTTCAAGACTCTCGGACTACTAGCAGGGGCGTGAAGAGTATTACAACTTCGCCACAGTTAGTTTTTTTTAAATATTTTTTTAAGAATAAAACAGGGCTTTCACAATAGAATAGGGTTTTCAGGTCGAATTAGGTGTACTTACATTTTATTGATTTAAGTAGTACAATCACTGTGACTTATCACGACAGACACCATAGAGAATGTGGAGATCCAGAAGAGATATTTCCTTTGACTGGTCCATCTGCGGACCCCTTAGTGCCGAAATTTTTGCAATTTTGAGCGGAAAGATCTCATAAAATTCTTTGAAAATATGTCAAATGCATATTACGGTTCGATATGAACATCTATTACCGTCTGGTGCGCCTACTAAGGACCTTATCGAATCTACAGGGCCATTAAGGTCGAATTACTTTACCTTATCCAAGGATCTATACCATATATACCATATACTAGACAGTTCTCTTATACAGCATAACGTTTTCTCTTTTTCTACCGGAATCTTCTCTTCTTGAGTCAATAAGTTTCGAAAAAGTTTGTACGGGTTTCATGAGATTTTTAAGTGAAACCTTGACATTTTGTGAACACAATATCGAAGTTCGAACAGTCAAGTCTTTATAATTTCATGGTATAAAATGTTGGACGCAAAGACCGTAAATGTAATGATTTTTCGAACAACCCAATAGAATGGAATATCCCTTTTCAATCTCATCACAATCGTTTCTATTGTGTTAATTTTATTAAAGTTGCTTAGAATCATAAAAGATCATGCTAATATCAATACGATTACGAGAATATGGCATGATATGACATGACATGGCATGGCATGGTAGTACTATATCCGTCCCACATAGATATACATACTACACATGTATGCACGAACATATATAAGTACTAATGTACATATACATATTGGAAATACATACTAACACATGTGTACTATACATAGTCTGAAAGTCTGAATGAATCAAATTAGATAAGCATATACTATTTTTTATATTGTTGATGTATTGTATATACATAACAAAATTTCCATAGCCGGGTGCCGGTTGTTGATTGACTCAGTTACATACATACAATATGTACATTTTGTACTAATGAGTACTTCAGTTAAAGCGAGGATTTCATACACTTCCCATCATCTGCATAATATGTTAAACATAATGGGATTTCATTTAAGAAAGAAGTCTTTTTTTTTTGTTATAATTTTCTGTGAAGTTGGCTGGGCTGATTTGACGACTGGCTTCCTGATAATATGATTTGTAAACATTAGAACGAGCAACCGATCGATCTTTTTATAACAATATATGCGCTAAATTCATGACGCAAGTTAATGATAATTATAGATATTCATAGACCCTAAGATAAAGGGAGCCATATTCAATGTTATATATTTTATATATTAAATAGGGGGCTGTAGCATGTACAAGTGCAGTCTCACGGCATTGGTGAGTGCTCCTTTGTCGACTGATGTCGGGTGTATCCGGGACATAGACTTGATCACTCAAGGATATCATTTTTAGAAATATGTATTGTAGTTGGGTGTCGTCTCAAGATTATTTAATTTAACCCAATCCGCGTCCCCATTGCTGATCTATAACAATAATTTACATCAATATTTTAAGTTAAAAATACTCACTCAATTTTGAGAAATGTAGTATGTATTCCCGGTCTGACACAGACAGATGGCGCCACAAGTACTAACCTTAAAAGCTACAGATGTTTTAGTGAAGCAACTTTTTTTATATTCAAAAAATGGATAAAAATTGTATTGGCTAAACATTGCTTTTCGATGTGAAAAAACACCGTTCAAACAAAATAATGGCTTGATAAGTGTTATCCGGACTCTGCACCAGGAAAATCGACCATTATTGACTCGTTTGCTAAATTTAAATGTGGTTGTACGAACACCGATGATGCGCCACACTCTGGTCGCCCAAAAGAGGTTGTTATCCCAGACAATATCAAAAAAGTCCACAAAATCATTTTCACATACCGTAAATAAATTGTAGTTACAGGAAATACTTGACTCTCTAAAGGTATCCAAGGTGCAATTTTGCAAGTTTTCACCATCAATTTGATATTATAAATTTTTATAAATGCATAGTTTAATTGAAGAATGGACCACAATAACTTAGACGTGAAGTGTATTTAAGTTTTGACAAAACCAAAATCTCTTGTTTTGTATGTACAATATATTTTTTTCGGATTGTTGATTATTTTCGGTGGTCTCGATGGAGGTTTACGCGTAGAAATGTTTTTGTCTAAATTATTTTGTTGTTGCTGTTGTTTGGATTCATTGTGTTTTGTTTTTGTTGTTTTGTGTTTGTTGGAAATGATTAAGACCCTGAACTTGAACATAAGTGAAAATCGGTCGTTGATATTGCATGGCCAATGTATGTACTATATTAGTTGGTTGTGAAGGGGATCTTTTGTTTTTATCTAAAGATTGCAACATCAATTAAAATAATTTTTAAATAATTCGATAAAAAATACAATATTATTATTTTGATTTTAATAAAACCGACGACTAAATCGATGGGGCTTATCGACTTTTATGGTGTTTTTTCAAATTCATAAATAAGTAGATCAGGTTAGTTCATTCAAGAAACAAAATTAGGACACAGTGTATCGAGTGTCAGTGTCAGAACTAAGGAAAAAAAAAAAAATAAAGGAACATACTTACTCTTACATACTATATACATAAATTATCATCTAAGCAACAAAATCATCATCATTATCATCATGTATTATTATCATGGTCATGATCAATAGTTTCATTATGAATAAAAAAAAAAAAAAAAACAAATTTATAAAAATTACACATTCAGCAAAAATTAAATTCAATAAATATGTATAAATAAATAAATAAAAAAAATACAATAAATTGTAGCAAAATATGTATATGAAAAATCTTGAGTGACTGAATGAATGAAGGAATGAGTAAGTGTGTTGCTGAGTCGGCGTCTTAAGTCCCAGTCTAATTCTCTTAGTCCAAATACAATACATATACATATATGTATTAAAATAAAATTGAATTAAAGACAGTCTCAGTCTCAGTCACTATCAACTGAACTGAACTGAACTGAACTGAACTGAACTAAACACTATGCACCGTCAAGAATAATCAAATGATCATTCATGAATAATGTGTAGATGTACAATATGTGCATAGATCTATCACATACATACCTACATTTTTATTATTATTTATACCTGTAGTATGTATAGTATTGCTATGGGTACTACATACTTATAAATAGAAAGAGAGAGAGAGAGAGAGAGAGAGAGAGAGAGAGAGGGCAAAGAATCATCATCATCACTTAGTATTTTCTTTATTTATTTTTCCACTCGCATTGCCATTGCCATTAACAGAATTTATGGGTGTTGCTAGTAGTGCTGTCTTATTATTTTTATTATTATTATTTTGATTATTATTATATGGTACGAGTATACATATGAACTTATTTATGTACCTAAATATCTATATACATACATACATAAATACAAACATTATTTATATACATAGTTGTACAATTTGTATACTTCATTAGTCGAGTATGTTCAAAATTATTATATACGTATGTACTTACCTATCTATTTGTGTACACGTGCAAATTTGTTTAATTGTTTGTTTTAATTATAAGTAAAACATAATCGTATATGATTTATAGATTAGGATTCATCATTAGATCAAGAACAGGCGCCAACCCTAGACACCCACCCACCAGTCTCCAGTTCCTCACTCTTTGTTACTTATTGTTGTTGTCTCTATAATTGAATTCAGATTACGCTACATACTCGTATACATATATATACTATTAATATAATATATTCGCATATACGTACGTATATACTATCCAGTAATTTGGAAAATTTAATTTTCAACAAAATTTTGTAGTTGCATTTCTAGAAAGGGCAAACTGGACCAAAGCCAGTTTGTGACTAAAATGTATGTTATACGGATGGCTCCTCTATCCTTTCTATCCCCCGCCACACTTTAAAAAAAACCATTAAAAACCAAACAAGAATGGGTATTGACCACAAGTTACTTCGATACTAACCTACTGGAGTTAATGGACATGTAATACAAACCAAGTGACTTCTTTACGGCTACAGACGTAACATCATCAGTAACACACAGGATTGTACAATTTAGAATCATTTACACTAACTTATTACTACAATAATATTCCAATTACCAGGAACTAAAGCATATCAAATTAAGTTGATCTGTTAAGAGAATGGTATGTGTTCAGGTGAGTTGAAAAATTAGTTTTTAGCTGATCGGAAAATATAGAATTAGATACCAGGTCGTAGTATAAGTTGTAAGATTGGCATAAAATGCGAAATTAATCGTGTTGCAAACCCGAGGAGGAACATTAAAATTTATACTACCAAGCAAAGATCAGGAAAAGATACTGCCAATAACTAGATTGTGCATGAACATGACACAAAGAGTCGTTCTGCGACTGAATAATTTCGGGAGGTGGATTAACTAAAGACAGCTTTGATAGGATGATCGAAGGTTGATGTTGGGATCCTAGTGTAAGTTGCGCAATGCAAAAAGCAAGAATGATTTTTGAAAACGAATATTGGTCTTGGAGCAGGAGCAGAGTATGGGGTGAACCCCAGGAGGTGCTTATTTAGCAATATATATGTACCAATAGAACTCAGTTTTTCACGCCGAAATTCATGCAAAAGTTTGCTACTGTCAATAGGCATGTGCCTATACACATAGTACATATTCACTTTGATTGAACACAAAAAACTTTAGAAAAGCGAAAACCACAAAAGAACACAAGAAGTACTAGGACTAACTCAGAAATGTATTTGTATAGTCTCAGACTTCTCAACAGAGTTATTAAACATTTATATAACATGCAGTTGGTCAAAAGGACCAATTTAGATAATGTATTGAAGAAGAGGAGACAACAGAGCATTTGCTATGTCACTGTAAGGGTTTAATTTGAACCAGATTCCGACATTTAGGTAATCAATACATAGAACCAGCTATTGTTTGATTAGAGATGTATGTACTATGATGATTTTCTTCTTCGACAAAGGTCCCCTAATACTATAATAGAGTTAATGATATTCATATTTTGAAAACTTTCTAAGGGAATTTTGGAAAGACCTGCAATACTTATCTCCTGTTCATTTACTTTATTCTCGTATTTGTTCGCGTACTCTTGTATATACGAGTATGTTTACATGGCATTGAAGAATTCTATCAAATACAATATTTTTAAGTATTATATACATGAGAGTACATACTCCTCGAAGTAAGTATGTGTATGATGATGATGACTTATACATAATAGTTTTTGGATTCTAATCTTATCATATCATATCACATATCATATTGTTCTTGTTCCATACACTGTATATACTCACACTGTTATTTACCAAATGTATCTGTATCTGTGTATGTACGAGTGTACGAGTATGTGTAGCGATAACAAGAACTATAACAATATAACAACATTAGCGATAGTTAACGCAATTTCGTTCTAATCATCATTATACTTATGAGTACAGGTATATACTCATGGAATGCATAAACACATAAAGCAAAAGCCAACCAAACCAAAATGTTCCATCCGAGTGCAACTCAAGATGTTTACAAATGTCGGAGTGCGTCTACTATGACTACAAGATATGGTATGATGTGATATGTAGAAGACGAGGTAAAAGGGATAGAAGCGGTGGTGGACAAAAGCCAGTTGTCGCACGTATGCATTTGCCTGCTGCCGTATGCATTTAATGATGATGATGACTACATACCACAAGGAAGATGAAGGTATGGAAAGAATGTATGGAAAGAAGGAAGGAAGCGAATCAATGCAATTCGAAGCAAAGCAACGTAAAGGGTTAAAGGAAGAAATCCTGGTTTATTCATGCAACAATCTTTCAATGAATAAATGAGTAAAGTAAAGTAAATTATTGAAAAAATTATTGCATAAGCAATAAACAAAAAAAAAAAAAAAAACGAAACGAAACGAAACGAAACGAATACAAGAAAATAAAAATTTAGGTGTAACAGCTGCCAACAAATTAAGGAATGAATGATTGAATGATTGAATGAATGAATAAATGGCAAAGGTAAGGCAAGCAGAATAATTCTGTTGCATACTCTATAAGAGTAAGAGTGCCCAAACACGATGCAAGCATGCTTGTCAATCATGGCTACGCAATTATGGTTGAAGAAAAATGTCTAGCACATACACGACAATCAGCATTTGCAATATAATTTTGTAAGAGAACAACATCATTGACAAATGGGTACGAATGAATTTTATGAATTTTGAAATATTATTCTGGAAATAAAACACATACGTAAAGTAATTTTTTTGTATGATTTTTTCAATGTTGGTCACTGGATCAACTTCTTTTAAATAGTTTATCCACTAATTTTTCATAGATTTCCAAAAATTCAGTCTAAAACATATTATGAGCTTTCCTTTTTTTACACAATTTCATATGATTTGAATGGATGAGGATACTTGCCAATCACATAACTATCAAAATGAATTTCCCCTTCAACCGCATGTTTATCGCAAGCCAAATTTATCATTATCGTTATGGCTTGCGTCAGGCGTACATATCTTGTGTGTGGGCAATATTACTCATTCTCGATCGATTGATATAGAATATATCGATAACGATAAAACAAGAACCAGACATGCAGACATTCAGATACATATGCATACATACATCTATTGTTACATACATAGATATGTAGATACGAGTAGTACTATGTCAGTTGTAGATGGTAAGAAATAATAAAGAAGCAGGACCCTTTTTCTTGTTACTTTTGCTTTTGGTTTTGATATGTTAAGAATGATGAGGATGAGGATGGTGGTGTTTTTTGACCAAAAACAGCAGTTCATTCTTCTTACCTGCTTATTATTATTTTTATTATTATTATTTCCTTTTTCAT
The DNA here is from genome assembly GCA_035041805.1 of Amiota mariae. Classification (NCBI taxonomy): domain Eukaryota; kingdom Metazoa; phylum Arthropoda; class Insecta; order Diptera; family Drosophilidae; genus Amiota; species Amiota mariae. Next base: position 928,996 of record JAWNKV010000010.1, read on the forward strand.
TTCATTTCATTTTAATTTTTCGTTTCTTATACTATTTACTACTTGTGTGCTTGCTGTTTGTCTTTAGTTTTTGGCATTGTCCTGAAAACTCGTTTTTAAAAAGGACGATGCGAATGAACTGTTGCGCTTTCCTTCTCTCTGTCTCTCTCTCGCACTATTTAATTGCTTTTCTGATTTTCTTTCTTGGTCTTTCCTTTTCTTTTCTTTTCTTTTGCTCTGCCACGACTTAACCTTCCCTTCATTTGAACCTTTTGTGAAACGTAGTATTCATGTATAATATACAATATTCGTCGTCGACTGATTGGTCGGTAATGGTAAGTACAGTTGTTGACAAAAGGATACGTAATTTCTTTGTTCATTTATTTTTGCACACAAAAAAAAAAACCTTAAGAAATACAAATACTAGTACAAGGAGAAATAGAAGTGAAAGAAAACTAAGAACAAAGGCAAAATTGCAATTTTCTATAAATATAAAATATGAGGGAAGAAATCCAATAAAACATGTTGAATGAAATTTATACAATTCCAAACAACAATAACAACAACAACAACAACTGGAACAAGAAAGCGAATCAAAGTATTCCACATAATAAAAATGATAAAAGAAGACGAAATTACAGAATAGACTAGAATAAGTTTTATTTTGTTTTGTTTTGGCATTTTCTATACCTTCTAAAAAAGTTTTTTTCCATACATAAATCCATAGATACATACATATGTAAATACATATGTACATAATTAAGAAGTACATGCTTTAAGCACAAACATTATCACTATGAGTAGATTGTTAGAGATACGATAGATCCCACAATTACGACAAATGACTCAATAGTAGACCCTGAGGTTAACTTATGATGATTGTTTGGATGACACTTCTATTTAATAATAAACAATCCACATGATTTCTATGATCAATACTAAGAGTTACGAGTTGCTCGGAGAGCTATAGAACTGTTAATGTTGCGAGTAACCAGAACAGAAAAGACAGAGACCAAACAAGAAATACTTATGTGTATTGTAATATGTATTTTCATATTTGAGAAGGAAAACAAAAGTAGATGAAAATATCTAATCAATAGAGAAAGTAACAAAAGCAAAATGACAATGGGACCATGGTTTTAGGGATGGGTATCGATTAACCTATTAATCGAAATAATCGATTTTGTGTTTTTTGTTTGTGAGTACGCATACTCGGTTTTCTTGATTAGCTAGCTATGAATAAAAAGCTTCTCAAAAGTATGTTTTGGGAACATTTTGAGAAAGTAGGGAATAACAATGCTAACAATGCTATGTGTCAACATTGTGGAGTGAAAATAAAAATGTGTGGGACCTCCTTAAGAAACCATATTGAGCACAAGCATCCCTCAATTGGTCTGAAGAGACCAGTCAGCGGGAGACTGCTGAAAGAAAAATGAAAAACTATCTGCCAGTTCTTCTTCGTTAATTGCAGTGAGAGTGAGTCAATCTCTGATTATCACGAATTTGGATAACGTGGTTTCTCACAAAGAGGGAGGGACTTTGGAACACAAAATCATTCAAAGTATTGTTTACATGACTTGTAAGGTCATGTAACCTTTGTCAGTAGATGATTTCTCCAGAAAAGTTTTTCTTTGAAAGTGACCATTAATCTATTAAATGATTTTTATAGCAATAATTAATTGGTGAATCGATTAATTTGTATAAAAAAATTATCGATGTCATTAATCGATGTTTTGTTGGTTGATAATGGTTTGGTCATATAACTTGCATAGCATGTCTCGATTATCGGAGGATTAAAAAAAATTAACTGGAATGCAGACTACGAGAAAATAAGTGGAAAATTGGAGGAACAGCAATTAAATTTTAGTTTAAGCAGTTGTTACCAGTATAGCAGGTTACCTACCAAAAGTTGCCTTATGTCCTCGTCAATGGATCCGCAACTAAGGTAAAGGTTTTCCCCTTTGGGAATCATAAAAATATTTAATTTTTATAATGAAATGATTAAAGAATATAAGTATAAATTTCAAGTTTATTTATTGTTTTTGAATCTAGAATTTTATACAAAGCCAAGCAAAAGATACATCAATAATAACAACAAAACTAAAAAAAAATCTATTACAAAACTTAAAATATTCAAGTAAAGAAGAAGAACAACAACAAAAAAGTTTAAATAAAATAAAATCTAAAAAAAGAAATTAAAAGATAAAAAAAAAATTAAGAGATGAAGAAGGAATGAATTTCGAAACAGAAACAAGAAGTTAAGCTACAATAAATTTTGTATATTTCACGATTGATTTCATTTACATGCCTCTGTATCTGTGTGTGTGTACGAGATGTGTCCCAAAACTATTCGACTTGCGTTCATAACTTTGCGCTGACAATATTCTTCTTTATCCAGCTAGTATACCATCCCAATTGACTGAACAACATGCGAAAAGAATTTTAATTCATTTCTCATATTCTTTTATTTAATTGTTGCCTTTATGCCGAATGTGAACTGGGATTACCCAAAATTAGAACGGGGCTCTCATTGATTTCAAAATTACCCTAATTAACTTTGAAGTTTCCAGTTCTCCAAGAATACTTCCCAGTTCACTTACAGTTAAACGACGAACTTCTATCCGACGAACGAAAACAAGACACTATAAAGAACGTGTGAACTAAGGTTTCATATATACGTACCTAGGCTGCCCAAGCGTAGGGAATGCATCTGAAATACACCAGGATTGTATTCTTTGAAAATGGGATCTAACACTTTCGGTCAATAACTGGATGATGTGGTTAGGAAGTGAAATAAGTAGTAAGGAGTCACTCAAGTCAAAGACTTTTAGGACTCACCTTGTATAATATATATGTATATTGTACATACTGTTTATATTGAGGAGGGTGAAAATGGTTAGTTTCTTCACAAACAACAAAAGCAAAATAATGTATTTTAAGTATGAAAACACACCAAAAACAAAAAAAAAAAAAAAAAGCAACACAAACGCCTTGAAAAAGTTCATTTAACTTTCTCAATTCATTTGAACAATATCAAAAAGAAGAAGACAACTACAACAACAGTAACAATAATGAAAACAACAACTTTATTGAAACAGATACAAACAAAAAAAGCAACTCTTCGTTTTGTTTTTTGCAAATGTTTCATTTTTTTTTTTTTAAGTATAAGAACTCACAAAGAAAACCCAACATGGGTCTTTATATCATCATCATCATTAACATAATCATGATAATTCTAGACAGTTTTACTGTTTGCACCAAATCAATTTTATATATCACCAACAAAAATCAATTTTTGCCAAAATGCATTTTTGGTATTTACATTGTGAGTTCTATACACATATATTCTGAAATTGAGTGGCTCGTTGGCTCATTGGTTAGTGCGTCAAGCTGACATCCTAGTGTCGCGGATTCGATTTCCGCTCAAGTCTAGTCCTGCACTTTTCGAAATTCTTCCAATCCTTCCTAACTTTCCTTTGTCGCTATTGCTCATATTAATAGCTGAATAATAATTTGTAATTAGTTCTATATACATACATACATATTTTGGAATTTCCTTTTATGACCTCTAAGTGTTGTGTTGTGTATTGATGCTTTCGATTAATTACTGGATTCATGGTTCATTGCCATTGTCATTGCCATCTCCATTCATGGTCTATCTAGATTCTTGTAATTAAAAAAAAAAAATTCCAACAATAATAACAATAATAAAATTGAAACTTAATCAGTTTCGAATTGCTTCGATTTGATTCCCTGGAATTTGCTTGTTAAGTACAATTATATTTATTCATGGAAGACAAAAACAGTCTTCTTGGGATACATAAAATTGGATAAATTGTATGTATCAAAAATCAAAAAAACAAAATATTTTCTGTAAAAATTCATTATTCATCATAATATAATTCTCTTCACGCAGTTTGTCATGAAGTTTGACATCGGAGACCCCATAAAGTATATATGTATATTCGTGATAAGCGTGACGAGACGAGTTGATATAGCCAAGTCCGTCTGTCCGTCTATATGTATGCAAACTACTAGTTTGAAACTAGTCCCTCAGAGAGTTGAATTTTGCACGACATTTTCTTTTTAACATAAGCAATATATTTGTCGGAATCAGCCGAATCGAATCACTAGGGGGTGGGTAGCTCCCATACAAATCCACATCCAAAATTATGTTCTTATTAGAAAACTTTTTTTGCTTTTGTATTATCGACTTGAAATTGGGTTTTTGGACCACTAGGAGATGTACCTTCCATTAGCACAATGATCAGAAGATATAAAACGTGCGTGTAGAGTATTACAACTCTTCTTTGTGATCTAATAAATTATTAAATTCTCCTTAGTGGGAGGTCATGTGGAGGGAGTTGTTTTTTTTACCTCCGCACATATGTATAGCTTGGCAACAGAACAGATACTGTGTGCTGTGGCAATATATTGGGTTTAATGTCGTATAGAGTAAACTGATTTTCATATCGGCTATCACCTAACAAAGTTTAAATGGGTGTATAATCGAAAGTCAACAAGGAATTGCTAACCCATTGCCAATAGGAAACATGACTACTGTATATAATTCATTGGTACAAATATGATATACAAGATGTATTGTAGTAACATTGACTAAAGTGCTCAGTATTTTAGTTGGACTTAAACTTATAAACTTACAAAGTAGTTGCTGTTGTAAGAAAGATATTCTTAAAACAGAAAATTATTCTTCTAGACATAGTCACATAATACTATACCATCCAATATGTACCATATGTGCTTGCTTACCATATACGAATATGTATGATAATTTAATGTTATCTGGAACTGGAAACATGTTTTTTCTGAAAATTGCATCACTTTATCTGAAAAACGGGAGGAATCAGAGACAATATTGACCATAATCACACTTACTTAGATTGTTCTCATAGTTAAAATTCAAAGTGTCTAAAACAAAAGCTCGCGTTATTCAATCGTATTGGTATCCATTGGTAGCACCCCCCTGTTTCATGATACCCAATTTCTAATTGCCATTTACTAAATACTGTAATCGTTTTCGTTGTTTGTCATTTTCATTATTATGGTTGTCATTGTTTTTTGTTGTTGTTTTTTTGTTGTTTCAATATTTTCTGCAATCGCATAAAATATTTTTATTTTTAGTATACTCGTAGTATTTTGAATGCAGAATTTTGTTGTCGTTGTCGCTCCCAATAAAAACCAGTAAAAAAAAAACACTAACGTTGTAATACTCTCCACGCCCCTACTAGTGGTCCGAGGGTCTTGAAATGTACATTGTTGGTGAATATGGGTCAGACACCATTTTTAAGTCGATAGTACAAAAAACAAAAAATAAGAACTTTAATTTGGATCCTGGTTTTTATGGAGGGTACCCTCCTAGTTGTCTGATTCTGACAAATGTACTGCGTATGGTAAAAATAAAGCTCCGTGTAGCTCCAGAACTGAAAGACTAGATTGCATACATACAGAGAGACGGAAGACGGACATGACTAGATCAACAAATCTATATACTTTATTGGGTCTCCGATGTCTACTTCTGTGTGTTGCAAATATCATGACAAACTTATAAAAATATACACAATTCAATACAATGTAGTATTGTCACTCATTCACTGATTCACTCGGTCGTATTCCTTATCTGACGCTTACGATCATACAATACAAATACGGAGTACATACCTCTATATAATTGAATATACTAGTACTACTACTATGTCGTCTCTTTATTCAATAGATACATTGAGCAAATAGTCATCGTTTATATACAAATACTTATATTTGAATGCATACTAGCGAACCTTTTCACCTAGTAACATAGTATCGAAGTGTTGTTGTTGTTGTTAGTGTTAACTTAATTACAATGCACATTTTTTAGATATTTTTATTTGATTTTTCATTTTATTTTGTATTTGTTTGTTTTTTTTCTGTAAATTTTTTATTGTTGCAAATTTCCATAGAATTTTTGAAATAAAGCTCACCAATCACTTTTCAATGGAATTTCTATAATATTTATACTATTGTCATTTCACGACATTAGTCATGTTATCTTTTACCTATTCAGCTATTCATTCACTTACTACATGTCCAAGTGATTTGGTGCTTACGCATCTGAGAATTACAATATATGAACATACTACATACATAAATATTCGTTCATGTATCTACAATACAATACTGAGATGCACATAGTACCATAGTAAGTAAGTAAGTGTATATTTTGTAGATAAAAAATTCATAGGATAAATATAAAGATAAATTTCACATTCCTGTGGCTCTTAATTACTAAGTAGTGCAACAGATACACAAACATATTTTTATGTATTTGCAAATAATTGAATCTGATGCCGAGGAATGTTTTAAAGCATCTTGTATTGTGTCTTCTTTGTTTTGTAACCACAAAACGCATACATTCCTTTAAGAATTCTATACATTTTGTTGTTGGTGTTGTTGTTGTTTGTCGTTGTTGTGTACCTGAGGAATATCTCACAGAATGCTATAGTTCAGTTGTTGTGTATAGAAGGAGTTGTCAGATTTCATAAGTACATATAAAATATTTATTCATAGGAAAAATATTCAAGGATAAATGATAATTTTTTTGATGAATTTGTTATTTTTTTCTATTACAATATTTTCAGAGATTTTCAAATTTCCAGAAATACAAAATATTGTATTTTTTTAACTAGAATTTTATTTTTTTTGATACTTTCCAATGAGTTAAAAAAGTTTGTGTTTTGTTTTTAATTGTGATGACGATTGGAAGATATTTCAATCAAAATAAATAATATATAATAATGAGAATTAGGGAAGAGGTGTAGGAGCAGGATTAGAGGTGAGTTGTAGACACAATACTTTCTTTGCAAGCAGCAAATTGAATTGACCAAAAAACTACGCAGCAAGTTTTGATTGAAACCAACTCAAGCACACACACACACACATATACATTTATTAGTAGAAAATTATTTATGTATGCAAGTATCTATGTACATACAGTGCTGTGCAATACAAAAGCAACCAATTTAATCATAGTAAAATTTTCATTAAGTTTAAGAGAAATGTAATGCAGAAATATTAAATACTAAGTAGTATGTATGTATGTATGTAGTACTTAATCTAAGGAAGTACAATATTTCATGAAGTAGCTTCTAGTAAGTATATTTGATTAAAATACGAAAAATCAGATCAAGAAGTATGTCGATGGGTGCAAAACAAATGCCACAAATCCTTAATTTGGTATATGAATCGTCTATTTTATTATATTAATTGGACATTTGATTGGGGTTGAAGCTTTTAAATTATAATAAGTGTTTTTCGGAATATTATACCATATAATTTTCATAGCTTGCAAACAGATTTTCCAAAGTGATTTTCGATGGATTTTTAAACAGATAATTGTGGGGGTCTAAACAAGAATTAGAACTTCATTATCCTTTAGATAGTCTTTAACTATGTATATTTTGGGATGACATATTCTTGACTCCCATATAGATATATAAAAAAATGTCTGTATGAGATCAATAAACTCTGAACCCGTTTGACTGATCACCGTGAAAATTGTAACTCACCACTATAGGTATTCATAGGATCATATAAGTTTTCCACTTCTAATGAAGGTTGAGACAATACAAATAAATTAAATATATTTATGAGAGTACAATTTGTATATGTGTTTTAGAAAATTATTTTAGGAGATACAGATTATCTAAGGAAGAAACAAATAATAGAGAGAATTTATGTACATATATCCTTGACTTCCAAGTTAAGGAAAATATATTTTCAATTTTTTCCACTTCTCTGTTCTAACAAAACTTAGTATAAAGAATGGTGATTAATAAAGTCTTATTACTGTTGGGTAACAACATTTTCCCCCACCTAAATGACGTTCAAGTGATTAATTAGACTTCCTAATCCTTGGACCTTTCCTGAAAATGTAATGTGTTGCTTTTTGTTTCTGGGTGGTGATGGTGGTTTGTCTAAAATTTGAGTGAATGATTTCAGTTTAATATATTAGAAACTAATGATTCACATATCACATTTGATGAATGATTTATGTATCATATTGGTAATCATATTAAAATAAATCAAATCTAAAAAAAGGAGCATATCTCAAAAACTAAAGTAGTTACAAATATGCAAATGAATAGAGCAATACCAAAAGAAATACCATAGGAAGAATTATTGTTGGTTGTTAGCCGAGTGAGTTTCGGATCCTTTTGTAGATGTAATACTAAGCATGTGGGTTTAGTAGGGTGGTTTTAGATCTGCAATACATAAACTCTTATGTATATATACACATACATTTTTATGTACATACGAGTATGTATATGTTTTGCGCATGAAGTGATATGGACGATAAGATTGTTAAAAATAATATAATATGTATAAATACATATATGTTTGAGTTTATATATGATGATTGTCATGATGATATTGATGATGATGATGATATAGTACATACATATACAAAAAAAATGTGCAAAAAATTACTTGTTGTTTTTATTATTATTATCACCATAACCATTATTATCATCATCATCATAATCATCATGAACTTGTTTGGTTAAATAATGTTGTTGTTTTTTGTGTACACTTCACGCGATTATTTTGTATTTTATCTTTTGATTTCATTTGATTTCATATGAATTGAACTGCTGATGAATTTGTTGTAATACGTGTATTTCTGAAATATAAATTTTGTTACCATAATTTTTCAATTATTTTTAGTTGACCTAATTTGATTAGACAATACAATAATAATGATATTGATAATGAAAATACAGAGATACATGTACGAGCATGTGGTAGACATGGGTTTTTCTACAATAGAAACACTATTGAACTATTGAACATTCGCAGGAAGTATCTATGGATCTAAGCCAAGGATAGTACAAATGATTTGCAATACAAATACTTTAAAATACTACTCTGTTTCAAAGATTATCCAAAATAAGGATCAGGACAGAGTTGACTGGGAATGGTAAAGGCCTAAACTCACCCGGAATTCCCATGTGTGGTATACGGATGGTTCTAAAAGAGACCCTAGCATGAGTTGGAGTCTATGGTGAAATCCCTAGAAAACGTGTTTTCAGTAGCCCAAGATAACTCAGTTTTCCATGCAATAAAACTATGTATTAGAGAAGAATTAGAATGTGCTTCTGCTAATAAGCACATACACATTCACTTAGATGGCAAGGCTGCTCTACAGGCTCTCAACGTCTTTGAGTCTTTATCGAAGATTGTTTGGGATTGTCTAGTATTATCAGACCAAAACTATTCTGCGGGCTGCCATGGAGTTCTACAAGGGCTAAACTCGAAAAGTGGTTTGATGATATGTATGTCGCATCAATATTGGGTTTCGCAAAAAAACACAAGAATTACTGGGACTAACACAGAAATGTATGCGGATTGAGTTGTAGAGTGTGAAAATATCTACGCAATATTCAGATCAGTCGAAACGATGAATGTAGATTATGTAATGAAGAAGAGAAGATGTGCTATGCCGCTGTAAGGTCCTAATTTGGACCAGATTCCGCGATCTTGGTTGCTAGTACATGGAACCAAATGAAATTGCAGGTTTGCCTCCAAATAAGGTATTGGAATTATTGATGAATAAAAGAATATCCGAGTACCTGTAATTACATGGGTTGTCACAATAAGCCCACCGAACTTTAATCTAATCTAAGGATCAGTAAATCAACCCAAAATAAGTGTTCAACAATCATTAAAATCTTTAGTATGAAGGAACATGGTGAATCCCAATTCGCCAATTTTAGTTATACAACATACATATGAGTAAGATAATTGGAAAGTATGTACACATGTATATAGTATCTATGTATCTACTCGTACTACTAAATATTTGAAGTTTCATATCACAAAATCAATTGAAATGAATTCAGGGAAGGGTATTGTTATTTAAATGAAATCGAACTTCAGAATTCAGAATGTCGTGTATCTTCTTGTTTTCGTTGAGTTTCGTTTTCTTTTCTTTTCTTTCTTTTTATTCCACTATATTTCTTCATCTGTTTGTTCTCTCTGTTTCTCTTGGCATTTATTTATTTATTTATTTTTTTGATTATTTTGAAATAATTTTTTTGGCAACTTTGTTGCGATGCGTAAGCATTCTTTTGATGACTTTTTTTATTGTTTGTATTTTTTGTATTTTTATACGTTTTTATAAGCATTTAATTTTTTTATTTAGTTTCAGAAAGTTTAAGTCCGTGTAAGTGTTAGTGCGATAGATATGGGGAATATAGAATGTATGTAGAATGATGTTGGTGAACATGGTGGTGAGATGCATGAAAGAACTCTGGAGAATAATAAAATGAAAATGAAAGAATAGAAGTAGAAAAAGAAGAAGGAGAAATTGACCGCTCGATCAACCAATCACTCAGTGAATTACTTTATTGTAATTGCGCATACATATTTTGTTTGTTTGTTGTTTATAGAGAGATACATTCGAGTAGATACTTACTAATACAGCTATACAGATACATACAGACATACATACATACATACATATGTCCGTCCGTATATGCATAGAAATAGAAATTTGTGTGTGCAAAATTCAATTAAATAAATTTGATTTGCATTGTCTAGTGTGGAGTTTCATTTTCAAATTAAAATACTGTCCCATTATACTATTAAGCTTTATTGTAATAAATATTGCAAAACACATACACGTAGGTACATAGATATGTACATACATACATGTGATGTGTATGTAAATATATTTGTATCTTTTTTTTATTTTTGTTTTTTTTGTTAATAGCAACGTTTAACTTTGTGCTGCCTGCCACTCTTCATCGTGCGAAATTTTTACGTGACTTAAGAATTTTTTCTATATATCTAGCCACACACACACACATACATATATATATATATATATATATATACGATCATCATCACTCACTCATTGTTGCTCTTTTAGAAATGTAAAATTCTTCAAATGTTGTTCTTTGCTTTGGATGGTAGCCGGTGGCCGCCATTCGTTCGGATCATTTTGGAGTCGTTGGAAGGAAGGGGAGCGAGTTAGATGGGGTTGGATGAGTTAGATACTAGTGTTGTAAATTTTGTTTTTGTCATTATTTTTCTTTTTTTGCAAAAAAAAAATCAAAAAATATTGTAGATGATAAGCAAAACAGAAACAAAATAAGTACGTATATATAATACAATTCATTAGGGTGGGTGTTTTTTTTACATTTTTTTTCTTTTTCCTTCTTTTCACTTCTTTTGGTTTGGTTTGGTTTATTTTTTATTGATATAAAATTTTGTTGTATATTTTTGTTTTTATATTTCCATTCCATTTATTTCTTAATTGTTTTCTTCAATAATTATTTTTTGTTTTTTGCTTGTTGCTCTTGATTATTGTAATTAAAATATTGTACATAATTTTTATGGTTTTTGTTGATGTTTAATTTAATGAAGCCGATCGACTGACTAATCCAATTCACCCACCCATATATTTCTTAAGAATCTTTGAGATTTTGAGATATGTTTTTTAAAGTCAGATATTATCCCCTTTACTTTACTCACTCACTCTCTCACACAATCACCACTCACATCTCTTTGCTCCAACTTCATCTTAATCGTCAATGAAATGAGTTGGGTTGAGTTCAGTTGAGTTGTTTTGTTGTCACTTACAGCTACTGTATCTATGTATTTATTATTATTTTCTTGCTTTTGGGTCATTGACCCCCCTCCATTGACGGTACAAACCAAATTGTCACTAGTCTTGTCACTTTGCTACATACGTATAAGTAAGTAATTTGTTTTTTTCATTTCATTTCATTTCATTTTTTTTTAGTATTTAATTTTTGTTTAGTTTGCTTTTTTCTGGTTCTTTGTATTATTTGTTTTGAAATAAGTGACATAACAACATAAACATGAATTACGATGTTGGTAGAGAATAGGCTAGACGAGACGTGAGGGAAGAAAGTAAAATAAAAGATGAAATAGTAAGAAGAAGAAGAAAAAAGGAAACAAAATCATGAGTTTATTTTTTTTGGTCATAAAAAGTAAGAAAACAAAAAGGTTGATTTTTTATTGTTATCAAACTAAATACATACATACAGTATTTATGTACATACTAGTACAAGTATATCTATTTAAGTACCTATACCATAGATACATGTACAATGCATACACATAAGTGTTATGTATTTAGTATGTACATACTTACTTGTATAAAATCTATAGGTGTGAGATGTTGCCGCGTGCATATCCATGAACCATACTTCTTATAGTTTCTTCTTTATTCTAATAGTAAAATATTGTATTTTTATTGTATGAAATTTTTTCACAGTCATTTCAATACTTCTAAATTTAAATAAGATGACTTAAATTTTGGACTAATACGAGGGCCATTCAATGAGTAACGATATAAATCGCTGTAGATAAAAAATGAATTATTCAATCAATACAAAACTTTGGCTACTTTTCAATGTAGTCCCCAGCAACATTTATACACCTGTCCCATCCTTCTTCTAATTTGTGTATGCCTCTGGCATAAAATTCTTTGAGTTGATCTCGAAGCCAATTTTGCACCTGATTTTTAATTTATTCATTGGGTCGAAAATGGATCTTGCACAAGATTTCTTGTACTGCAGCTTATACTGAATAATGCTGTGGACAGCTCCAACACTCGCGTGCACTTCTTTAGGCTATCAATTTAACAGTAATACGCCTGTTGCCCTGCATACACGCGTTAATGAGAGATTCGAGGGAGGAAATTGTAACTTTAACCGATCGTCCATTTTATTGCTCATTCCCGTATACTTTTAAATCTATTTCGTGGATTTCATTACCTTTGATACCCTCTGCAATTAAAAAAATTAATATCTGATCGTTGTTCTCGTCGTTCTCGCCATAGTTAACTGAATACATTTGAGGTTATGCTTACCAAATACTCTTGAACAGCTGATGAGAAACAAAGTACAAGTATGCTAGCTTGACGCACTGAAACTATTGATTGATTGATTAATGTAGTATATTGATTCTAAATGAATATGCACGTCTTCTATGAATGACAAATGAAGAAGGAATGTTTTATTGAATACTAACGTATTCGTTTCCTTTCTTAGCATCACCAAATTCTGTCTGTTGCATTTGAAGTATCAACAAAAAACACAGTTTGAGTATTAGAAAATTAAATTAATTTTGTTGTAGTATACTTTTAGAGGTTGGGGTTCTTTGAATATCCCAGATCTCGGGAACGGAAATAAATATCGGGACTAAAACTATTTTATGTTTAAGCCGGGAACCAACCTTACACATGCACATTATTTTAATGCAATCAGATGAATGGTATGACAGCGCATAACATACGAACAATTTAAAACACTAACTTTTATATATAAGATTGAATATGCTTATCCTTATTGACACTAAAGGTTTTAAGCGTTGCCAAACATAGAGCAATATCGATTTGTCTCGTTACTTATTGAATGACTCTCGTATTTGAAACGGTGAAATGAAGGTTTTTGGAGGCCCTCAAAGGGATGAGAAAAAGAAAATGTTAAGGTTTGTGGTGGCAATCAATGTGTGACTGCAGGGAACTTCCATAATTCGAATCACCATAATGTTCCACTTATGGAGACTTCGAGTTATAGAATTTATGTAAAAACATTTACATTATTTTTCATTAGAATCAGTAAAATAAGATTCCTATTTGTTTAATCTTTCAAAATTATCGTCAATTTTGTTACTATTCAATATATACCTACTACATAAATTTTTTTTTTTTTATATATTTGTTTTATTTACGATCTATCGTGAACGACAATAAGCAAATTTGATTGTACAACCTTATGACTTTTGTATTAGTTTAATTTAAATAGGAACTCTGAACGGCAAATCCAGTGGGTGCAGCCGATTCAATCTTCGGGTGTGTTGGCAGGTTGACTGCAAGGTGATTGTCATGACTTTCCAACCTGGAGATATTTTTGTTGCTGATTCTTGCAATCTCCTCACGGATCGTGGGTGTCTGTAGATCTCTGTGTAAAGTTGAGTTTCTCACGTACCATGGTGCTCCAACAAGTCTACGCAGTAGTTTTGACTGAAATCTTTGAAGAATCTCAATGTTTGAGTTGGAGGCAGTGCCCCAGAGCTGTATTCCATAAGTCCACACCGGTTTAAGTATGGATTTATAGAGTAACAGCTTGTTTTTCAGGCTTAGCTGCGAGCCTGATTTTAAGAGCCAGAACATTTTTATTAGTTTTAGGTCTTCCTTTTCAATTTTATGTGAGGCTGCCAAGTTAGCCTCCAATCGAGAGTTAGTCCAAGGTATTTTGCTGTTGTGCTTTCCGGAATGGTGTCTCTATTAAGAATTATAGGAGGGCAGCTTTTGCGATTCATGGTAATGGTTACATGAATTGACTTCTCTGTGTTCACAGCAATGTTCCATCTTTTGAGCCACGGTTCCAGAATATTTATCTAATTCTGCAAAATGGTTGAAGCTGTCCCAGGATCGCTATTAGGAGTTAAAAAAAAGCAGTCTCATCTGCATATGTTGCAACCAGGATTCTTTCATCACTTGAAATAGGTAGGTCAACAGTGAAGAGCGTATAGAGAATGGGTGCCAGCACACTATCCTGGGGTACTCCAGCTTGGATGGCCTTGATGTCCAATTCTTTATCGTCACATCTTACGTAAAAAGTTCTTCTATGAAGAAAGGACCTCAATACCAAGTAATGAAGTGCCGGTAGTAATGTTTTGAGTTTGAACAAGATCCCGGGGTGCCACACTCTGTCAAACGCTTGTCGTACATCCAAAAAATTGGTTGAGCAATACTGTCGGTCTTCGAAGGTGTTGAGGATTTGTTAAACAACGCGTTGACACTGCTCTGGGGTCCCGTGGGATCTCCTGAAACCAAATTGGTGATCCGGAATCATACGCCTTTCGTAAAGCAGTGGCAATAATCGGGCCAAGAATATTCTTTCGAATATTTTAGAGAATACAGCCAGCAGGCTGATCGGACGGTAAGAGCACAATTTGTGTTCGGGTTTCCCAGGTTTGGCGATCATGATGATCTCAGTACATTTCCATTGAGAGGGGAAATGGTTGAGCCTGAGTATACCATAGTATATCGCCGTAAGGTGCAGTAGAGCGTTACGGGGCAGTGCTTTTATAGCGCATGTGTTTATTTTGTCATAGCCGGGAGATTTAGTCTTTTTAAGGCGTTGCACTTCTTCGATGACCTCAAGAACATTAACGGGTCGAATCGGTATGTCCATCTGACAAGGAGCATCGATAAACTCCAGTGTCTTTATTTTATCTGTGGGCAGACAATAGTCGAAAGGAGTGAAAGTGAGCTCTAGATGATTTGCAAATTCCTGAGCTTTTTCTTCGCTAGTCCTGCACCAGGTTCCGCTTTTACTCTGAATGGACGCCTTCCTCTTTATTGGTCTTTTGAGGTAACTTGTCGTACTCCAAAAATTATGCTTAACACTTCCTGGTTCAGCTTCCTCAAGAAATTTACCGATTGCTTTGTTTCTCGACTCCATAAGCAATTCCTTCAATTCTCTTGTGGCTCGATTAAGAGCAGTCTTATCTCGTGGGTTTCTGGATGTATGCCAGATTCTTCGAAGTCTTCTTTTCAGGCGGACTTTATCAGTAATCTGTGCAGACCATAAATGTAAGTCTCGCTTAGGTATGTGAGATCTTTCTATATGAACCGGTGTTGCGAGACTTGCTGCTTCGTGAATGTTTCGCGCAAACAGTTCAACGGCGTTGTCGATATCATTGGAAGAATTTGGATAGATGTTTGGGTCGATAGTACGTTCTAAGAAGGAACGATACCGACTTAAGTTTGTATTTGCCCTTACTATCTTAGGATATCTCTTAATTATACCTACTGGTATATTGATGAGAACTGATACAGCAACGTGATCCGAGCATAGATCCAGACAGTTTGCAGTTATGATTTTGCTCGGCTCAATCCCCTTACATATAGCAATATCTAACACATCAGGAAGCTTCCGAGTGTCGGTTGGCCAGTAGGTTGGCTCACCTGAGGAGTGGCTACATAATTGCAGGGCTAGCAAGCACATGTAAAGACTGATTCCTTTCGGATTGCGAGAGCCCCACCAAGTGTTTTTAGTGTTGAAATCACCACCTACTAGGAATCTTAGTCCGAACACACCAAAAAGTTGTTCAAACATTTGTTGCTACATAAAATGAAATCTTAGACTTTGTGTGTCTGTTTGTTTGTTTGTACGCGCATCATATAAAAGCCACTTATTGGATTCAAAATTGAATTACTGAAACATAGGAAGCTTTATTGTGAGTCATATATTGCGTTGATTTCATCAAAATCCACCTACAGAATTCAGAGATATTAATTTTAAATGGTAAATATCTTTTTGTAAATAAATTTGTGCTAATAAATTTTCTTACAAACATTCTGTGTGTTGTTACTTAAAAACATTATGTGCCTTCAAATATTTTTTTAGGCAAGTGTAGTCGTTGGTTCGTCGTGTTAAAAATCGGCTCACAATTCATATGGGAATTTCCACGGTGTCGAATGAGACCGTCGTACGCTTTTAAAGTGAAAAAAAAAAAATAGTTTGTGTAAGACGCATTTTCTTTTCTTTTTTTAAATTATCTAACAGTTCTTTGGGAGCAGTGTATTTAGTGAAAATTTAATTCCAGACGTAATTTTAGTTCGGAAGTAAAGGCTAAATAAAAATGATTCGAAGGTGACAAAAAACGGCAGTGGGTTTCGTGGTCATTTATAAAAAACCAAAAGTCAGCGAAATTTGGCAAAATCTTAAAACGCGACTAATTTTAAAATGTTAAGGAATAATGTCACTTTACTTAACATTTGGTTTTATCGAAAAATCTTCATTGTTTTTTTGTTTGTTTGGTAAAAGATAAAGTGATTCGATACGCGACATTGCGAACGTATTTCCACTATGGTTTCTTTCAGGCAATTGGTAATATATTTTTGTAATTAAGCTTTATTTATTTACTAAATAAAATATTGTAGAATTATAATAGAGATCAATTTAAACATAGAAAATAGGAATCGGTTGCACTAAATTTTATATATTATTCTTAACAGAATATGCAGTTCGAGCTGCTTTAATTTGAAGACAATCAAATGAAAAGCTGTGTAATTTTTGGATACCATTGATATTTAAGAATTTCTTCCATTTCAAAACTAATTGTAGTGAAAATTTTTCAGCCTGGTCCGAAGGGACGTACAGTAATTGAACACCTTTAATGATATTTCTTGAACATTTGTATCGTCTGCATAAGTTTAATTAAAAACCAGCGAACATCATCTTTATTGTGGCTTATTTTGTCACTGACGATTGCAAATAATTTTTTTACTCCAAAAAACCATGTAAAAATATTAGGTTGGTGCAAAAATAATGGCCGTTTTAAAACAGCCAATTTAAATGAACATAACTCAGCTCAGAATAAACTTTATTAATCAAAATAAAAACCATTACAATCAATACATTTTTGCCAACGAGAAACAAGTTTACTTATGCCGGTAGCATAAAAATCCGGAGTTCTGGCGGCGATGAAAGCGTTGAAGGCGTTTTTGGCGTCGTCTTGAATTTTGAAGCATTTCTCGCGCACGAAGTTATCGAGGTGTTTGAAAAAATGGTAGTCAGTGGGCGAGAGGTCCGGTGAATATGGCG
Organism: Amiota mariae; assembly: GCA_035041805.1. NCBI lineage: Eukaryota > Metazoa > Arthropoda > Insecta > Diptera > Drosophilidae > Amiota > Amiota mariae. The sequence continues at coordinate 946,623 of JAWNKV010000010.1, forward strand.
GATGAGGTAGAGTCTCGTAACCCAATTCGTTCAACTTCTGCAAGGTCAGTTGTGCGACGTGCGGTCGAGCGTTGTCATGGAGCAGGATTGGTCCCTTCATATTGACCAATCTCGGGCACATACGTCGAAGTTTCTGGTGCATTTCGTCGATTTGTTGGCAGTACTTCTCTGCCGTGATCGTTTCGCCTGGATTCAGAAAGCTGTGATGGATGAGACCGGCTGCTGACCACCAAACAGTAACCATAATCTTTTTTTGGTGCAGTTTCGGCTTCGGGGAGTGTTGTGAAGCCTCGCCGCTGTCCAACCACTGCGTGGAACGTCGCCGGTTGTCGTAGAGGATCCATTTTTCATCGCACGTTATGATTCGGTCGAGAAACGGGTCATTTTTGTTGCGCTGAAGAAGAGCCGATGAAACCTCAAAACGACGATTTTTTTAATTTTCGTTCAATTCATGCGGCACCCATTTATCGAGTTTTTTTGACTTCCCTATTTGCTTCAGATGGCGTACGACTGTTGAGTGATCGACGTTGAGTTCTTGTGCGACTTCTCGTGTGGTTTTGCGAAGATCGGCTTCGATTAAGTCTTTCAATTCGTCATTGTCAACCTCAGATGGGCGGCCGCGACCCTCTTTATCTTCAAGGCTGGTATCACTGCGCGAAATTTTTCAAACCATCTACGTGTGGTACGTTCGGAAGCAGTATCCTCGCCCCACGCTTTATTGATATTTCGTGTCGTCTCCGCAGCATTGTGGCCAAGTTTGAACTCGTGAAGCAAAATAATGCGAATTTCTTGTTTTGATAGCATCACAAAAAGTGGTCGGAAATCAGAAACGTATGACGATAATAAAAAGATAATTAGTCTAAAAGATAGAGCGAAAAACGCGCTTTAAAACGACATATAGCATGACCACATTCATTAAAAATTTATTCCGAAATTCATGCTTAAAAATAAACAATATGGAAACGGCCATTTTTTTTGTACCCACCTAATAGTTACTTTGCGGCAACTAAAATGGGCACTTTGAACCTCATTTTGAGTGTTCAGGAGATAGTTTTCAGCAAATTTTTCAGTAGAGGCAAAAATTGTTTTTGTTTACATTGAAGGTATATGAAAAGAAAGAAAAACAATGGTAGGGTAAATCGTAGAGAAAAAAATACCAGATTTTTATAGGGGTTGAGGATGATCATTCTGATTTGACAATTTTGAGTTGTTAAACATGTGCGATATACATACATACATATTAATAAAAATCTACATATTTATAATCTCACAGTTTTACACTTACGATTCAAACGTGACCAGCTGCAAATAGCTCTAAAAATTATAACAATAATTTTTTGTCACTCTGCTCTTTTTTCTGTATTATATGCACAAAACTTTGTTTCCAGACAAATTTTGGAACACTTGCTGCTGTTATCAATCACGTAATGGAAACAAATAGTGTTTTTCGATCGCGAACGTGATATTAGAAGATGAACTAAAGCAAATTGCAAATTAATTGTTGATCGAGATCGGAATGATCTTTTTGCATTTTTTTTAGTTAATAGGTGTTGTAAGAGACATTTTGTGAATGACAGTTATAATGTATAACCTCTCTTAAAGATGTAAATATTAAAAGAAAAACCCCAAAACGAGAAATTGCATTCAACTAACTTTACAGTCGATTTTCTCATCATAGTAAATTAATTCAAGTGAAACCCGATTAAATTAATAATCTTTGAATATTTGATATTACTTTAATAATTTCATTCAATAATTTTTATTTAATAACATTTAATTTTTCGGTCATGGTGGACATTTCTGTGGAAATGCCCATGTATCAAATGTTCAACCCTCGTTCAGAGTCAGTCTTTTTTATCTCTTGCTATTTGACTAGCAGGCATATAATGTACGTACTTTGTTTATCTACTATCTGGCGAGGTCGAGGGCACAGCTAGTTTTAAATATGTATTTAAAAAACTAAGGAATCGATACATTTTTCTTAGAAACATGCTCAATGGATTCTATCTCCGTACTGTCGTTGTCATTATCATCCATCATGGTGTTGAACTTACTAGCTTTGACCAATATTGTTCAATAAAGAAAGTCTGCTGTGAAAATCTCATTTACTACGTTTATGCGATAGCCGAAACGGTTTTCACTCGATTCGGTTCGATTCAGAACGCTTGCATAAACACTTTTTCAGTTCGTTTTGCAAACTCGAAGTGACTTAAATAAACATACCTTTCAAACCCGTCGTTACTTTTTCAAAACGAATTGAAGTGTAGCATAAACGCTTAGCGTTTTCAAAACGTTTTGCAATTCAACTGTTCGGAGAATGTTATTTTGTGCGGTGTTGCCATATGGTTCAAATATTTTTCTTTTTTTGCCATTTTTTCAATGATTTTGTGAAATATAGATTTAAAAATCATTGCAAAATGTTATTAAAAATCAAAATAAGCATTATACATTGAACATTGGTTTTGTACAATGTAATTATAATAATGTAGTCATGATGAATATCAATCATTATTATTGTAACTAAGTTAAACTACAGTCAGGCAATGAAGAAAGTAGGGGTCTTTACTTTTCTGATGAGAAAAAACGGTGAAATGAAGGTTTGTGGAGGCCCTCAAAGGAATGAGAAAAAGAAAATGTTAAGGTTTGTGGTGGCAATCAATGTGTGACTGCAGGGAACTTTCATAATTCGAATCACCATAATGTTCCACTTATGGAGACTTCGAGTTATATTATAGAATTTATGTAAAAACATTTACATTATTTTTCATTAGAATCTGTAAAATAAGATTCCTATTTGTTTAATCTTTCAAAATTATCGTCAATTTTGTTACTATTCAATCTATCAAAATCAACCTACAGAATTCAGAGATATTAATTTTAAATGGTAATACATTGAACATTGGTTTTGTACAAAGTAATTAAAAAAAAAACCTTATTTTGAGAGCTGAACTTATCATATTTTATGCATATGGCAACTTTGCATAAGCAAACAATACATGAATTCGTTCTCATTCGGAACGCAACGACACCGCACGCATAAACACATAAATAAAAGGTGTTCTGAATCGAACCGAATCGAGTGAAACCCGTTTCGGCTGTCGCATAAACGTAGTAATTATCTACATCAGTGTTTTTCAGTCTTTTTCATGTTAGTGTGTAAAAATATTTTCCGACTCCTACCCTACGGTGCCTGTGACCTTTACAGTGTATTTTATTATATTGTATTATCAATACAAAAACCGTTCAATTTATTTAATTTCATAGTTGAGAATTGATTAAATACATAATTTAAGGTGGTTTTAAACCAATGGACAACTTGACAGTCATAGCGTTCCCCAATTGACTGACAAGATGGGCACAATGGCAGTCAAAAACACCTTCATTATGCCTGTCACATTTATCAGTAATGGTATTACATCCAATCACTTGACTGCCAACCGTTATCATCTACTTATAAAACAGAAGAAATTCGCTTCATTTTCATCAATTCAGCCTTTTGTTGAAGAAGTGGGGTCTGAGATAAACATGGTATGGAAATGGTATTGCAGAATTAGAAAGAAGAATTATGTCAGTATTTCTTGGTGCAAGAACTATCAGACAACTCTGGGCAAAGGTGGATAATAAATCCGTTTTTAAATGCAGTTTTAGATGAGGGAAGTTTGACAACCAACCTAGAAGAAAAACTGCTGGAATTATCTGCCGATGGAATGTTGCACTTGAAATTTAAGTCTGTCAATTTGGATACCTTTTGGTTAAAAAGAAAATCTGAATACCCAGAATTAATCACAGATGCTGTGAAGTATTTGATTCCATCCTACTTGTGCGAGTTGACGTTTTCGTCAATGACCCAAATAAAAAGCAAACAGTGAAATCGCCTAAATTTAGCAAACGAATGAATTGTTACTGTAGCAAAAAAGGTTCCGCGAAAACAGGCGCACACTCCATAAGTATTAAATTGACTCGTGGATATTTGTTTTTTTAAATTTTGTTAATAATACATGTCTTAACATTTCCTTAATAATTTTTTGTTTTTTTACTCTCGACCCTCCGCAACCCCTTGTTGAAAAACACTGCTCTACATCAGGAGTAGTATTCGTAGTATATTATTATCCATGTTTCGTAATCAGTTTGCATCATGTTTCGATCTTTATAAGTATTAGTCAAGTAAATTAATTTTTTCCCCATGTAATAAAATATTAACCAAATTCAGTTTTATTTTAATAAAGCAATTTGCAATTGTCTCTGACTTTTGCTTTTGATATATGATTGATGCAGCCCATTAAAGTAATTTCATGTTCTTTATTTGCCTCTAAACCTCTTTTTTTTATAATTCTACTTCGATAGTGGTATTTTAAATCACTCCCTGGTCAAGCGGAGCGGAATTTGGATTTCATATTTGTTGGAAAAAACCCAACTCTATAGATTTTAATTTACTTTGCAAGTTTTTTGGATGTCCCGGACAATTTCCTATGAATAATGGGGAGAAATTTTGTATGATTCGAATTCCGCCGATTTCTATTATTTTTTCGATAACCTATACACAACTGATAGTTTTGATGAGATTTCTCACGAAAATCAAGCTTTCAAAGTTAGCATAAGATTTCAGACTAAATATTATGAAGGACAATAGTGCAGGCTTTATTGGTTTCCTCGGACCCTTTTATAATCTCAATATCTGAAAGTAACTCAAAGTATTCTAAGAAATACATATACAAATAGATGATGAGATTAAACGACTTCTGTTGGATGTGAATGGCTACTTTGTAGCCTTATATCAGAAAGCTTTGATTCGTAAAATTTTGTATAATATTTTTATATGAACAAAAACACCGCCAGTTTGACCATATTTCCCACTGTGCAATGCTTTACTTCAACAGTGAAACAACGAGCGCAGATAAAGGAATTTCCTAGAAAATGTTTTGAGTTATGAAGATACCATAATTCGAGTTATGCATGTTTGTCTGTATGTACTTTATTTTTGGATCATTTCAATCATATTCAAAATTCTGGTTGGTTGACACTTCTAAATTTCACTTGCCTTCTATTATAATATTTTAGTGTTTATTTTTAATTTTTTTTATATTTATATTTATATTACTTTTTATTTTTTTAAAATAATTTAATTATTTTTAGTATGCATATATGTTTTCGTTGTATCAAACATAATGAATAACAACCAACCATAATACTATGTACTACTCCCTAAATATAATGCTCCTTTGTTGATGTGATTGTATGGATACAAAAGCAAAAAAAAAAAAAAAAAAAAAAGTAACACTTGATATGTAAAGTGAAGTTGAAGTTCTTTTTTGGCTTTGAGAACCAATTTTATAAGAAATATATACATATATCTTGTTTTTGTTGTACATATCCACTGTCCCAGTTCCATATTTCGATTTATACGCTCCAATGGCATCGAACATTAAAGTATCAAATTTAACTTAAAGATATTCAATTTCCAAATTGAATAAAGTTAAGAATCCTTATCAACCACATCCAACAACGCAACGGACGCACTCATGATCAATCCTTTGAATTTTTTTAGTACGATTTTTACCCTTAAATTTTTGTTTTTCTTTTTGTTTTGTTGTCGTTTGATTTCGATTCTCACTATGGGTTTTTATGCATTTTTTTATACTCTTCACGTTAGTGAATAGTACTATAAGTTTGTCATGACGTTTGTAACACACAGAAGGAGACATCTCAGACCACGTAAAGTATATATATTTGTGATCAGCTCGATGAGACGAGTTGATTTAGACATGTCCGTCTGTTCGCACTCCTAGTCCTTCAGTTTTTGAGCTAGAGAGCTAAAATTTTGTACATAGATATCTTTTTACCAAACGCCGGTCAAGTTCTTGAATCAGCCGAATCGGACCACTAGGGGGGGTACCTAATATACAAACCCCCCTTTTAAATTAATGTTCTTATTAGAAAAACTTTTTTGTTTTTTTGTCTTATTGAACTGAAATTTGGACACTATAAGTCCACAAACCCCTCAGACTACTAGGAGGGTACCCTACACAAACCGGGATCCAAATGAAAGTTCTTCTTATTCAAGACCCTCGGACCACCAGCTGGGCGTGAAGAGTATTACAAATACGGCATAGCCAAAGTTAGTCTTTTTTAGGGTTCCGTACCCATAGAGAACTAACGGGACCCTATTACTAAGCTTACAATGTCCGTCCGTCTCCTGCTCTACCTCATGAACCGTAATAGGTAGAGAGTTGAAATTTTCAGAGAGTGTGTAATTCACTTGTGTGTAGAGCGACAAATACTACATATACAAATACAATTTTTAATTATACAAATATACATTTTTAGAAGCATTGTTTTTTAATTTAACCTTTTGTTTAACAATTTTTTGTTTCTTGTAGTATACTTTGAGCTGTTAATTGTAGTATACTTTTAGGCTATTAAATATAAACATAATTTTATATTTTAAGCAAAAAATCTTGTACGATGGTACGGAACCCTCCGTGTGCGAGTCCGACTCACACTTGGCTGATTTTTTTTTTTTTTTTTTTTTTGATAAAGATAAAATAAAGTGACATAAACTTCCGGCAATAATTCTAGACAAATCTTTGAACTCTTAAACTCAAACTCATCGTTTCGCTAATAATGATCTTCATGGGAGTCTTTGACTGCTTGAACTCGATTGTAAAGGCAAAATGAAATCATCATGTATCTGGCTATTATATTAAATGTATCTCATACATGTAGTCACTTAATACTACATGTATGGCATGTATGTATATTTGTGTGTGTGTGTGAGTGTGTGTGTTAGTCAGCCAGTTAGCTTTTGAAATGAAGTATCTGTTTGTCTATCTGATAACTTTTGGACATTGCCAGTTGTTCATCATCATCATCGTTGTCATGATCATTATTGTCATCATCATCATCGTCGGTATTGCCATCGCCATCAATTGATGTGTTGGTTGATTTTTGATCAATGAATGAATGACATTGCTTTGTTATATTGTTATTTTGTTGGAGGTTTTGATTTGATTTGATTTCTGTTCTGTGCTGGTTTGAACTCTAGAATATATACAATATATATATGTACATAGTTAGTAAGTGACTTGTCTTGTTGTTTTTCCTCGACAATTTTTATGACTTTGACTTGCCGGTATCTTATGATTTTGAGAATGTATACTACTACATATATAGAGAGAAATATACAAGTATGTATGTACTTATACTAAATATGGAAATGCTTAACATTAATTAAACAATCACGAATAATGCACTTGTATGTAAGAGTAAAGTGTTGAACCCATTAGAGAGTCTGGTCTTTGTGATTTAACCACGATCAAGTTGTTCATTGCTTGCGCATTTGCTAACCAACTTTAACTTTAGCTTCAGCTTACTATCCATCTTTATCCCCCATTATTATTATATCATATGTATATGTATGTAAGTGTATGTATGTATACTATATGTACTTATTCATATACTATAGCAGTATGTGTGTCTGTTTGTCTTGTTGGGCATTTTGGTCTATTCGCCTAAAGTCATTATATTATATCGTATGTTATAACGTGTTGTGAGTGAGCTCACGCTATTCCATTAGACATTTCATTTCATTTGTTGTGTATATAGACTTATGAAATCAGAATCCGAATCAGAATCAGAACATAAAATGGAATGGAATGAAATGAAATTAAATGGGGGAAGATCTGAACCCCAATAATGTTGGCTAACTACGAGTATTTTTCCTCACCTAAAAAACACCTGAACAACAATGAATGCGATCTATCTATCCATCCATTCATCGTTTAGTACGGTAATCTTTAGCGTTGGTTGGACAATGATCGACTCGACGGTCAACGACATTTGACGGTTGGCTTGGCTTGACTTGACTTCACTTGACTTGGCTCAACTCAACTCAATTTAACTTGACTTGATTATGTGAATAGTCAGTTCTCAATATAAATATATTCTTGCCATAGTAAATAGTTAGTAATACAACAATATTCATTCTACACTATTCTATTCTATTCTATTCTATTCTATTCTATTCTATTCTATTCCTATTCTATTCCTATTCTATTCCTATTCTATTCCTATTCTATTCCTATTCTATTCCTATTCTATTCCTATTCTATTCCTATTCTATTCCTATTCTATTCCTATTCTATTCCTATTCTATTCCTATTCTATTCCTATTCTATTCCTATTCTATTCCTATTCTATTCCTATTCTATTCCTATTCTATTCCTATTCTATTCCTATTCTATTCCTATTCTATTCCTATTCTATTCCTATTCTATTCCTATTCTATTCCTATTCTATTCCTATTCTATTCCTATTCTATTCCTATTCTATTCCTATTCTATTCCTATTCTATTCCTATTCTATTCCTATTCTATTCCTATTCTATTCCTATTCTATTCCTATTCTATTCCTATTCTATTCCTATTCTATTCCTATTCTATTCCTATTCTATTCCTATTCTATTCCTATTCTATTCCTATTCTATTCCTATTCTATTCCTATTCTATTCCTATTCTATTCCTATTCTATTCCTATTCTATTCCTATTCTATTCCTATTCTATTCCTATTCTATTCCTATTCTATTCCTATTCTATTCCTATTCTATTCCTATTCTATTCCTATTCTATTCCTATTCTATTCCTATTCTATTCCTATTCTATTCCTATTCTATTCCTATTCTATTCCTATTCTATTCCTATTCTATTCCTATTCTATTCCTATTCTATTCCTATTCTATTCCTATTCTATTCCTATTCTATTCCTATTCTATTCCTATTCTATTCCTATTCTATTCCTATTCTATTCCTATTCTATTCCTATTCTATTCCTATTCTATTCCTATTCTATTCCTATTCTATTCCTATTCTATTCTATTCTATTCTATTCTATTCTATTCTATTCTATTCAATAGATATTTTTAATGACTAAGAAAGTTATTAATCTTCTCTAGTGAAATTCAATTTTATTTTTAATGGAAACCGCAAAATAACAGAAGAATCTAATAATCTTTCTTTTATCTTTCACTTGATGCAAGTCTATTGAGATCGGGATTGGGATTGAAACAATAATCATTCAATAGTCACGTCATTTACTTATTCAAATCATTCATTTTCAGTATCAATTTCCTGTCTTGAATGAATAAACCTGTGAAGTTTAATGTAATAATATAATATAATAATAATTGAGGCAAGGTTAGGGAAATGGGGCTGTTTGGAAGGTGGCTGCCATATCGGCATATGACTTCCGAATTTATTTGTTGCCTTTCAATCATTCATTTATTCTGCGTTCATTTATTTCTCCAAAGTGAACCTAGCTCACTTCTCCTCCCTTTTCAAGACAATGGTTGAGAATTACGAAACAATATTAAACTGACTACTACTACTACATTAGTTTTTCTCGGACCACGACAAATGATTTGACTGATTCGACTGACCACCACCAACCTTCTTTCATACTAAGTACGATATTTCTATGCTCATCATATGTTAGCTTACCATCACTTTACGTTACGTGTTGAGCTTGTCCAGAAATTGAATTTGTTTTCTTTTTTCTCCATATATAAAATGGCATGTTAAGCGATTATAAACGTGCTCAACGACGACGACGCCGCTTAAGTTTAGATTGCTTTTGGACATAGCCTCATATCAAAGAAAGAAAGTAAGAAAGTGGGAAAGGGGACTGGAGTATTCTTTTTCATTATCTTTCTTTTATAGAAGTACCATTACGAGAAATTATAATTGGTGGCGTCGTCATTATCGTCACTATCGTCATAATCATCATTACCTGTTGTACTCATGCAATTAATTCTTCAGACAGAAGATAGAAGATACCAGAGAAGCAAAATAGAAAAGAAACAGTAGAATTAGAAGTTGTCTGCGTTTACTTTTACTTTCTGGAAGTTAAAAAAAAAAAAAAAAATTAATAAAAAGACAAAAGAAAATTAAAAGAAATAAATACAACAGAAAAAATTGTAGTATGCCCAAAGCACATAGATTGCTTTATTTAGAAGCTTGTTGTGATGATGATGACAATGATAATGAATGAATGAATAGTATGGATAGATAGATAGATAGATAGATAGATAGATAGATAGATAGATAGATAGATAGATAGATAGATAGATAGATAGATAGATAGATAGATAGATAGATAGATAGATAGATAGATAGATAGATAGATAGATAGATAGATAGATAGATAGATAGATAGATAGATAGATAGATAGATAGATAGATAGATAGATAGATAGATAGATAGATAGATAGATAGATAGATAGATAGATAGATAGATAGATAGATAGATAGATAGATAGATAGATAGATAGATAGATAGATAGATAGATAGATAGATAGATAGATAGATAGATAGATAGATAGATAGATAGATAGATAGATAGATAGATAGATAGATAGATAGATAGATAGATAGATAGATAGATAGATAGATAGATAGATAGATAGATAGATAGATAGATAGATAGATAGATAGATAGATAGATAGATAGATAGATAGATAGATAGATAGATAGATAGATAGATAGATAGATAGATAGATAGATAGATAGATAGATAGATAGATAGATAGATAGATAGATAGATAGATAGATAGATAGATAGATAGATAGATAGATAGATAGATAGATAGATAGATAGATAGATAGATAGATAGATAGATAGATAGATAGATAGATAGATAGATAGATAGATAGATAGATAGATAGATAGATAGATAGATAGATAGATAGATAGATAGATAGATAGATAGATAGATAGATAGATAGATAGATAGATAGATAGATAGATAGATAGATAGATAGATAGATAGATAGATAGATAGATAGATAGATAGATAGATAGATAGATAGATAGATAGATAGATAGATAGATAGATAGATAGATAGATAGATAGATAGATAGATAGATAGATAGATAGATAGATAGATAGATAGATAGATAGATAGATAGATAGATAGATAGATAGATAGATAGATAGATAGATAGATAGATAGATAGATAGATAGATAGATAGATAGATAGATAGATAGATAGATAGATAGATAGATAGATAGATAGATAGATAGATAGATAGATAGATAGATAGATAGATAGATAGATAGATAGATAGATAGATAGATAGATAGATAGATAGATAGATAGATAGATAGATAGATAGATAGATAGATAGATAGATAGATAGATAGATAGATAGATAGATAGATAGATAGATAGATAGATAGATAGATAGATAGATAGATAGATAGATAGATAGATAGATAGATAGATAGATAGATAGATAGATAGATAGATAGATAGATAGATAGATAGATAGATAGATAGATAGATAGATAGATAGATAGATAGATAGATAGATAGATAGATAGATAGATAGATAGATAGATAGATAGATAGATAGATAGATAGATAGATAGATAGATAGATAGATAGATAGATAGATAGATAGATAGATAGATAGATAGATAGATAGATAGATAGATAGATAGATAGATAGATAGATAGATAGATAGATAGATAGATAGATAGATAGATAGATAGATAGATAGATAGATAGATAGATAGATAGATAGATAGATAGATAGATAGATAGATAGATAGATAGATAGATAGATAGATAGATAGATAGATAGATAGATAGATAGATAGATAGATAGATAGATAGATAGATAGATAGATAGATAGATAGATAGATAGATAGATAGATAGATAGATAGATAGATAGATAGATAGATAGATAGATAGATAGATAGATAGATAGATAGATAGATAGATAGATAGATAGATAGATAGATAGATAGATAGATAGATAGATAGATAGATAGATAGATAGATAGATAGATAGATAGATAGATAGATAGATAGATAGATAGATAGATAGATAGATAGATAGATAGATAAATAAATAAATAGATAGATAGATAGATAGATAGATAGATAGATAGATAGATAAATAAATAAATAGATAGATAGATAGATAAATAGATAAATAGATAGATAGATAGATAGATAGATAGATAGATAGATAGATAGATAGATAGATAGATAGATAGATAGATAGATAGATAGATAGATAGATAGATAGATAGATAGATAGATAGATAGATAGATAGATAGATAGATAGATAGATAGATAGATAGATAGATAGATAGATAGATAGATAGATAGATAGATAGATAGATAGATAGATAGATAGATAGATAGATAGATAGATAGATAGATAGATAGATAGATAGATAGATAGATAGATAGATAGATAGATAGATAGATAGATAGATAGATAGATAGATAGATAGATAGATAGATAGATAGATAGATAGATAGATAGATAGATAGATAGATAGATAGATAGATAGATAGATAGATAGATAGATAGATAGATAGATAGATAGATAGATAGATAGATAGATAGATAGATAGATAGATAGATAGATAGATAGATAGATAGATAGATAGATAGATAGATAGATAGATAGATAGATAGATAGATAGATAGATAGATAGATAGATAGATAGATAGATAGATAGATAGATAGATAGATAGATAGATAGATAGATAGATAGATAGATAGATAGATAGATAGATAGATAGATAGATAGATAGATAGATAGATAGATAGATAGATAGATAGATAGATAGATAGATAGATAGATAGATAGATAGATAGATAGATAGATAGATAGATAGATAGATAGATAGATAGATAGATAGATAGATAGATAGATAGATAGATAGATAGATAGATAGATAGATAGATAGATAGATAGATAGATAGATAGATAGATAGATAGATAGATAGATAGATAGATAGATAGATAGATAGATAGATAGATAGATAGATAGATAGATAGATAGATAGATAGATAGATAGATAGATAGATAGATAGATAGATAGATAGATAGATAGATAGATAGATAGATAGATAGATAGATAGATAGATAGATAGATAGATAGATAGATAGATAGATAGATAGATAGATAGATAGATAGATAGATAGATAGATAGATAGATAGATAGATAGATAGATAGATAGATAGATAGATAGATAGATAGATAGATAGATAGATAGATAGATAGATAGATAGATAGATAGATAGATAGATAGATAGATAGATAGATAGATAGATAGATAGATAGATAGATAGATAGATAGATAGATAGATAGATAGATAGATAGATAGATAGATAGATAGATAGATAGATAGATAGATAGATAGATAGATAGATAGATAGATAGATAGATAGATAGATAGATAGATAGATAGATAGATAGATAGATAGATAGATAGATAGATAGATAGATAGATAGATAGATAGATAGATAGATAGATATATGCATTGGTGGTGTATGGTTGAACGGCATTAACTCTCACCAATTTGCTAACGTTACTTCATAACTCGAAATTGGTAGGTTTTTTTGAAGCTTGAATCTCCCTCTCAGATACAGATATAAATATGATTTCATAGTTGTTTGCCACACCCCACCAATTATCATAATCCTAATTATATTTTAAATACATAATATTTAGGAATTTACAATTAAAGATACAATTTCACGATTATACAATTTTTCTTTTCTTTTTGGTTTTGTTTTAGGTTTGCGCTGAACAAAAATGTCAGGATCAAGTTGTACTACTTGCACTAACTTATATGGATCGTTTCTTATCGACGAAATCAGTACGTAAGACACATTTACAAATACTGGCAGCGGCGTGCCTTTTATTGGCATCTAAATTACGTGAACCTAGCTGTCAAGCATTATCCGCCGATATGTTAGTCTATTATACGGATAATAGTATTTACAAGGATGATTTGATAGTAAGTATTAAATTCCATAACCATAACCACAGCTATAACTATGATAGATACGTTTGAACTTATATACCATATATATCATTACCCTCTCATAACATAACAATGTTGACTTGACATTGAACTTGGTGCTTGGTGCCTGGTGCTTGATGCTCTGAATGAATGTGAATTATGGCAACACAATAATTTCTTAGTATCTCATTGTCTCTTTGACTACTTAGTGTGTTTTGTTTACATATTTTATTTGATCGCACATAAATCTAGCACAACTCTTTAGTACATTCGCCTCGCATTCGCACTCTCGAACTAGTATTATATTTGCACATGAGATGTAGAAGTTAATGATTGGTATGGGTACTGGGATTGAGATTGAGATTTGGTTGGCATGGTATGGGATGTGACAATAACAAATAAAATGGGACATGTGCGAAATGTTTTCTTAAATGTGCTTTTTTTCTGGAGAATTCACACATCTTCTTTGTAAACATTTCAAAGTCAAAGTAATGGTTGACCAATCAAACAAAGTACATTAATTTAGATTTCGACAAACAGACAATTTCTTAGAACATTAAACTAAAAATACTTGTCGTATCTATTTTCTATCTATACATATATGTATGTATCAAATCGTAAACGTCTTTCAGTCTGTGCACGCTAATCTCAGAAATTTATTTAATCAAAATCGACCTACAAAATCGGTTCGAAATTAGTGGATCAAATTTTGCATATAAAGCTTAGAGACAGGGATTGAAATCAATCAAATAGTCTTCTATTTTGCATTCTTTGTATCATTCATTCATTTAAAAAAAAAAAAATCAAATAGTTTTCTATTTTGCATTCTTTGTATCATTCCCGTGCAAAGCCGGGCAGCTAGTCTTAGATAAATAGGTTTTACTATATTGTAATAACAAACAAAAAAAAAAAAAAAAAAAATATGTGAATAATCCGTAAACCAATCTTAGATATATAGTTTTTTTTTAATTCGTCCCGAGCTCATCTGTGGGTTAACCAAATTTAATGGAGAAGCAATGAAAAACTTCTAGCACCACAAATTTGGTAGCTATTGGCAAAATATGTAATATATGTAGACTGGCTCGTTGGCTCATTGGTTAGTGCGCCAAGCTGACATCCATGAGTCGCAGGTTCGATTCCCGCTAAAGTTTGGTCTTGCACTTTTGTAATTTCTTCCTTCCTAACTCTCCCCCTGAGCTGAAGGCCTTTGTCGCTAATGCTCATATTAATAACTTAATTATAATTTGTAATTATATTCTTAGTTTTATATACGTACATACTTAAAACAGAGGGGTTAGAAGATATATCTATCTACACAGCGAAAACACTTCACAGGACCCACATTGTGGTCAGAGGTATCAGCTAAAGAACATGGGTGTTATAGACGCTAAGAACTACCGTTTTCGTGAATAGTAGAATCTCTAGTCATAGAACAAATATCGAACGTTTTTAGAATAAAATACATTCCAGTAGGCAGCCATCTCCCGTGGCCGGACAATTTTATTGGAATCGTAGGTGTCCGTCTACGAGAGATTGTACCGTATATGCAATTACCAGGAAAGGACTAATTTTGAGGATGTGACTTGGGAAACAAAAAGGGGGACTCTAATGCTCGCCAAGTCGTTGGTGGACGAACTGATCCTTTGAGAAGGTGTTAATGCGTGATCCGAGTATATCCAATATACAGGCGGATGAAAGTTCCGTATGCCCGTTTGGTTATGTTGGAAGGTAGACTAATTTTTCTGCACGCTGGGTTGATGGTAGAATACCGGTGAATGAACTGCGCCCATTTCGTCAATTTCTTCGTTTGAATGTGACGGGTAACGAGGTTCTTTAAATCTTCGGCGTTGGTGGGAGTAAAGTCCAAGTTTTAGATTTACATGGTCAAGTACAATATGATACAAACATATTTCGAAAAAATATGTATGGCTATTGAATAGTGATAATATCTGGAAAAGAAGATGTGAATTAAATTGGCAAAATCGTTCAAATACTGGTGAAAAGGCAATACATACTAACTATTGTAACTATGTATGTACATACTTACATTTTAAAGTCCTTGAATAAATGCATTTAAAGATATGTACAAATACATAATTCTCGTTCACAAACCGACTAACAACATCAACAACAATTTAAGTAAGTAGGTACTAGATAGGGAAACGGAGGAAGACGGCGGTCGGAACGGAAACAAAATTAAGGAAAAAAGGAATTTCTTGAAAAAATTCGCAGAAAATGTGAATCCAAAAGCTTGAAAAAATGCTTAATCAGAAATTTTAAATGATGCTTTTTGTCATTGTTGTGTTTTGAACGACGACGGCGAAGATGACGGCGATCTGAATGCATTCATTCCCCAACAATGTTGTTTTTTGTTGTGTACTCGTATTAGCGTCCATCGTTGCCTTTTGTTGAATGTCTGTCCGGCCGATCAACTGACCAACCGACCCACCGATCGACAATCACTCTGTCTGTCTGCCTGACTATCTATCGTAATTGCGCTTTTACTTTACAAATTTAGCTGCGTGTCCTTCGCCTTTGTCGATTTAAGCGCTACTGCTGCATCTCATGAAACTTCCTGGCTTCACATTCGCTCGTATAAATTCCTGCCATTGGTCATCATCATCATGATCATCTTTATCTTCAATATCATGATCATGATGATAATTATTAACATCCATCCATGCCATCGATATTCATAGACATAAAAACAGAAAACGAAAACCCTAAAACAAAAAATGTGTGTTGGTGTCGTCTTACTGGTGTCGGTGAATTTTCGCTTCTCAAGCGCAGCCGCAGCCTACATTAATGATGATTTTAATCAATACATCGCCCGGTTTGGTCATGCCATCATTGGCATACCAAACCTCATACTATGCCCCATTCCATACGATGCCAGGTCAGGTAAGGTATTCATTGTAGACGGTTTAGTCTTGTCTGGTTTGGTTTGGTCTTGTCTGATCGGAATGGAATGTTGTTGCAAGCAACAGCAACTAAATGTGTTAAATAAATACACACACATACACACACACACACACACACACACACACACACACACACCCATACACACACACACCCCCATACACACACACACACACACAAAAAAAGATAAAGATACGTACGTACGAATACAGACAACAGCGTTGTCGCAATGACCTTGCAATCTTACGCTAGTGCTAGTGCTAGTACTGGTCTGGTCTGGTGTACTGGTTCCGTTGCTAGCAGCAGCACCACCACTACCAGCAACAGGCTGTTGTCAATGTCGGCGATCCCATTCGGATATATGAGTGCATAAGTATAAGAATAAGAATGTGTCTATACACATATACGACTCAGTACATTAGTATGCTACAAGTTTGTTGCTACACCCCAAAGTAAAGCAAGGTAAGGCAATGTAAGCCAAATCGAAGTCAAGTCGACTCGAACTGAGTCCAAAGCCCATAAAGGACAACTCAGCGTGCCTTCTTGCCTTAATTTTCTCTGTCACAAAGCCTAGACACATCACTTTCAAACCGCCACACCATACCACATTGTCTTTCTTTCGATCTACGAATATCTGCGTTACCATAATACTCACATGTTCTCGTAGAATACGGCATGAATGGAAAGAAACAATACTATAAAGTGTACGTCTAAATGAAACAACTTAGCTTAGCTGCTATAAATAGGTACTAGGTACTACTCTGCTGCAGTTCAAGAGGTTTGTTTGTTGGTTTCGTGTAGGCATTTCATCATGGGAAGCTTCGCCGACTTATGGTGTAGTGTAGTAAGAAGGAGAAGGTGTTGTTCGTTTTCTCGCTTTGCGGGGTTGTCTAGGACACTATGCAATCCGACTTACAAAAAGAGTTGAAAAAGAAAAGCGCATAACTCATCGTTGTTGTCTTGTTGTGTGTTGTTGATGATTGGCGCAATGTGGGAGATAAACAGACATACTTATACATAAAGGAGGCATACATATAGACGGACAGACATACTGGTAACCAAGAAAGATTGTAGGAGAAGAAACAAGTTTGTCACTGAGTCAGGCAGGCCGGCAGGCAGGGAGTGAGTGAGTTTGTCGCTACGTATGTTCTGTATCGGTCGGATTAGTTTAACAGTTTAGCAAATAAAAGTGGAAGTGAAAAAACATCATGAACATTCAGGATAAATTCAAGCGGCTGCTGCTGCTGACCGAATAGGGTAATACTCGTAGATTGAAAAAAGGAATAGTAGCTTTAGCCTGATTGGAGGTTCTTCTGGACTCTGAAGTAAAGCTGATTTTGCTGCTGCTTATTTTCTTAGTTACGTGGGATGCCAATGCCAATGTCGACGCCATCGTTGGCAGAAGACTAGTTATTTTCATGAACGACGAACCATTAACAACTATGGAGGATGGAATATGGTTGGTACACACATGAAAGATGCCGACCAGCAAAATTTTAAAAGGGGTGAGAGAATATAACCGCACGATCATCCGTTTGCATATGTAGTATCTATGTATGAATATGCGTGTTGGTAAAGGAATACAGAGCCAAGGGCCAAGCATCTATGCACTGACCGAGCGAACGATCGGCCATGCCGGCCTGACCAAGCCAAGTCTGATGAAGCCAGGCCAGGCTAGAGCAGAGCACAGCAGAGCAGAGAAGACAAGACAAGACCAGGCCAGGCCAGGCATTGAGTTTCATAATCACATAGGTCGGTGTGTTGTTCATAATGATGATGTTGATAAAAACGACGACGCGACGACTAAGATGACGATGAAGAAGAAGATGAAGATCATTATTGTGTATTATCATGAAGAGATGAAGTGAAAAAACCGAAAATAAAGAAACGTAACGAACGTAAAGAAGACATTCAAAGGAGTTGAGATGCTTTAAGGCTTTTTTGTCGTTGTCTTTGTTATTGTTGTTGCTGCTTTTTTTTTTTTAATGTTTTTAGGTTATTACTGGGAATGGTGACCGACCGACCGACCAACGGACGGATGGACGGACAGAGGAATGACGAATGTAAAGTGTGTGCGTTCCTGGCTGCTGCTCTCAATGGCGGGCGAAGGTTGGTGATGTTGCGTATAATAATGATCACGACAATAATGATGAAGATGGTGCGGATGTTGAGGATGCTGAAAGAAACATTCATACCTTTGCATTTAATGTCGTCGTCGTTGTTGATGTTGGATGGTGTTAGTGTTGTCGATGTCGTTGTCGGCGATGAGAAAATACCAGGAATTTTTTAGTTAAATGGTATATTTTATATGCCTCAACGAACTACATACTCGTACAGCTAAACAGACAGACATACAAACAGACTTATTACATACCTGTGGAGTCGAAAGCAAGAACAACAACAACAACAACAACAACAACAACAACATTAACAACAACAGATATGGGAGTAATAACGACAACGAAATTTTTGCACAACATCAACTGCGTTGCTTTTTGTATTTAAAACTAAGTAAAAAAAAAAATTGTTTTCTTGCCAAAAGCGCCGCCACCGCCGACGTAGATGCCAATGTTAAGGTAAAACTGAGGTATCCTCATCCTCATATGATGGACCATTTTATGCGCGGTGGGTGGTGATAGGGACATACATTATAAGTGGCTTCTTATAGAGTCAGTACAAGGGTATACGAGTATAATGCATACCTAATACAAGACAAAACATTAACTTCGGTCCCAAGAATATGAAGAAGATTATGGCCCGACTGAACTGACTATCTGCCATTACCGCCGATCTCATCACTGAAATGATTAAGCAGTTACATATATCTCTCTTTATTTTAGACCAGACCAGATTACAGAGATATACGTGTATATATATATCTAGAAGTAAGGCTGATTAGTTGATTGAGTCCGTCAATAAATGATAAATTTGCGCTACAGATGGCAAAATCACCATCGACATTTGCATTTCTTCCAGTAATCAGGGTATGCACAAAAAAAAAAAAAAAAAAAAATGAATATGATGATGATGATTGTTTGCTTGGTAGATTTAACTAAGAATAGATGTGGTTAAATCGATTCATCTTGGCTTATTAAAATGATGAAGACTGCAACTTTTAGGGTATCCATTAGTTGGATACACTCGACTCCACTTGAATAGTGTATCGCCTTTAGTTACGTGTATTATATTTATACTCTTCATGCAGTGAATAGTATTATAAGTTTGTCATGACCTCGGACCACTAGGAAGGGCGTGAAGAGTATTACAACTTCGGCATAGCCAAAGTTATTATTTTTTCCTAGTTTATCTTAAAATAAGTATTGTACGTAGTAGACGCAACTGTCAAAATTTAGCATTTTGGTTTGATTTTTATTTTTGTTTTCGTCTTTTTCGTCGTGGTCGCCGTCATCATCATAGTCGTTTTGACATAAAGCGTTCATTTATCGTTCATTCTACGGTTCACGCACTTTGTGCGTTTTTGGTTTTTAGTTTGGTAATTTTGTTTTTATACTCTTCACACTAGTATGTATAAATTTTTATTAGCGCTTTGCCGTGATGTTTGTGACACATAGAACTTTCATCATCACACAAATCTCCTATAAAGTATACGACAACGAAGAAAGAATACTTTGATATAACTAGAGCAATTCGCTGGGGTACTTATATGCATACCGCTGTTTACAATAGTTTTAAAAGTAGGGAACTAATATTGTTGTAAAAGTTCTCGAATAAATTAAACTATTTATCGCATACATATATCATATAATAAAATCATAGACTTTGTCTGTCAGTTTGTTTGTTTGTGCGTGCATTACATAAAAGCCACTCATTGGATTCAAAATCGAATTACTGAAAAATAAGAAGCTTTATTGTGAGTAACATATAGCGTTTATTTTATCAAAATCGACTTACAGAATCGGTCGAAAATGGTGGAATAAATTTTGCATATAAAGCTTAGAGACATTTTTTAAAATCAATTAAGTCAAACATCTATTTTTGAATATTATTCTTTCTATCATTCCCGTGCAAAGACTGGCCAGGTGCCCTAGTATATAACATATGCAATAGATTTTCTCGATATAATAAAAATAAATAATGTTTGTGAGAAATCTTGCGTTATCTGAAGTGTATGAAAGCTTTGGTAAGATCTCAATCAACTTTTTGTTTTCTTTTCTTTTTATATACAATAGTATTATATTTAACATACTCGACTCTTCTTAAATTTTGCTATGTTTTCTGGTTTCTTCGACGTGAATTGTGAATATTTTTGTCGGTTTTTTGTTTTGTTTTTTTTCTTTTTGCTTTGTATTTTTATTGAATGATATTTTTGGAGGCTCACTAAAGTCAAGGTTTTATACTATGTTTAAGCGGCATTTGCAAATTGCTCTTGAGTACGTGGAACGTTTGTAACCAAGTCAATCAAGCAACTAAGCTAGTATCTTTGTCATACTATTAACAATATACATACTATGGTATATACAATAATTTGGAATTTGTGACATAATAATTGAGAAGAAGACAAGACAAGACAAGACAAAGACAACGACGACGACAAATTACAATAATTTAAACAAGCTATTGATAGAAGAAGAAGAAGTTTTGGTTACTAAGTAAGTAGTATATAAACTCAATTAGTTTAATACTACAATAGAAAAACAAAGATTAATTCATTTTCTCAATTCTTCTGGTCTTGTCTGGTTTGGTCTTGATGATTTTTACAATAATGATTGATAGATGTCAGTGGGAGATGATGATGATGATGATGACGATGACGAGATGGTATGGTATGGTGTAATAATGAAAATCATATTAAAGAAGTCTTGGGTTATTTGATTATAGATTTTTGTTAGCTTCAATTTGCAATTCTGCACAGAAATTCAAATTACAAATTAATTGGGTGTAGAAAACCATAATAGCCATGTGATGCGGGAACGATGAGATCTGTAAATGGAATTTCATTAATTTCATAATTTGTAGTTAAATGAAAGGAGGTTTATTGGATGAAGATAAAGAGAGGTAGAAAGTTTGGTAGGCAGGCTATTGAACTCATTACACTGACATAACAATATCATATTAATGTGATACAATAACTACATAGTCTATGTATGTAGAAACATACAAATAATACGAGTAGCATTATAATTTTACACTCTCACTAACATTAACATACGAGTCAGTTTTTTACGTACTACTTATTTAATATTGTATTTACTCAAAAGAGAACGAACAAATGAATGCATGGGTTCAGCTATTGTATATATGTAGTATTTATATAGATACTTAGATACTTTTTAAAGAAAAAACTTAGACTCGAACTCGTACGCATGCCTCGTGTTCGTGGTTCACTGTAAAAATGCGTACGCTGTTTAAATATTTAATTGGCCTAAAATACTTTGTATCCGTTGACGTTGTGTACTCGTACAATACTACTTACCATAGATACAAATGTATCTATTCGTACGATGTATATATGTATGTATGACTGTTTTGTATGTTTCTTATTGGTATTTCAGTATTGTGTAGTGTAGTTTAGTATAGTATTTGTTGTCTTTCATATTGGTTTCATATCATTTCTGTATCATCATCATCACAATCACGATCATGATCATCATATTTCATATCCGTATAGTACATATGTGTTTGCGTTACCTGTTGCTTATTTATTGTATTGGATTGTATTGTATTATTGCCGGTGGTCTTTTTCTTGTTACATTATTTAATGTATTTTTAATGTTTCTCATTCTTGGAGAACCTCCACCTCCAGCTCCACCTCTCCCCAACCTACTCATCCATTGATCCATCCATCAATTTATCCATTTAACCATTTATTTTTTATAAATTGTGTATTGTATTGTTGGTATTTATGTATGTATGTGTCAGTCGATGTGTGAATTAGAAACACATGTTCATGGGCTTCTTCATTTAGGGTTTTACTTTGAATATAAGTACTAGTGAATTAGTGAATGGATGTGTGTTTATGATAAATGTTGAATGACCAACCGAA
Organism: Amiota mariae; assembly: GCA_035041805.1. Classification (NCBI taxonomy): domain Eukaryota; kingdom Metazoa; phylum Arthropoda; class Insecta; order Diptera; family Drosophilidae; genus Amiota; species Amiota mariae. The sequence goes on from JAWNKV010000010.1 coordinate 969,384, forward strand.
CGATTGACCAACCGGCCGACAGATCGTCCGATCGACCTTTTATAGACCAAAGAAAACGAACGATTTGTTGTACTAATTACATAGTATATGTTGTTAGTTCGATGTTTTGTTAATATTTAATAGAATAGAATAGTCCAGGGATTAATCGAGGCACTGAGAGAAATCGAAATAGTTGTATATACTATCAACCACAATGAATATGACATTTACCTACCTATTCTTAAGAACATCACAAAAAAATTATGATGCTGTTAATTCCCAACATTATCATATCGCTGTTAATATATTTTTTCTATCACAAGAAAAGCTCTTACCACCATAAGTAGCTTTTTAAAAAAACATCATACAGTAGGACAACCGATTGAGTACGTCATAAGAATATCACAAAAAAAATAATTAAATATTCCTGTGCACTGTTATCGCTCTATAAAATGGATAATATAATGATGTAAAAAACAGATTTCTGAACAGTGCAGCTTTCAACGTGAGCGAGAATATATGGTTATTTATCACATTCAGCTAAACTTCGTGCGGAATTGATGGAAATAAGTTTTTGAAACTATAGAAATGGAGTGCGTCGAGTTATTGCGTCAGGTTCATACAAGATTTCTGTCTCTTTGTCCTACTGGTGAGAGGTTTTCCTTCTTTAAAGCGTTACTTTGATAAGCCATGATTATGTGCGAAAGCCATTGAGAAGATTATTTTTTTTTCGGTATCAGAGAAGACAAAAACTCTACACTACTTGCATTTCGCTTATAATGTGATGAGTGCTTTTGGTACATTAATGAAAGAGTCTTAGGGAAATGAAGGTTGACTCAAAGGCAAAAGGATTGTTTTTTTCGGTTACCAGACGAAACAATTTTTAAATAAATTGATTGAATCTGAAAAGACAAAAGCCATCGGAGACTTCAACAATTTTTACACAAATTGTCAAACGTATATAGACAAACGTTATAATTTTTCTGTTGAAAATATTTTCGCTAAATTAGAATTCAATTTGATGTTGAGTCAGAGTTAAGGTTAAAATTGTCCAAAATTGCTCCTAGAATCGACTCAATTTACGGCAAAAAACAAGGCCGCCCATCACATTGATAACATATTTTCTTTTGTCACTTTTATTAATCAAATTAATAAATAATAATAAAAAAAAAAAACTTAATTTTTTAAACAACTAGATTTTAATTTTTCTTTGGGGTGGGGGTTATGGGGGTTCGCAGTCAGTTGGGTACTTCGGAAGGGGTACGTGGGGCCAATAAGTTTGAGAAACATTGGTATAGAAGAAAAGCTCCGTAGTTCTTATAAGTAAAGAAAAACACAAAGATCTTACATTCTCGTTTCAATTTATTCAAAGTATGTACATACATGCCTTCCGAGTTGGATCAAAGGACTACTCGATGTCCTTCATCGGGATTGAAAGCCTTTGACCATCGTCACAGCTTTCTCGATAGCTTTTGTGTTATCATAACGAGTTGCTTTCATGGCTAGAAAATATTCACACGGAGCCAGATCAAGCGAATACGGATTGTGGTTGATAGTTTTGATGATGTGTTTGGCGAAAAAGTCGCATACAAGTAATGATCGGTGTCGTTCAAATGAGATCAGTTCCCGGGGTCGCACACACAAAATCCTTTGCCGCAAACACTTTAAAATGCCTAAATACACTTCCCATTGATTGTAGTGCCATACGGAATGAATTGTTTGTGGAAAATTCCTTTGTAATCGAAGAAACATACCAACATGTTCAGATCCTCTTTTAGCTTCCCCAATGATATTTTCGAGCATTGAACGATCGCAGCCTTCACTTTCTCGATGTTTTCATCGCAACTCCCCGATTTTGGCAGGCCTGACCTTTCGTTACCGAAAACATTCTCCCGACCGTCTTTGAACTGTTCATAAACTTGCAAACGGAATAAACAATTATCACCATAAATATTTTTGATTAATTTATATGATTTTATGAAGTTTTTGCCGAGTTTAAAACAGAATTTGATATTTGCTCTTTATTTCAAATTATAAGCATTCATTTCCTGCCATAAATAATTCGTTTTGGAAGATATTGAATATAAAACGTGCCAATGTTCGGAATCACCTATTTGATGAATTGTCAGTCTGACAGTACAGTACTCGTTTGATGTACAATTACATACATATATACATATTTAAGTATCTATCCTTATAATAATAAAAATCAGATTGAATGAGAGAGTGAGAAAGAGTGGTGGGAATATTTGCACATACTTCAAAACACGTGTGGTCAAAACTGCTGTCAATGGTCTCATCTTCAAAGCTTTATTATTATTATCACGACAATCATAATCATCATCATCATCATCATCTTCAACACCACCAGAGATGATTGTAGGAAGAAATGTTGTTAGCTATACGATAAAGAAAAAAAAAAGAAAAAAAAACAAATCCAAATACAGAAACTGAAGCCAATGTTACCAGAACCAGATTTTTTTGTATGATCACCAGCACGTTCACTACAATCGCCGCCTCCTCCACCTCCTTCTCTACGATGATTGTTGTAAGTTTATAGAAGAAGCGCCGCCATCAAAGCATAGTCTCGGCTGTTGTATTTTGCTTTTTGAATCCCTTCTTCCCTACTCCCCGTCACTTTTTATTTTTCATTTTTCATTCTTTCGATTTCTTAAATTGCTGCGTAGCATTCATTCATGCGAATTTTTTGGGTTGCCTCCATCAAAAGTAACAACAGCAGCATCCTCATCATCAGCATGAGCAGCATCTCACAAGTATTCCAAGTTCATAAATGATCTCAAGCTCGATCGGTTGGTGGATCTTTGTTGGGCTGTTTCTGTTTCTGTTTCGGTGACTGTGCCTGTGTCTGTCCTTTTGTCTGTTGAGCTATAATCAGGATTCAAGAGACAACAACAGCATTAGCAACAGCAGCATATCTTTCTATCCTTATGGGTATCTTTTGTATTTTTTAGTTTTGTTAATGGTTGGTGGTGTCGATGGTGGAGGTGGTTGAGGTGGTGATGGCATGCATTGGTAGACATAGGCCATCGTCAGCGGACTGCTTTGGCTTGCTTGGCTGGCTGCCAGGTCAGAGATGATCGAATTCCTGGAAATTATTTCATCGTTCGTTGTTGATATTGAGTTTTGCGTGTTTTCTTATTCCATTTTATTGTATTTATTTTTTGCTGCTTGTATATCGGTTGCTTGGTTGCTAGCTCGCTAACTTGCGGACTTTATTGGACAATACTGACCGACTAAGTAAAAACTTTTTTAGATACAAGAACCCGAGAAGAAGTAGCGCATTGACAGACATTTAAAAGAGCAACAAAACTCAAAAACAAAAATAAAAAAACAAACAAACGCAAAACAAAATTAAAAATAATATGAAACACTCAACGAGCAATGTTCCTTATATTCATACTTGTATGGACTGCTGGACCCTTTGCATCATCATCATCACCATCATCACTATCACCATCGTCATCATCATCATGATTATCTCAAATGTTCTGTCTTCATTCTTCAAGTATCTTCGCTCATTTGCTTAGTATTGCTCAATTTTTTTGTTTGCGACACCACAGCAGCATTTACTTTTTGTTGGAATTCCAAGTAGACATCGACATCATTGCCATTGCCTGCCAAGCCATTGCCATCTAAAAGAGAAATAACAGCAACAGAAAAAGCAAAAAGAAAACAATGTATTTTTTCAGTCTCCAACTGCATCACTATTCCATCATTGATTCAGATTCAGACGGAGTCACAGCTTCTTTGGTGGTTGCTTGTGTTGTTTACTTGGGTCATTTTGCAAGTTCTCGAATTGCTTTGGATGTTGCTGTTTTACTGCTGTTGCTGTAGATGCTTCATTGTTTACATTAGCAGCTACTCTACACTTTGTCTGCATATGCCACCATGCCACCATGTCCCGATGTCTGTCATTCTGTCCTTCTTCGCATAACATATATATACTGTTTCAACATGATACCCATGTGATCATAATGATGTTGCTGATGACTCGACTCCTGTCTGCCATTTCTGATTGTTCTTGGATCAACATCTATCTATATCTCAGATGTTTTGTCTATAGATTCCTCTCTTTTTGCCTTTTTTTGTTGTAAGAGCATAAACTTCTCTGTTGCACATGAGAAATGAGCAACTCCTTGTACAAAAAGTAAAAGTGAAGGAACCTACAGAAATGTTTAGATTTCGTGTTTCAGATTGTACTTGTGTCTATTTATGTTATAGATTATTATATAAGGATCTTACCGGCGCTCCGCAATTAATAATTACTTGCATTTTATGCTCGACTCCAAACACTTTGTTAGCATGACGTACTTAACACTCCAAACTTATGAAGCATAACACCATAAAAAATGAAACGTCTCGTCAAGTCCAGTTCCGTTCAGTCTTTCATTATCATCCACATATACTCGTACCTATACTCTATACTTTCTTGTATGAGCACGATGTATAAACAACCATAGTAAATAAAAGGATGGAATACGATTCGGTTCCACCGAAAATCGTATACATATCACAAAAGGAAGTTACACAATACAATATATGTACATACTTGTGGTCCGATCCGATCTATCCAATTGTTTTTTTGTTTTACTTCCTTTTACTATCAGTATCAATACATATAATATAATCGTAGACTTTGTCTGTCTGTTTGTTTGTGCGCGTATCACATAAAAGCCACTCATTAGATTCAAAATCGAATCACTGAAAGATAAGAAGCTTTATTGTGAGTAACATATAGCGTTTATTTCATCAAAATCGACTTACAGAATCGGTCATTATTTCTATCTTTTCCTACCGTGCAAAGCCGATTTTGATGAAATTTTGCCGGGGAGTACAATATATGTATGTATGTATGTATAATACGTAAAGGGTATACAAAAAAAGTTCAAAAGAATTCGACAATGGCAAACATATAACATAACATATAAAAAAGCGTCAGTAGCATCATAAAAATGTATTAAAATTATGCGAATTGAAAACCGACCAAGTAATAGGACCATAGTAATATTCCAGGATGATTGAATCATAGATACCCTCTAGTTTTACATGGATATGAGATGTATGAGAAGTGTGTTTGTGTATGTATGATGTTTGATTGCGAAATTTATGAGAAGAGAATAATTAAAAAAAGAAAAAAACATATGTTAAACATTTTGTTTTATGTTATGGATATTATAGTAAATATGTTGGATGTACGACGAGTTTTTAATGCGATTCTAGGTCTTTCAATTCCTGGTAAAGGGTATAATAAAGCAAAAACAATTTACGGAGTATCGTTAATGAAACAAAGCATAAAGCAGTAAACAACACATGGATTGAATAAGTGGATGGATGGATAGATGGATGGATATAAAGATCTGCTCCAAGTTGAGCGAGATCCCTTAGACCGCAGACCTTAGAACTCAGAATAAACGATGAACCGAACCGAACTGAACCGATCTGATCCGATCCTAACTAAACTAAACAATAAAAGGAAGTACAATAAATTTTGTAGTAGAAAAGCAAATGCCGCAAAAGAAGAAAAATTCACAATCAAAGTCGAAGTCCAAGCACGTTTCAGTTTTGGAGGAGCTTAAAGTAGTTGAACACTGAGTTATTCTTAATGGTAGATACTTTGTACATACATACTCGTTTATATTGTTCATTAAACCAGTAGGCTGTGTGAGAAAGATACATTCACAGAGAGATACAGATATGTATATATTATATATATATATAAATATACATATATGGAGAGAGAGAGAGAGAGAGAGAAGGGGCTTGGAGCTCAGAGTTCAGTTGAGCATTTTCAGTTTCAACTTCTTCATCAGACTTGAATCAGTGAGTGAGTGAGTTGGTGAGTCGGTAGTGTGTGTCTACTTTGTGGGTTGCTGGTTGTCTTAATTTTTTTTTTTTTTTTTATGTTTTGTATTTTTTCTTTTACTTTTTGTGATTTGTCCGCCCGTCGTTCGTTTTGTGTTTTACTTCAGAAATTTCATTCATAAAATTCGCGGTTCGTTAATATTTGTGCACAAATCGTTTAAACATGCGCGCGAGCGAGTGAACGAAGCTATGAAAGGAAAAGATGATCATAATGACGACGTCAATGATCGTAATGATAATGAGGAGGAGGATGGTGGGGATGATAAAAAGGCAGGCGGCATTTAGTGTCGGTTGTCGGCGCTGAAGTCTCGTTTTTTAACTTTATTTTTATGTACTTATACGCATGTGTACGAGTCTATATATGTACATATGTATAAGTGTATATATCTTGTGTTGTGATATGTTGCTTATGTGTGTAATCGGCCAATAATCGCTGTCGCTAGCAAAGTTATAGTATAGCATTTTGTCGGTTGGTCGGACATCGGTTATTCATTGCCGATGCCAGTACTGGGGATTGTTTTGTGTGTTGGTACCATGCAACGTTGCTACGCATGCGTATTAGTTTTGTGATTTTGTTACTTTTTGTTCATTTTAAGTCGAACGACCAAACGACCTGACTGAGACGATCGACCTGACAACTATAAGACGACCGTGACCATGGTTAGCAGGCAGCAAGCAGAATAAATATCTACATACTAATGGCGTTGAAGCATTAGATTGGACTTAATTTAGTTAAATTTCGTTGGATTTATTTTGGTTTGGATTGGATTGAATTGGATTGGCTTGTTGAACTCAGTTAGAATGAGTTATTGACAGTGATTAAAAATTATGAATATGCTCATGATGATTGAAACAGTAAAGAATGTGATGTTGATATCTGTCTCAATGTTTGGATAATATTGTAAAATTAGTTTTTGCAATTTCACTATTCCATTCGCACAGCACATTTCTGGTGTTTCACGGGAAGCAAACGTTGCTTTCATGTTTTAGACAAACAAGCTTCCGTATAATCATAAAATTTGATATATTTTGTACGCACAAAGAATGAACTAAAACATTTATGGTATAAAGAAATTATCAAAAGACTTGACTAATTGTATCGAAAAACTGCCTCAAAATGTTTATAAGTAAACTAGGAATAGTATATAAAAAGAATGTAGGAAAATTTAAGTATGTGGACGGACCGAACGTAGTAGAATCAGAAATAGATGAGAAGTAGAAGTAGATGAAGGATCAATTCAAGTTAACTTTCATAATGTTATAGCTTTGATGATTGTCTAGTAGCTGGTAGCTGGGATGAGTCGAGTCAAGTTGAGCCTTGTTGTCAGCGTCCCATTTTAAACATGCTTAACTCTCTAAGTTGGACGTACTCGTACTTCGTCTTAAGCGACATGCTATAATGATTTACAACATTTACAACATTAATTCCAATAAGGCAGCAGAAAACCCAGACAGACAGAGAGACAATTACGATGAAAAAGACGATGGATGGTTGAAAGGATGGATGGATGAATGTACATATGCCGCAATAAGAATATTTGCAAAACAATAATTTTCTTTCTTATGCCGACTTCTCATGGGCCATGGGTAGGCAGAAAGGCATATGTACATAAACCATAAAAATATCTACTCATACATACTGTATATGCCTATAATTCTGCGAAGGAATAATAAAAATATAAAAAATTAAACAGATTGTCTAAGAGAAAGAAAGAAGAAGCCTGAGACAGGAAGTGCCGATATTCGACTCGACTCAACTCTACTATACTCGACCGACCAATCGGCCAACCATCCAACCGACCTCCCCCAGTGTTATGTGTTGTGATGTGATGAGATGTGTACACATATGACTTGTGAATTGTATTGAACTGAACTAAGCTGAGTTAAAATGTAGCGGATTCAATTGGAATGTTTCACGCGTGATTTCAATATTTGCTTTTACATATGTATGTATATTCAGATAGAGTGAAAAAGAGAGAAATAGAGAGAGATAGAATGAGAGAGAGAGAGAGAGTCATCGATCATCGTCGTCATTGAAATTGAATTTGTTAAACCTTTGAAGGAACGCGTGAAGTTTGTATTGCAAAGTAGTAACACAAACAATATTTAAAATTATTGTGTGTAATTGCATTTTGTTGTTATCGGTTTTGTTATAATGTAAGTACAATATTTCAGTTGTAATTCAAATGTGTTTAAGTGTTGGCTTAAATGAGGCGTAAAGTTGTTGAAATCGTAACCCCATATACAATATAAAACATATACTATAGGCATTATAAGTACATACATACTAATGTTTGTATTCCATATATGTATGTACTCGCATTTGAGCTTATCAAATCCAGCAGCATTCAATTGACCGTATGATTTTGAGAATTTCGCAAAATGTCGTCGTTTCGCTATCGTAATATTTTTATTTTTGTATTTATTATTGTTATAATAAAATTATACATCGTAAATACAAGAGAGAAGGAACAACAGTTTCATTTCATTCATTATTTATCGAAAGCGTGTATACTAACAATATGAACAATATGTAGTAGTACCTTTCTAACACCAGCTAAGGAAATAAAGAATTGTTTGATAGATATTTGGGATATTGGATATTAGATACTGGATACAATATTGTATCAAGACTTATGTTATTAATAGTTCGTCTATTCGAGAAGTTATAGAAAAGTGAAAGTAAAAAGCCCCCAAGTCCTCTTGAATCTTCAAAGAAGCCACTTCCTTATACAACAATTTCAAATTATGTTTATCAAATAAATACGATTAAGCTCAATCAATCAATATAATATAAATCCCATTGTATAAACGTAATATAACCTAATCAGCAGAAAATAAGAAGTATCAATTTTCCTGGGAAAATTATAATTTTGGTCTCTCTTATTTAAAATCACATTGGAAAAATTGAAAAATTCAGTGAACCTGATGGTCCCTGATGGACACTCTTATAGCACATGAGACCTGAAAAAAAACCATAACCTTGAAAATATTTGGAATGATTTGTTAATCTACCTATATATATATATATGCATACTTATATGTAAACAGTAATTAAAACGGTAAACACATATTTTGTGGTCCCTTTCCTGTTTAAAACACTGAACAGCTTTTCATAAAAACATACAAATTGAAAGATATTCTTCGCTAGATGAGCATAAACAAATTTTTATCAAAATCCGTCGAGTGGTTTAGGAATTGTTTTAAATTCTAAGCTAAAAAATCTCATGAACGGATAGGACTAAATCGATTCCATGTTCCAGTTTATAGATAAAGGAATTTTTAATGGGATTTCTGATTGTTTCAGTTTAAATAATTAGACCAAAGTGATAATACTCGTTCCATATTCACCGAAATGTGAAGCAAATTGGTATTGATACTAAACAAAAAGTTGGAAACGCATTTGAATTTGCAGTTTCATTTCTTTTCTGTATATATTTGATTTGATTAAATCAACCAAACAATCAAACAATTATTCATTCTGTTATCATTTCATAATGGATGGTGGTGGACTACTGTTTGCCATTTGACCTATCGGGAGGGTTACTGAAAAGCTGCCAAGAGCATATCTATTGGACTACAATAATAACTTATCAAGTACAATGCTAACAATAATAACAAATGTGTACTTGTATAGAAACTCTTGACTTGCATACTCGAACAATAGTTTCAATGTTAACAGATGTTTAACTTACATACGAGGAACATACTATACTACTTACATTGTTGTCATACTATGTATTAAGTAAATACAAAATACTTACTAGTAAATAATATTGACACAGGTAAACCAAGTATCAAATTCAAATGAATCTTACTAGATACAATAAAATATTATTACTGATACTGGTACTATAACTAAAGCGAAATATTATAATTACGAGCCCAATACTTCTACATAGAATCGATATTTATTATTTGAAACAATTGTTTTTATCAACTATCGTACTAAATACATATAATATTTTTCGCATTTGTTCTATTAATGCTTTTTCAACAAAAGGAATGAATGAAAGAAAAGTTGTAAGAGAGATAAAGAGAAATAATACGAACCGAATTGATTATACAATACAACATATAGTATGTACGAGTATGTACAAATACAGGGTGGCGCAATAGAACGTGCATTTATTAAGTATAGGCTAAAAAAATAAATACAAAAGGTATAGTTGAAATAAAAGATAGGATGTGATTAGGTACTTAAATGTAGTTTATTTTTTAAAAATAACATCGTCTAAATGGCGGCCCTCTCGAAGACGGCACTCCTCTAAACGCGATTTCAGATTTGTGAAAACTCTTGTCAATAAATCTGGGATGATTGCTGCTATTTCTCCACGAATATTTTCCTTTAGTTGATTGATGTTCCTCGGATTGTTCGTGTAGACTTTATGTTTGAGGTATCCCCACAAAAAAAAGTCAAGAGGTGTCAAGTCGGGGCTACGTGGGGGCCAAGGGATATCACCTTTTTTGGAAATTAGTCTTGCAGGAAACATCTGTCTCACAACCGCCATAGAGTCATTATATGTGTGACAGGTCGCTCCGTCTTGTTGGAACCAAGTCCTCATATTCGCTATTCTTGATCTCGCAAGTTCTGGAGTCAAATATCCCTCTAACATCGCAACATAGCGGTCGGTGTTAACGGTGATGTTTCGTCCTCGTGAATCTTCAAAGAAGAAGGGGCCAATAATTTCTTTGCTTGAGATTGCTGACCAAACCATTACTTTCGGGCTATGCAGTGGTTTTTGATGTTTTCTTTTTGGATTCTCGTCGTTCCAATAACGACAATTTTGTCGGTTTACGAACCAATTCAAATGGAAAAGAGCCTCGTCAGAAAAAAGGATGTTGTGAAAAGTGTAAAATCGACTAAGCATTTCTTCAGCAAATTCTTCTATTGCGCCACCCTGTATATAGTAAATACTTAACAACCGAAAAAAATATTATTGTATATAAGAAAATAAAAAAAAAATTTGTATCGTACACATAGTCAGGGAGATCCCCAAACACCAAAAAAAAAAAAAAACACAAATCAACCTATAGTTTTCTATACCAACTCTAACTCCGTATGTGTGCCAAAGAGGTGACTACCGCGAATTACTTCACGCTGAGATATAATGTTTCAAAAAACGTATAATCAGATTTTAGACTCTTTTTTTATACTTTTCCCACAGTGAATAGTATTATAAGTTTGTAACACATAGAAAGAGACATCGGAGACCCCATAGAGTATATATAGTCTTGATCAGCATGACGAGACGAGTTGATTTAGACATGTCTGTCAGTCTGTATTTATGCAAACTAGGCTCTCCGTTTTTAAATCAGGCGAATGGGATCACTAGAGGGATAACTCCCATACAAACCCAGATCCAAATTCACGTTTTTATCAGATAAACTTTTTTGTTTTTTGTATTATCGACTTGAAATTTATACACTATTCACCAACCATGTAAATTTCAAAACCCTCGGACTATCAGGAGGGGTACCTTCAATTCAAAACCCACATCCAAATTCATGTTCTTATAAGAATTTTTTTTTGTTTCTTGTAATATGGAACTGGACACTATAAGAGTCTAATCTATATTCACCAACTATGAAAATTTCAAGACCCTAGGACCACCAGGAGGGGTGCCTCCCATACAAAATTTAAAACAATAATCGAAGATATTAAAGGTGCATAAGGAGTATTACAACTTCGGCATAGTCAAAGTTAATCTTCTTTTTACTAGTTTTTAGAATTGTTTCACTTTTGTTAACGTGCAATTTAGTTGATAGGGGTTAGGAGTACTTTTCCAAAGTCCCTCACTAGTCAAAACGCATCACTGATCGTATATTCATATTCTTACATATGTATACACTAGTATATACAAAATGTTATAGTCAAAAAGTCTTTAAGTCTTAAATACCAACTAATCCTATTCTAATCAATTCTATTGTATTTCTTATTACATTTACATATTTCCATAGTATTGAGCTGATTACATAAATTTGTATTATGTACGTGTCTATATTGATTATTTTGTTTTTGCTTTTTTACAGAAATGGGAACTCTATGTGCTAAGTCGCTTAGGTTGGGATTTATCATCGGTGACACCATTGGATTTTCTAGAATTGTTGCTTATACGTTTGCCTATACGTAGCACGAAATTTCCAGATCTAAACATTGAAAAAGTTAGAAATCATGCACAAGCTTTTATCTCATTAGCTGCAAAAGGTACATATATACTAGTACAATTACTTAGTAGTACAATATATTATACCAAGATTTTGAATTCAACAACAATATATATTTTATTTAATTTAAATATTTTTAGAACATCATTTCTCAATATATTCAGCAAGTACAATTGCCGCATCGAGTATTGCAGCAGCATTGAGTGGTCTGAAATGGCATTTACGATCGGGACAAAATTTACGATTTTTATTAAATTTACTTACCGATCTGACCAGTGTTGAACAGGTACGAATCAATGAAATTACAACTGAATAAAATTGTTCTAATTTTCCTATTGTTTCTATTTAGGATTCATTACATGAATGTATGATGAAAATGGAGACAATATTCGAGGAACATAGTCGCAAATTGCAACCATATTTAGTCAATGTTGAACAGCATCTTCATCATCAACAACAGCAACAGCAGCAGCAGCAACAACAACAACAACAACAACAACAACAGCAACATCATCATCTTCAGCAACAGCAACAGCATAGTCATCATCAACATCATCATCATCAACAACAGCAACAACAACACCTGCACCATCATCATAACTCTGAGCATCAGCAGACACAACAATATATACAACAGCAACTCCTGCCTCATCACCAACAAATAGTTGCTGGTTATCAACACCAACAGCAACAACAACAGCAGCAACATCAAGGCTATCATCATTCTCAACAGCAACAGCAACAGCAACAACGCCACCATCATCATCATCAACAACTTTATCATCATCATAGTCAACTAAATCATCATCAATTGGCTGCTGCTGCTTTGTTACCAGATTTAACGCAAACATGCAAAATGCAAGCGAATGCACAAAAAGATGTTCAAGATATCAAATTCTAAGTCGTTCACAAAAACCCAACAAAACTCAAATACATTAAAATTTATAATTTTGAATTTAAACAATCAGAATATAAACATTAGGGAAACAAGAACAAAATAATTCAAATCATCATCATCATCATTATTATTATCAGCACTAAGGAAGGACTCTGCTAGCTTTCAATTCAAGAATTATAATTATAATTATAATTATAGCGCCAAAGATTCAATTATTTTCCATTGTTTTCCTTTTGATTAGATTTTTGTTTTCTAAATGAAAATTCATTTTGTTTTTTACTGTCCCTGTGAGAAATTATTTACACAAGTACATACATATATATGTACATATTTAGGTACTATATCGGTCGATATATACCCTACCCTTATTATGCATATGCATAAAATTTGTTACTAAATAAATTAGTAATTTATGTAAAAAATAAAAGAAATCTTATAAAATTCAGTTTATACGAAAAACACAATCAATTATACTTATATATAATTATACATACTCGTACTGCATACATCTATCATCTAATCATATGTTATTCTCTATAAATATTTTTTAAAATCTTGAATAACAAAAAAAAAAAAAAAAAAAAAAAAATTATATAAAATAAAAATTCAATGAAATTATAAAACTGAAAATGAAATTGTAAAATAATAAAAAAAAAAATTAAAAGTTGATAATTGAATTTAATACAGAAATATCCTTAATATGTTTTAAGAAACACTTTTTTTTTTACATAAACAATAAACAAATACTAAACTAAACTAAATTATGAAATAACAAAAAATTTGAAAAATTTTGTTGTTGATTGGAAAATAGACTGAAATGACAACATACAACAATACAACAAACAAAAAAAAAAAAAAAAAAAAAATAAATTAAATGAAATCAGCGTAGAAAACAAACACACAATAACTTAAATTACTAAATAAATGAATGAATTATGTTTTCAATTTATATAAATGCATATACACGTATATAATATACTACGTATGTATATGATTGTATATAAAAATAAATAAATTTATTCATTTGTTTATTCATATAATAAAATAAAGTTAAATCAATTGATTTGATTTAATTTGTTTTGTTTTATTTGGTCAATTATTTAATTATTATACTATTGTAGTTACAAACTCGGAACTCCATCCTCGCATAAGAATCGAGAGCATGAATTGCAGATTATTAAATACACTATAATACAATAAATGGAATTATTTTTTATTATTATTATTATTTTAATTGTAATTATACATTTTCTTTTTTTTTTTTTTGTAATTCTATAAATTGTGGTTAAACACAATAAACAAAATATAAAAAAAATCAATTATTATTACATATAAATATTATATATGATTATACAAATTCAAATTATATAAATGTAATATTATTATATATTTTATTATTAATGTTATTAATCATTTTCCACGAGCTCAAAATAATAAATAATAAAAAAAACGAAAAAAAAAAATAATAATAAAAAATAAAAATACAATAAAAAAAATGAAAAGCATCAAAAAGAAAAAAAAAAAATTATTTATTTATTAAATATGACAAATTATTATATATGTAATAAATATATTAATGAGGAAAACTCAATTATTAAGGAAAAATATTATGGAAGCTAGAAAAACTTTAAATATTATTTGTGTGTCAACAAATAAAAGTAGCTTATGTCGAAAATCTATGTTGTGAGATATTGAGATGTAGTATGGTACACGTGGGGGATCTGTTTTAGTGCCTGTTTCAGGTGATGGTGGGGGGGGGGTATGGCGGGTTGGGTTGGGTATTATGCCAAGACATTGATGCATATTTGCAAAGCGGACATTCTGTATTAATTTCTATTTTATTCACTATGCTATTTATTATTATTCTGAGAGAGAAATCGTTTGAATGGGTTATTGTGTTGAATAGTTTAGCCTGGAGGTATTGGATTCTAATATCGAGAATTGGAATGTTTGCGTATAAATTGTTTATTTGTGTAGAACGGAATGCTCCTAATGTAATTCGGAGCGCATTATTTATAATATATTAATAATTCAATACTAATTGAAATTCGACTGCTGTAACATTCAAACCCAATAATTATTCAATTCCAATTTAATTACCATTTTAATTTTAGTTTATTTTCCACTTCAGCTTCCATAGCATTTTTCTGAATTATTTATTTATTTATTGTAAACTAGAAGCCTTAATTCTAATTACAATATGTATAAGCTGAAGCAGCTAATGCCTTGAGCTGCATTTTTGTACTCTTCACGTAAGTGAATAGTATTATAAGTTTGTAACACACAGAAGGAGACATCGGAGACCCCATAAAGTATTTATATTCTTGATCAGCGCGACAAGACGAGTCTGTTCGTACTCCTAGTCCTTCAGTTTTTGAGCTAGAGAGCTGAAATTTTGTACATAGGTTTCTTTTTACCAAACGCCGGTCAAGTTCCTCCCATAAAAACCCCCTTTTTTAACTCAATGTTCTTATTAGAAAAAGTTTTTTGTTTTTTGACGTATCGAACTGAAATTTGGACACTATAAGTTTCTGGTCTATGTCCACCATATAAATTTCATGATCCTAGGGTTACCAGGAGGGATACCTCCCATACAAGCCCCCTAAATTAAAGATCTTAATAGAAAACGTTTTTTTTTTTTTTTTGACTTATTGAACTGAAATTAGGACACTAAGTCTCTCCATAAACCATGAAAATTGCAAGACCCTCGGACTACTAGGAGGGGTACCCCCATACAAACCGTGATCCAAATGAAAGTTCTTATTAGAAAAACTTTATTTTTTGTACTATCGACTTAATTTGGACACTATACGTGTCTGACACATAGCCACCAACCATATAAATTTCAAGACCCTCGGACAACTAGCTGGGGCGTGAAGTGTATTACAACTTCGGCATAACCAAAGTTAGTCTCTTTTAGGGTTCCGTACCCATAGGAAGCTAACGGGACCCTATTACTAAGCTTACGATGTCCGTCCGTCCGTCCGTCTGTCTCCCGCTCTATCTCATGAACCGTAGTAGGTAGAGAATTGAAATTTTCAGAGTGTGTAATTCACTTGTGTGTAGAGCGACAAATACTAAAAATATACATTTTTAGAAGCATTGTTCTTTAATTTAACCTTTTGTTTAACAATTTTTTGTTTTTTGTAGTATACTTTGAGCTGTTAATTGTAGTATACTTTTAGGCTATTAAATATAAACATAATTTTATATTTTAAGCAAAAAATCTTGTACGATGGTACGGAACCCTCCGTGTGCGAGTCCGACTCACACTTGGCTGATTTTTTATATTTATATTTATTTATTTATTATTAGTAGTATAGTAGATCGAAGCAGCAGCAAAATCAAAATCAAAAATCATGAAACGTCGGCTGCTGCTTTGATTTTTGTCAGTGCTAATTTTTTGATTTTGCTTCGCATCCGACTTACGTTTTTTTCTGAAGCAGAAGCAACAGCTCATATTGAAAAGTTGAAAACAGTGGAAGATGTGAAAAGTACAAATTTTACAATTGTTGCTACTTTGACTGAAGTAATTTAAACACTGTATGTAACCATTGGAGACTGGGGTCCTGGGGTGTATGAGTAGGGGTATGACAAAATCGTAAAAGCATGCATGAGAGACACTCACAATCACGACATTGGGAGCAACATCATTAAATTTTATATGTAACTGAAAAGCGGTGACAGTGGTAAAGGAATACAAAACAATAAGGATGTGCATGTGGGTTATTTGAGAGAAACATTTGAGGCAGGCAAACGATGCCAAATAGGAAAAAGGTGCGACAACTTTTTCTACCTTTATGATGTTAATATACTTTCCTCCCATGCATTTTCGGGTTTGGATTTTTTCTATCATTAAAAAGAAAATATATGTTTAGTAGAGATGTAGCCGGATATCCTGCCGAAAAAAGCCGATTGATGCATCGTACCAGCGAACCTTCATAGGTGGTGAATTCGGGCCTTTTCGTTCATGAGTCAAGTTAGTGCTGCATTGTCTTATCAAAAACTATTAAAACCATACAATGGTGAACAAAAATATTTTGACAGCACATTGTTGTTCAGAAAAATAAGGAAAAAAGCAAAAATTTATGATAATAACTGAGAATATCAGCAAGATTAAAATAAACACTCCTTTGACGTCCTGGTTTGTCCTGCGTGTCGGAAGTAATACCACACGTTGCTGCCCTAAAAAGTATGTAGATAAAGATGAAACAAAGCTAAGAACACCTGATTTACCAAAATTAGATCAAGACTCCAACTGCTTGATTGCAACTTATCTAGGCCCAAAATTTAAAAAAAACTACTTGGGGGTTGTTGAAGCGGAGAGAGCTCGCCAGAAGATTCTTTTGGATTTTTTAAAAATGTCTTGCGAAGTTTCCTCCAGTAACAGTTCAGGTTCAACACCGGTCATAAAAAGTAAAAAAGAAGAGACAGAGTCGGTAGTATCTGACGAAACTCACGACACGTTCTGGGGCTGCTTTCATGAGGTAGCGAATGATGATCGTTTTCAGTCTCACGATCAAGAAAAGAACACGATTGCGACGGAGATTGATTTTTATCTGAAGTCATTGCGCATTTGTCACAATCGTGATCCTTAAATTTGGTGGTCAGCTAATACTAGTACAATATCCAAACTTATCAAAGTTTGCTAGAATATATTTTTTAGCGCCCCCTGCAGCAGCGTATACAGCGAAAGACCTTTTTCGGAAGCAGGTCTTGTATACGAAGACAAGCGAAACCGGGGGATAATCAATTTGGTATCCTTAGCGTTAGCCCCAAAGCAAAAAAAAAAGAGGCCCTTCCAAAAATTCCCTGATGAATTCCCTGATTTACCTGAAGTTATACAGAATAACCCCAAATTCATAATTATTGCTTCCAAAAATGCAGAAAAGTCAATCTTAGAAATCTTCTGCTTTGCGGTTCACCGCGCCCTAAACATTATAAGCAAAGATGTAAACTCCATTTCCACTCTCCGTGACGGTAATCTATTAATACTTGTTAAAACTAAGCAAATAGCGGAAAAATTCATAAAAATTATTAGGTTGGTACAAAAATAATGGCCGTTTCCATATTGTTTATATTTATGTATGAATTTCGGAATGCATTTTTTAATGAATGTAGTCATGCTATATGTCGTTTTAAAGCGCGTTTTTCGCTCTATCTTTTAGATTAATTATCTTTTTATTATCGCCATACGTTTCTGATTTCCGACCACTTTTTGTGATGCTATCAAAACAAGAAATTCGCATTATTTTGCTTCACGAGTTCAAACTTGGCCACAATGCGGCGGAGACGACACGAAATATCAATAAAGCGTGGGGCGAGGATACTGCTTCCGAACGTACCACACGGAGATGGTTTGAAAAATTTCGCGCAGGTGATACCAGCCTTGAAGATAAAGAGGGTCGCGGCCGCCCATCTGAGGTTGACAATGACGAATTGAAAGACTTAATCGAAGCCGATCCTCGTAAAACCACACGAGAAGTCGCACAAGAACTCAACGTCGATCACTCAACAGTCGTACGCCATTTGAAGCAAATAGGGAAGTCAAAAAAACTCGATAAATGGGTGCCGCATGAATTGAACGAAAATTAGAAAAATCGTCGTTTTGAGGTTTCATCGTCTCTTCTTCAGCGCAACAAAAATGACCCGTTTCTCGACCGAATCGTAACGTGCGATGAAAAATGGATCCTCTACGACAAACGGCGACGTTCCGCGCAGTGGTTGGACAGCGACGAGGCTCCACAACGCTTCCCGAAGCCGAAACTGCACCAAAAGAAGATTATGGTTACTGTTTGGTGGTCAGCAGCCGGTCTCATCCATCACAGCTTTCTGAATCCAGGCGAAACGATCACGGCAGAGAAGTACTGCCAACAAATCGACGAAATGCACCAGAAACTTCGACGTATGTGCCCGAGATTGGTCAATATGAAGGGACCAATCCTGCTCCATGACAACGCTCGACCGCACGTCGCACAACTGACCTTGCAGAAGTTGAACGAATTGGGTTACGAGACTCTACCTCATCCGCCATATTCACCGGACCTCTCGCCCACTGACTACCATTTTTTCAAACACCTCGATAACTTCGTGCGCGAGAAATGCTTCAAAATTCAAGACGACGCCAAAAACGCCTTCAACGCTTTCATCGCCGCCAGAACTCCGGATTTTTATGCTACCGGCATAAGTAAACTTGTTTCTCGTTGGCAAAAATGTATTGATTGTAATGGTTTTTATTTTGATTAATAAAGTTTATTCTGAGCTGAGTTATGTTCATTTAAATTGGCTGTTTTAAAACGGCCATTATTTTTGCACCAACCTAATACTTCATTGCCTGGCATTTGCGAAATTGAATGCAAACTCCATGACAGCCAACAACTTCGTAAAAGAGACTATTCTCAACAATATCCTCGAAGGTGAAATAATAGAAGAACTTAAATCCCAAAATGTTCACTCTGTTTTTAAGTTCATTAGAACCACAGACGGCAATCCTAAACCAACCGGTGTTGTTCGGGTCACGTTTGATCTTTACAACCTACCCAACAAACTAGACATTTCTTGGCATTCAGTCAAAGTCAGGGAATACATCTCCAATTCGATGAGATGCAAGAATTGCCAACTCCTGGGCCACACAGCAAAACATTGCAAAAACCCTGCTACCTGCGCAACTTGTAATCTTCCCACTCATACACCCGAACAATGACACGCACTTTCTGTGCCAACTCTAACGGGGACCCGCCTCCTCATATTCTTGCCCTAAATATCAAATGCAAAGAGAACTGCTAAAAATTAAAACAAAAAAAAGTGCAGCATGAGAGAAAAAAAATTAATATTCAAACAACAACAAACAACAACAATAGTTAACCTGCCGGTTAGTTTCGCAGCTGTCGCAGCTACTGACATCCCTTCGCTTTCTGTGACCAACAAAACACAAATATCAAAACCAGCAAATACTGATAACGAACAAATTAAACCCAACAAACATTCTTGTTCTCTTTTCCCTTCCCCTTCTCCGACAGCACACACGGACGGTACCAAATGTGGATTAGAAGATTATATATATCCTCTTTAAATACACTCAACAATACAATAGCAACAACACTCAAAAATATTACTAATAACAGTAAAAATACTTCTGTCTCAACAGAAGTTAATTTGAAACATTCTGAACAAAACGATTCAATAAAAACAAATAAAGCAGATAACTTGAACGATTCTATCGTTTCAATCTCATCTTCCTCTCTTAAATCTCTTGATTCTGAGGAATCAATGGGAGAACCTGACTTGTAGTCAGGCTTCTTTCCATTCTTTCGTCCTCTCTTGTTTACATAAAACATCCCATTTTTACACTTACAATGTCTATTAAGATATTACAGTGGAACATAAATGGAATTTTTAACAATTACAACGAACTTTCAATTCTATTAAATGACCA
The DNA here is from genome assembly GCA_035041805.1 of Amiota mariae. Taxonomy (NCBI): domain Eukaryota; kingdom Metazoa; phylum Arthropoda; class Insecta; order Diptera; family Drosophilidae; genus Amiota; species Amiota mariae. Next base: position 989,747 of record JAWNKV010000010.1, read on the forward strand.
TGATCCCGATGTTTTATGCTTGCAAGAGACCCATTTGCCCCATAACTTTAAAAATTTTATAGGCCCTAAGCATATATCCCTTACTTTCACAATCTCTCTCATAACACATCATCCAAACAAGGTGTTGGCGCGTTTATTAAACGTCTCATCCCCCATAAGGACACAGTAATTAACTCCAACATTCTCTCCTCCGTCATACAACTCAACCTCAATAGACCTATTAGCATCATAAATACTTATATCCCCCCCAATCAAAGTTTTTCTGCCAATGATTTATTAAATATTTTCCAGCAAGATAAAGGGCCAATGATTGTGTTAGGAGACTTTAATTCTTGGAGTCCCTTATGGGGTTCCAAAGTATTGAATTCTCGTGGCAAAATCATTGAACAAGCGATTAATGCAACCAACTTGATTATTCTTAACAAGGGCTCCACTATTCACTTCTCCTGCCATAATACATTTACCCATGTAGATATCACTTTTTTTTTACAAATACTGGGCTTAACGTTCGACTCGAAATTTCTATTTAAAGAACATTGTACGAGGGGGGACCCAAAAATGGAATTTCGTCATAGCTTCTTTATTTCTTAATATTTTAACACCAAATTTTGATCACCTTCAAAGTATTCTCCATTGACCACAACGCACTTCTCAAAACGATTCTTCCATTGTTCAAAACAGTTTTTAAATTCACTCATCGGGATGTCCTTTAAGCCTTCCAGCGATTTTTGTTTCACCTCCTCCACAGTGGCAAAACGCTTTCCTTTCATATTCCTTTTGAGTCTGGGGAACAAAAAGAAGTCACTCTGGTTTTACTTAGGGCAGCATCCCCATAAGCAGTTTTAAGCATTACAATAGTTTCCGCGTCCGATTTTCCCACAAAATTTCACAGCCGCGCGTTGTTCTCGACAATCTGCCATTACGTTTTCGCCGAAATGTAAAAAGTTGTTTTACTAAAAAAAAATCTCACAGGCGAACCGATGCACTCACAGCGACACAACATTGCACACTGACGCAGATGGCGTGACACTAACGGACATGTGGTCAAACAATAGGTTCCCCCACTCTCCGTCCCCACCACAGCGTAATTCCCGTTTTTTTAGGTCCCCCCTCCTATTAACTTTAGAAAACAACTAGAATCTAGACTTAATATCATTAAATTTTTAAGTTCCAAATACATCGATATCCACATAAACACCCTCATTAATATCACCCGTGGCCTTATGCTCTCCAAAATTGATTATGGCCTTCCCATCTTTGGTTGGTGTGCGAAGTCCCACCTGAGGAAGATATTTCCCCCATATCACGCAGCTGTACGACGTTCGATTAATGCTTTCCCCGTTTCCCCCACTGCCTACACTCTGACGGAAGCTGGGCTACCCAGCATCAAGCCTCGAAGTCAGCCAAATGTCATCACCTGTCTTCACAGTTCAGTTAAGAACACAACAACTAGCTCCGAATATGTGGCACGTTTAACAAGCGAAAAAGAGAAACTGGGTAACAAAAAGTGGCTTTATACTGATGGAACAAAAACTGTTCACTCCACGGCTTTTGCTGTCGTTGACAACAAGGAAATAATCATTGCCGGAGGCTCACTGCCATTGTACAACTCCATCTTCACTGCAGAGGCCTTTGCTATTCTAAAGGCATGTCAATTTGCTGTTCACAATAGCTGTAACTTTGTTATCTGCTCGGACAGCCTTTCCGCTCTGTTAGCCATACAAAACCGCAATTACAATGACCCCACTATTCGTGAAATTCAGAAAATCTGCACTCAACACCGCAACAAAATAACCATCTTCTGGGCTCCGAGTCATCAAGGAATACACGGAAACGAATGTGCTGATAAAGCTGCACTGCATATCAGCAACGCACCGTCTCACTACTTTACACAGGCCAACTCCAAGGATTTAAAGAACCTCGTTACCTGTCACCTTCGATCAAAGAAGCTGTCTGATTGGGAACAATTCAACCATTGGCATACTGGCATCAATCCGACGTGTTCTAAAATATCCTTACCCGCCAACTTAACAAGACGGGTAAGCGGTATATTTATTCGCATGCGCACTGCACACTCACAGGATACCCACAAACATCTTCTCAACGGAACATCCCGTCCACCGCTCTCTGTGGAGATGATCTGACCGAAAACCATCTTCTGGACTCCTGCCAGTACTTGGGGAGCATCAGGGCCTCCTTTTTTGGTTCCCAAGTTCCATCCCAACTATTAGATACTCCTTCATCCCTTAACATTTCCAAATTTTATAATCTTTTTAAGCACTCAAACATAAATATTTAGGACATAGATTGCAAATAACATAAATTCCAATACAAAAAAAAAAAAAGAAAAGTATTTGGTTAAACCAGGACAGTAAGGATTTCTCCAAGTTTATGTACTTACTCTTTCTATCGCGTTTCCTATTCAAAACTGTATTAGTGCGAATATCGTTTTCTTTATTTATAAGCCAATTCTTTTTGATTACAATTTGATTGTAAGTCGTTTAAAATTGCTTGTTTTTGCTTAGTTGTTACCACTTTACGCGACATTGTTGCAAAACCATATGTTCGGTTCTCTTTTTCTTTTTCTTTGTCTCCTTTTTAGGGTTCCGTACCCAAAGGGTGCTAACAGGACCCTATTACTAAGCTTCCGCCGTCCGTCCGACTCCGGCTGTATATCATGAACCGTAATAGAGTTATTGTTCATTGCAATTGTATTTACATTTTTAGAATTGCTGATAGATTACATTTTTAGAGTTATTGATTGTTTACATTTTTAGGGTTATTGATTATTTAAACTTTAGTGTTATTGGTTATTTATATTCTTAAGCTTATTAACTGTGTTGAAAAATGTTGCATACAACCAATTAAATTATTCAGTATCGGTCTCAATTATGCCGACCACGTTTTACATAAAGGCGATACAAACGATTTGCATACAAACAATTAAATACACATGCAATTATAATTCATAATGCAAACTAGACAGTTTTTGTATACAAGCGGTTCGTAATACAACCGATATTTACTGTAATTTTTATATTTGATGAAAGTTCGTGCATACTTTTAGTTTTACTAGCTCTCTATAGCTTACGGAATTGTGCGTTTAGTTTTTTGTTTTTTCTAAACTCATATCTCTGTTAATGCGTCTCCATGCCTGATTTTTTTCGTTTTTCATATTATTAAGATCTTTGTTCCACCATGGGACATTGTATTGTTTCTTAGTGTATTGGAAAAGTGGTATGCTTTTATAAGCATTATTATTTTTTTTATTTTGCTAGCTTTTTTCTTTATGTTATGCGATTGCGGAATTTGATCACTTAGGGCTGTTGTGTGATCTTTAAATTTTTGCCAATTGGCATGTTTAGTTAGAAATTTTTGAGTGAAGTTCAGATGTGTAATTTTGTTTGTCTTGCTAAACAATCCTATAGTGGTTGGAAAGTGGTCGCTGCCTTGAAGCGTGTCACTGACTTAAAAAATTACAGTGTGGTTTTAGATCTGGTGAGCAGAAATCAATGTCAATATGTGTTTAAGTATGGTGTGTGGAAAAATGTGTAGGTTTGCCGTTATTTAGCACTATAAGTTTATTGTCGTTAAGATTTTTTTTTTTTTGTTTATTGGAAAAAAAAGGAAATTTAACAGACAACATTAGTTTAACAAAAAAAAAATAAAAAAGAGAAAGAAATAGGAAGACATAAGGATAGGGGTGTACCAGGACCTTGGTACTGTACTCATTAGCTGACATCTAGGTTTCGGCGGGATCTCTCTATGCTGCGAAGCTTCTTCATGACCTCAGCTGCAAACTTCGAAACATCATTCCATTTGTATTGGTTCTCCAGCATGTGACTTACTAGGTTCGCAGCCGATGGCTGATCACCTAGGGCGTCAGTAAGCTCTTGCCGCTCCCTGTCAAATCTTCTGCATCTGCATAATACATGCTCAGGGTCTTCCTCGCACTGATTGCCGCAATGTGTGCACCAAGAACCATCGTCGTGATGGAACCTGTACAGGTACTGCCGGAAGCATCCGTGACCGCTCAGTAGCTGAGTGAGGTAAAAGTTTACCTCACCATGTTTCCTTCCAATCCACTCGGCTAAGCTGGGAATAAGGCTGTACGTCCAGCGACTCTTCGTTGAGCTATCCCAGCGACTCTGCCACGTCCTGATGGATGAGCATCGTATTTGTGCCCGCAATGCTCTTACTTCCTCTGGGGGGCGCGCTCTCCAGGTATAAGCCTCTGCTGCCTCGATGGCGACTAGGTCTATTGGTACCAGGCCAGCAAGAACTAGAGCAGCATCCTCCGATACCGTACGGAAAGCACTAATGATCCTGAGTGCTCCCAGCCTGTAGACGCTCTCAAGGTGCCTCCTGAATGATACCTTCTCCATTGCCTTAGCCCAAACCGCTGCTCCGTAGAGCATCATGGATTTGGTTGCATTCAGCAGAAGCAGCCTACGCCCTTGTTTAGGCCCGCGTGTTTAACAGTATCTTCGAGAGGGCCTTGCATGACCTAGTCGCCCTGCCTCCGTCTTTTGCTCCGCTAAACTGAGACCAACACTGTCCAGCCATGCTGAGATAGTTGCTATAGCTGCGTTACATGGCTCCACCGACTCGCTGATATGCCATCCGCGAACCCCACAATGTTTACACCAGCTGGGAGACAGAGTCTAAGGATGCCGTCGTACATTACATTCCAGAGGAGAGGCCCTAGGACAGACCCTTGGGGAACCCCTCCGGTTACGCGGTATGCTACCTCTCCCTCTGAAGTGTCGTAGAGAAGGACTCGCTGCCTGAAATAGTTCCGAAGTATTCTCAGCAGGTACCTCGCTACTCCGTATTCAGTAAGTGCGTCCATGATTCTATCCCAGTTTGCTGAGTTGAAAGCGTTCCTTATGTCGAGCGTGACCACAAGGCAGTATTCTTTTGCACCGCCTGCCCAACGTCTGCCTCGGATAGCTTCCTGCGCAATCTTGACCACTTCCGATACCGCGTCGATGGTTGATCGCCCTTTCCTAAAACCAAACTGGGACGGGGAGAGGCCCCCTCCTAGCTGTATTTCTTCCTCGAGTCTGCACGCTATGACCTTCTCCAGTGCCTTGCCCGCCGTGTCCAATAGGTAAATTGGCCTATAGGAAGATGGTTCGCCTTGTTGATGAGAACCAGTCTCTGCATTTTCCAGCACGATGAAAAGACCCCTTCAGATAGGCAGAGGTTGAATAAGTCCGTAAAGAACTGTGGCCGCAGGGTCATTGCCAGCTTGAGAGCCGGTTTGGGATCTGATCGGGTCCTGGGGATTTGCCATTTTTTATCCACTTCGCTACAGACAGGACTTCCTCCGTGGCGACCGGGAAGAAGTTGGTCACCCCTTGGTTCTCACCGACACTACTAGACTCACTTCATTGTTGCTGCTGCGGGAAGAGAGTTGCCACGATGTGAGACATCTCTATGGGCTCCAAGAGAGGGACCGGCTTACGTGACCTGGTGTTTTTGACAATCACCTGATAAGCCTTGCCCCACGGATCTTTCTCTGCGTCGTCGCACAGCTTGAGGAAGCAACGCCTTTTGCTGTCTCTGATTGCTCGCTTCAAGGATCTCCTACATGAGTGATTTTCCCCCTACGGTTATTTGTGGGTGATCCCCAACTGTTATTCCAGCTGTTAAAATCCCCGGTGGGCATGTTCGTGCGTAGGCAGATGTTTTCAAGGTCTACCAATGATAATGTTTGTTTATGGTTGATATAAGCTGCAATAATAATACATTTTTTTACTGACGAAATTTCGACCGCAATCGCTTCGAAGTCAGCGTATCAGAATGGATACTTCTTCTTTCGCAGAGTTGCAAAAAGGTAGAGCCCATGGAGAAATTTATTGGAGTTGGTATCTACTGGAATGGGTAAGGTGAGTTTCTTGGGGGGAAATTATCTTGGGACTATATTTTTTGATTAAAAGTAAAATCTCATTGTAATTATTGACGTAGCCATTTATGTTCCATTGGAGGATTAATTGCGTAACAAGAGTGTTTATTATAACGTGTAGTTATAATTTGTTTTTTTTGTACGTTGAGCTTTTGTTTTTTTATGTTCAAGCAAGCCACATGCTCACTCTGCGACTAGCCTTGGATAGACACAGCCAGAGTAGGATTTGTTAAATAATTAATTATTGTCTATAACTATTAGGTTGGTGCAAAAATAATGGCCGTTTTTAAACAGCTACTTTAAATCAACGTAACTCAGCTCAGAATAAACTTTATTAATCGAAATAAAAACCATTACAATCAATACATTTTTGCCAACGAGAAGCAATTTTACTTATGCCGGTAGCATAAAAATCCGGAGTTCTGGAGGCGATGAAAGCGTTGAAGGCGTTTTTGGCGTCGTCTTGAATTTTGAAGCATTTCTCGCGCACGAAGTTATCGAGGTGTTTGTTTGTGGAGCCTCGTCGCTGTCCAACCACTGCGCGGAACGTCGCCGTTTGTCGTAGAGGATCCATTTTTCATCGCACGTTACGATTCGGTCGAGAAACGGGTCATTTTTGTTGCGCTGAAGAAGAGACGATGAAACCTCAAAACGACGATTTTTTTAATTTTCGTTCAATTCATGCGGCACCCATTTATCGAGTTTTTTTGACTTCCCTATTTGCTTCATATGGCGTACGACTGTTGAGTGATCGACGTTGAGTTCTTGTGCGACTTCTCGTGTGGTTTTGCGAAGATCGGCTTCGATTAAGTCTTTCAATTCGTCATTGTCAACCTCAGATGGGCGGCCGCGACCCTCTTTATCTTCAAGGCTGGTATCACCTGCGCGAAATTTTTCAAACCATCTACGTGTGGTACGTTCGGAAGCAGTATCCTCGCCCCACGCTTTATTGATATTTCGTGTCGTCTCCGCAGCATTGTGGCCAAGTTTGAACTCGTGAAGCAAAATAATGCGAATTTCTTGTTTTGATAGCATCACAAAAAGTGGTCGGAAATCAGAAACGTATGACGATAATAAAAAGATAATTAATCTAAAAGATAGAGCGAAAAACGCGCTTTAAAACGACATATAGCATGACCACATTCATTAAAAAATGTATTCCGAAATTCATACATAAAAATAAACAATATGGAAACGGCCATTATTTTTGCACCAACCTAATAAATCTTTGACTAGACTTAGTTCTTGTTTTGATTGTGAAATTGTTTTTAGATCAAATTTAGTGTTAATTAATTTAGATTTTTTTTTAAGTTGTTTTTTCATCTTTTTTGTAATAGTTTTAGGGAAATTGATATAGAGTCTATTTCGGTTGACAAAAATCCTCCAGCTATACCCTCCCCGCGGGTGCCGACTGGGCAATGGGCACCATTGTTTGCAGTGCTGCTATGTCTGCCTGATTTGCAGCAATGCAAGCAGGTGGTGCTTAGCCAGGACCGATATATGAACTCCTCTGTCTCTTCTCGGAGGATAACTTTGCATGTTACCCCAAGGAGGGATGGAGGAGCTAGTACAAAGGTCATTGCTGAGAGGTTCCTGGCAGTAGGATTAAAATGATAGGGGTAGGGAACCGCGACTAAAAAACTCACATGGAGTTCAATAAAAAAGAATAAAAACAGAAAAAGGGTTAGCCATTAGGGGTACTGCGGTCGATATAGACTCGGACTTCGAAAGCGCGAGTAGCATTGCGACCGTCAACATAGCTGCTGAGGAAGAGCTTCTCAATTCCTCAAAGGCCTCGACGTCAGGTACTATATCCGTTAGCAGGAGTGGGCCGAGTAAGTGGCCCAGTAAGGAAAACCTGAAGGCGCTTGCTCAATACAAGGCAGCGGTCAAAATAAAATTACGCCTAGAAACCAATGTTACTCTTTCGCCAAAGGAGCGGGAGGACCTTAAATGGACTACTGAAACGGTCACGAAAGGAAGAGAACACTTCGCGCAGAGTGAGAAACACGACGAACGCATCCTGCCTTCGTGAATAAAATTGAAGAGAATGTCGCAAAGAACACTAAGGAGTCGAAAAGACAGCGGTCTTAGGACGAAAAAAGACCTGCAGCCAAATGTCTTCGCACCCAGAAACCTGTCACACCAAATGACCAGCCAACCACTTCCAGGAAGGTGATGAAAGTCAACGAAGTAGCTAAACGGCATTTGATCGTGGCGCTTATTGACCGACATCATCCGAATGGACAGATGACGGCGGTTCAATGGCGACAAGTGGACGCAAAAATTCTCGATGCCATCGTTGCCAGGTTGACGGACGAACTAGACAAACCCTCGCCTTTGTTTGAAGGGGCAGGGTGGCACATGGGAGTTAAGATCCTTAAATGCAACGATGAACAAACGCTGAAATGAATCACGGAGGTAACTCCTAAGATAGAAGGACTATGGGAGGGCGCGAAGCTGGAAATAGTAGATAGAAACGATATTCCGTGTGTACCGCTAAGGTACGAGTACCTAACACGGTAAAACCGGAAGTCGCTCTACTGCTATTCCGACGGCAGAATCCCGATGTTCCGACTGCGGAATGAAAGCTTCTTCACGCCGGCAAACCAGACACGAAGTGGTCCCAGGATCTGATCCTCCAAATAAATAAGGAGGCGGAGGACATGCTATACCAGCGTTTCGGGAAGATATCGTGGGGAACGGGTAATGTATACCTGCGCCTCAAAAAACGTCACCCAAAGGATGTTAACGACAACACGCTGGAGGCGGGAGAGGTAGAGAGGGATTTCGGATTTGATTCGGTGACCAACGCTACCGAAACCCTCCAGCTACACGGGGACGGAAAGATGGAGGTGACGGACGGAGTGCCAGCGACTACAGCTGATTCCGTACAAAGCAATGCTGAACCTGATGGGGGAAATTGCTGCAAATCAACCTCCAACACAGTAAGGTAGCTTCGGTCGAGCTGCTCCTCAGACGCGAATTCGCACCACCCTCAACGGGGCAGTAAGGATATCAATCATCGGGGTAACTATATATTACAGTATAATGTAAGTATACCGAATAGGGGAAACATACCAACCTATAATAGTCCAACATCGGAAGATGTATTGGACATCACTTTCTTTTACGGTGACAATATAAAGATCTTAGACTGGAAGGTGCTTGAGCAACCCTCCTTCTCTGATCATAGTTATGTAAGTTTCACTGTAGATATAAAGATCCCACAAAGAACAAAAGAAATATTTAGGAACCCTAGAAATACGAACTGGGACCTTTATGAGAACTTGTAAATGGGTTACTTCAGAAATGTTCCTCAGATCACTTCTAGTAGTGACGTTGAGGCAGCGACAGAGCTCCTAACATCTAAAATCCTTATGGCGTACCATAAATCCTGCCTGCCTACGAGACTTGGACGAAAATCTAAGCCCCCATGGTTTAGTAAGGACATTGGTAAGCAAAGAAAGGAAGTTAGAGAGTTCTTTAAGCTAGCCGAACTCGCTCACTGCGAAGAATGCTGGAGAGAATATAAAACACTACTATCGCTATACAAAAAAGAGATACGGAGAGCCAAGAGAAGCTCCTGACAGAACTTCTGTGGTAATTTGGACAAGAGGCGTCGAGACTTGGGAAAATACTTGCCAAGTCTCCTATACTCCCTTCACTAATCCGTAAAGACACAGGTGAATGGACCAAAGACGGAAAGGAAACGCAGCAGACACTTATAGAAGCCCACTTTACTGGCTGTACGGAGGTTTCAGACATAATTGTAACAACACAAGATGCATTAAATGAGATATGTGTGGGCCTGATTACATCGGTTACACTGGAATTGGCCTTAAAATCGTTTGACCCCTTTAAATTCCCGTGACCGGACAGCATTTTTTCCCGCGCTTCTGCAAAAGGGTAGTGCTGTACTGACACCATGGCTTAAAGGTATTGTCAGGAAATTCTTGAGGTTTAACTATGTTCCGAAGAACGGGAGACTTTCAAGGGTTGTATTCATACCAAAGGCAGGTAGGAGCAGCCACTTGTATTCAAAAGACTATAGGCCGATAAGCTTCACTTCGTTCATACTAAAGACGTTTGGACTCGTATATTAAGGAAAGGGTTTCACCGGATCTAATATCGAGGGACCAACACGCCTATACGAAAGGCAAGTCCACGCAGACAGCTCTTCATAGGGTCGTGATGCAAATAGAAAGGGTCATACAGTACGGGGAGTATGCAATAGGTGTCTTCCTTGACGTATCAGGAGCCGTTAACAATGTTTCGACAGAAGCACTGTTGGAGGGCCTTGAATCAATTGACGCACATCCATCCATACGGCACTGGATCGGCAATCTACTGAGCTGCCGGACGGTGGTGGCTGAATGGGACGCGACGATTTTGGCAAGGAGGGCATGCAGAGGTACGCCTCAAGGGGAGCGTAATCTCTCCGCCGCTATGGACACTTGTAATGAATAAAATTCTTCTAAAAATGAGGGATGGAGGTACAAAGATAACTACCTATGTAGATAATTTGGCCGTAATCATCTCAGGTAGGTGCCTTAGCTCAATGAGTCAAGTGCTTGAGACGGTGCTTAAAGAAATTAACGATTGGGCAAGAAAGATGGGACTGGATGTGAATCCAGACAAGACGGACTTACTACATTTCACAACAAAATACAAGATTCCGAACTGTCTCCCTTCTAAATTCGGAAACATTGTACTCGCACCAAAGACGTTTACAAAATATCTTGGAGTCATATTGAATAACAAGCTGACCTGGAAGTTAAACGTGGAAGAATTGGTGAAGAAAACTCTCAATGCCTTTCACGCTTGCAGGAAAATGCTCGGCAAGACATGGGGTTTATCTTCCTGTCTTACACATTGGATGTACACGGCGGTAGTTAGGCCTATATTACTCATGGTATCTTGGTATGGTGGACCAGTGTTAACAAAAAGACATACGTCAAAAGGTTAGAGAAGGTACAGAGAATCGCAGGGCTATGTATAACTGGTGCAATGCGCACCACCCCTCAAGCAGCACTTGACAGAAAACTCGACCTTCAACCTATAGGCTTGGTAGCGAAGAACACTGCAAAGAAGTCCGCACTAAGACTAAAGGTAACGGGACAGTTTGTCTTATGGCCACAGTAAGATACACGAAGGTTTAAACACTAGCTCGGACTATGTTATTCCCCAGGCCAACTTCAATGGAAGACTGAGTGTAGTAATAGAACATAATGGGTGGCAGAGGGACTCCAGTTTGGTTGTCACTCCTACAAACTGTTTACAGATGGCTCTAAAATGGCAGAGGGAATGGGAGCCGCAGTATTCTGTTCAGAGCTTGACCTTAAACGGTCAAATAAGCTTCCAGACTACTGTTGCGTGTTTCTGGACGAGATTTATGCGGCTTCAAAAGCAGCAGAATTAGCAACCGAGCGTACTCCTCTGAACTCTCAAATAAATATCTTCATCGATAGCCAAGCAGCTATAAAGGCAATAGCGGCTGTGATGACAAACTCCAACTGTGTTCTACAATGTAGAACCAAAATTCGACGAACTCTGTATCGAGAGACGCGTCAACATCTTTTGGTTACCGGGACATAAAGGAATTTAAGGGAACGAGGAAACGCACGCACTCGCCAAAGCCGGTGCTGGCCAATCTTAGCTAAGTGCGTCATACATACGTCCCTCTCTGTCCACGCTAAAAACGGAAATAGATACAGCAATGATTCAGGAAGGGAAAAGTATGTGCGGTAGAACACTCTCTTGCAGAACCGCAAAAATCATGCTTCGCTCTTTTAATTACAAGATTACCAACTATATCTTAGCTCTCCCAAGAAAGGATTGCAAGTTATTAGTCGGAATACTTACGGGACATTGTTTAACGCCTTCATATGCAGCCAAATTGGGCTTGGTTCAGAGTGATGCATGTACAACATGCAACGAGGTAAATGCTAAGGGGACTTTAGAACACCTACTTTGCCAATGTCCAGCTCTCTACAAATCACGCTTTAGCTATCTTGAATCTGCGTCTTTCCTCTCCTTGGAAAGCGTAGCGGATGAAAAGAGCAGCAATTGAAACTCGCAAAAATGTGTATTAAGAACAAAATCTGAAGTTCTATGCTTCTTCTTCGCAACACTAAGGATTGCTATTAGTCTATGTGGGATCTTTTGATCGGCCAAGCTAACCTAACCTAACCTATAGTCTATTTCTGTATTCTCATAAAATATAATTTTCCGCTTGTTGTTTTATGATGTATCTTCTGAGGTAATGGTTAATACGTTGATTGTTGATAGTGATGTACTGCAAGCTGATTGGGTGCAATTTGGGGTTGGGTTCGGATTTGGATTTGGTGCCGCAACTGTAGCATACATAGACCCGTTATAAGGATGTCTACTTCTGTAGATTGCCCAGGCAGTTCGTTGGTCGACTTTTTCATTGAATTTAATATGTTGAACTTCGTTGTATGTGTGGAAAACAGGCATATCCTGCCTTTCGGGTGGTGAGAGTGGTTCGGCAGATTCTTCTCTTTGTGATTTATGCAATCGGGGTTCCTTGTGTATAATTCCCCGTTTTCCGTGTTCACGTGATGTTCTTGGCTACAGTTGTTATAATGCTTATTGTGTTTGCATACTTTGGCTATGTGTCCCATTCGGAGGCAGTTATTGCATCGCATTGGTGGGAGGATATATGCTCTAATTTGCACCTTCTTGTATGCAATGAAAATATGTTCCGGGATCTTCGGTGAGGCGAATGTAATGTAATGTTTTGGTTTTTCATGATTTTTTTTTAAATTCCGTGACGATTTTGTTGCTATATGTTATCCAAGATCTCGGTGTCATCATTACCTCTTAGGTCATTTGGTAGATTACACCCTTTGAGTAATTCAGGGCTCTGCGCTCACTAACTACAATCGGTATATCCATTGGCATCGTGGTTAGTTTCAGTAATTTATTTGCTTGGATTCTGCATTTTGTTTTTATTAGTATACTTTTAAGCTGTTAATTGTAGTATACTTTTAGGCTATTAAATATGAACATAATTTAATATTTTAAGCAAAAAATCTTGTACGATGGTACAGAACCCTCCGTGTGCGAGTCCGACTCACACTAGGCTGATTTTTATTCTAAATTTCAGTATTTAGTACCATATGAACATATGGATGCATTAACTAGCCACAATTAGAACTTAAGTACCGTTTTGAAACCACTTCCTCGTCGAACACAATCAGTATTGCTAAACCCTTCCCATAGAGTTTTGGTATTTTAAAAATCTGTTGCACGTAAAAAGGAAAAATAAAGTACGCGACGACATGACCGACTCCTGTCGGAAGAAACCATGACCATACAGAATCAGAAGAACAACATGTCCACACATAAAATATTGGCATTAAAAAGAAAGAAAGATTTCAATAACGCGTTGTCAAGAATGACTACAAAAATCTCGCACTTACATCACGTCGGAGGTGAAGCAACGCGCGCCGTGCAATGCTAGTTATATAAAACTTAAACTAGGACACTTACAACTAAAATTCTGGGTCTTTGTCGGACTAACCTATGGCTAGATCTAAAAGGCACCAGTACGTCACATCAAGGATATATAAAAATTAAATAACAGGTGTTAAAATTTGATTTTATGATAATGATTTTTCTTCAAGTTGTTGAATAGTGGAATGGTAGATTCAGAATAATTTTGAGTATTTTGTTTTGGGACGTTTAAAGTCTCTTTATATGGCTGTATATAGCAGTATACAATCAATCAATTTATTTTATTGTATTTATTTTAGGGTTGTAACGGAACTTTGCCTCCGCATCTCCAGAACATCCGCAAGAAATCGTAACTCAACATCCGCATCCGTCTCCGCAAGTTATTTAACGGAGTTTTAGCGGAGGTATGCTTACATATTGTCATTGCATGCGACGTCAAATTTCTCACTCCCTCTCACATCCCTTATTATCAGAAAACGTTAACAAAAAATTAATTGAATACTTCAATTAAAGGTTTTGTGAACTTCCAAGCAATATATTGTATTTGTTTGCTACATATCTGGACCCAAGGTACAAATTAAAGTTTTCTTTTGAATTTATAAAGGACAATGTTCAATCTGAACTATTGCGTTTGCTAACGCTCCATGACTTTAGTCTTCTAAGAGTTGCAAGAGACCTAGGATTCAATCGCATCCCATCGAGTTGATGATGAACCGTGTACGAGTTCCCAGATTCCACCGCCGACGCAAAGTGTTTACACAAATTTGACAGAGATGCTTGAAAAACAGCAGTGACGATGAAGAGGAAGATAGAAATGACACCACTAAGAACTTCTTCTTTTGGGAAATATATTGTAAAAAATAATAAATGTGAAGCTTTTTCCCCATCGTACGTGCTTATTTATAGTTGCCGCCAGGGTCAGTTCCGAACGAGCAACTATTTAGTGGAGCCAGTTTTATTGACGAACCATTGAGGAATCAGTTAGAAGGCGACAAGGCTGCAAAATTGTTGTTTATTAAGTGTAATTTGTTTCATATCAATTTCGATTACCAATAGTGTAGTATAGAAGTTTAGTTTGTAAAGTATAGTGTAAAAGTTTCTATTTATATAAGTTTAGTATGTAGTATATAAGAACAATATAGTATGTAGTATATAAGTATGGTATGTAGTATGTAAGTATAATATACTATAAATGTACACAGAGAGAAAAAATCAAGAACATTGGGTTTAAATCGTGCTCATTCGGGCACGATAGTCTGTCAAGCACGAATGTTGTTATAACAAGTGAAATGTTCTTACTTCAAGCACGTAAAAGAACAAGAAAACTTGAATTAAGTTTGTTTTGTTACATTTTTGATAACCTTATGGACTTACTTTAACAACAAGGAATCTTACTTTAAGTACGTTTTCTGTTCAATACGACACCATTCGGTCTTGTTTTAAGACCAAAGCAACTTAAAGTGAGAGCATTTCGGTCTCAAATCAAGTACAGATTGTGCTTCGGGGTCTGAAGAGCAGAAAGAAATGTACTTGAAGTGAGAACATATGTTCTCAAAATGTGACCATTTTGTTCTCAAAGCAAGTACGGATTGTTCTTTAAATCAAGATTGCTTACAAGCCTTTGGATATTTTAGAGATAGAACTTGAAAAAATTTGAAACATATCAATACTTTCAACGAATGAGTTCACTTTAATTAAATGGCTATAAAAATAAATGTAGAAACCTTTTATGTTGTTGTTGAACAATTTTTCCACAATGATGAAGAGTTGAATAGTCAAACCCGCTGAGTAGAATTTCTGAATTACATCATCCACCTTTCTCTCCAAATTATTAAGAGTTGCCAACTTTAATACCATACTCTCCAATGAGTCCATAATTGTTGTTTTTTTTTTTTCGTTTTACCAGAGTCATCTTTGAATCGTGCTCCTGATGGCAAAACTCCATTTAGCAGTATGCAATACAAGTAATCCTCTGTATCTGTTAAAGCAAACAAGTAATAAGGAAATACAATTCAGAAATTGTATAATTTTTGATTTTGGAATGTAATAATTGATAATTTAAGTGCAAGAAATGAAATACGTCATTACCTAGAGATGTTTTTCACTTGATGAAACTAAGAAGCTATTTACAATATTCATTATTTATATTGCTTTCGTAATAAGCAAGTACATTTTTTTTAAATAGTTCCCATTTTGCTAAAAGCAAATTCTCTTTATTGGGGTGAAGAATTTTGAAATCAATATTGATCTTTAATTAAATAAAAACATACGAACAAAATAATTATACAAATTTAAATTGATATTATTGAAATATGAATCTTACCAAATCGGCAACCTTTGCGTGGGAAAATTTGTTCCACTGATGGAAAAATTCTACGCTGTTCTTGTCCCTCAAATTTTTTTGGCGTAGCTAAAAGGTTTTTTTTCCAGTTTTCGCATACTTGTCCCCAATCTCCGCAATCTCTGTTCAAATTATTTTTTATGGCTTCAGCCAGATCGTTATCAAACTCAGTAACGCATAAATTTGCAGCAAATGAACTATTTTCATTTTGGCTGCTAACACTACCTGAGCTTAATTTATTTTTTTGTTTCGTTTGTTTTTGTATTTAGAATATAGCTTTCCACTTGCATTGGTTCGTGCTCCTCGTTTAATAAAATAAAAATCCTAAAAATGAAACATAATTGAAGTCCTTCTATTTTCAAAATTTTGAATGTAGTCTTCACTTAGTTGAAGCAGATAATCCACAAGAATACTGTGCTCGCTAAGCTGACAGAAAACGTATAAATCTCACCTGCATTTTTGTTTCACTTTGAAATAGGTAACAGATTTCGGTCAGTATATCGGGAAAATCCCTTGTGCTTAACATAATATTATTTGAAAACACTTCTTCCAAAGTTATGGAGATATGGTCGTCCCTTATCTCTTTCATAAATTTTTGTGTTCCTCCTCGTAACACAAAATATGTCTGCCCTTACTTGTTTCTTTTAATAAAGAATAGAAAGTCTGGACAAAATCAGAAAGCTTTTCCAAAATCAGATAAACCAAACACAAAAGAAAACTGTTTTACCTTGTTTAGGACGAGCCTTCCATTATAATTGTTCTTGCCTGTTGCATCTAACCAAATGCTCACTTTTGATGGGACAGACATAGTGTCATCAGCTATTCCAAACTGAAAGAAATCATGTTAATGTATATTTGTTATAATTTTAAGATTCAAAGTTACCTCCTTTTTTTCTACATAAATAATTTCTCCCTAAATTCCATTCTGAATCCAAGAGGTGGTATAGCCTCTTTTATGTCTTCTTGCTTCATATATTGAAGGCTATCATAAGTCAAGAAGTGTGACTAACGTATCACAAAAAAAGAAACAAATTTTTAAACTAATTTTAAAAAACCCCAAGCAGAAATCATAAGAAACAAATACAAAATGTTTGTTGTTCGAATTTAATGCAAACTAAACTAACGGGATCTTAACGGTTAAATCAAAACAAAACGCTAAAGAGTAACACAAAATGCATCAGTGATTCGCAACCTACGCTTCGCGGTATTTTGGTGTGGCGCCAATTTTTTAGCATTACAAAAAGTATACCGCGACGGAAAAAATGCTGTGAATCACTGGTATGGGTACATACGTGTATGCAAACGCATATCCGTACACAAAGAGATTAAGAATACACATTTCTAAATGCACGTGTTTTTTTAATGATCTGCAACGAGACCATAAAGAGAATGAAAAAACAACAACCACATTGTAACTGGGCTTTTTTAGGCTCGTCTGCTTTCGCGGATGTCAAGCTCTGGACTTCAGCCTCCGGATCCTGATCCGCATCCGCCAAAATGGCCACCATTATAGCCCTAATTTATAATGTTTCGGCACTACTTTTACAGCAGACATTTCTCAGCGTAGTTTGAAGCGTTTTAAGCAAAATAAAACAGATTTTGTGCGTCGTTTTATAAATATGCACGAGACTTAGATCTTTTACCATGATCCTAAACTGAAACAATAGTGGACTGAAGCTGAAGCTTGTTGAGCTCCGAAACAGGTGAAGTCAGAATGATCGACAAAAAAGGTTATGGAATCAGTTTTTTTGATCTGCAAAATGGATTTTGTTAATTGATTATCTTGAGAAAGATAAAACAAAACAATTAACTCAAAATATTATTGCAATCTTTTGGATCGTTGAATTAAAATATTCGTAAAAAAAATATCTGGCTTACGAAGAAAAAAAATCATTTTTCATCAAGACAACGTGTTTACAAGTGTTTTGAAGATGGCTAAATTCAATGAATTAAAGTTTGAATTGCTTGAACACCCACCATATTCACTAGATTTGATTCCCAGCGACTACTACTTCTTGTTCCTCTGGAAAGTATCTTTCGTCGAATGAAGAAGGCATTGCAGTTATGAAACAGTATTTTGCAGAGATTCCGGAAAAACATTATAGAGATGGTATACAAAATTGTAGTAAGTGTATTGAAGTAGAGGGAGATTATATTAAATAAAAAACCTAATTTCATATAAAAATTAACATTATTTTATTTTTGCTTTCAATACTCTCCAACCAACCTGTAAATATGACATGCCTTTCTTCAAGGATCATTACGCTTTGTTGGCAACATACGAGTATGCAGATGACACTGGCGTTGAGTACAACTCTGATTCGCTCATGATCTACTTACATTTATTTGCTGCAATTCCATGCTTGCGTCAAGCTCTGGAATATTGATATCATTTCGAGCAAATCATCTAACTGTTTTTCTTGTTGCTCAGTTGAATAGCGCAAATACCACATTTTTTCTTAAAAACTCATATTTTCCGATATAGAGACGTTAGAGAATTTGAATTATCTATTAAATGTAATAAACTACACATATTTAATAGGTTCTTCGGGGGAATTTATTTGAATTTTTGAGAGAATTATCTAAAATAAGTATCTCCAATTTTTCGCCACTTAATAGTACACCCCACCAAAAAATTATGTTACAGATAACTTTTATGTGTCAAATATTACTGAAACTTTTATTTTTTCTTAATTTGCATTTACTAATGAATTTAAGTTTTTGTTAGTTATTTATTAAACCAACCTTTTGCGGACCAATGATTTAACGATGCGAGGAGTGTGAATTGGTTCAGTGCTTTTCTATATTTCTAAACATTTGTATATAACGTATTTAGATTTCCTGTATCTTGGCAACTAAGTCGAGCGTATTTGAAGCTTTTCTCAAAATAAGTCGTCCATCCGCACCACTAATCACATTTCGTACCTTTTCTATATTTATACTCTTTACGTTAGTGAATAGTATTATAAGTTTGTCATGAAGTTTGTAACACACAGAAGGAGACATCGCAGACTACATAAAGTATATTTATTTGTGATTAGCTCGATCAGACGAGTTGATTTAGCCATGTCCGTCTGTCCATCGGTTCGTCTGTCCGTCTGTTCGCACTTCTAGTTCTTCAGTTTTTGAGCTAGAGAGCTGAAATTTTGTACATAGGTTTATTTTTACCACACGCCGATCAAGTTCGTCAATCAGCCGAATCGGACCACTAGGGGGGGGGGGGGGTGTTGGTACCTCCCATAAAACCCCCCTTTTTAAATTAATGTTCTACTTAGAAAAAGTTTTTTGTTTTTTGACTTATTGAACTGAAATAAGTCCACCAACCATGAAAATTTGAAGACCATCGGTCTTCTAGAAGGGGTACCCCCATTCAAACTGGGATCCAAATGAAAGTTCTTATTAGGAAAACTTTTTTTTTTTTTTGTTTTTTGTACTATCGACTTAAAATTTGGACACTATAAGAGTCTGACCCATAGCCACCAACCTTATAAAATTCAAGACCCTCGGACCACTAGCTGGGGCGTGAAGAATATTACAACTTCGGCATAGCCAAAGTCAGTTTTTTTAGGGTTCCGTACCCATAGGGAGCTAACGGGACCCTATTACTAAGCTTACGATGTCCGTCCGTCCGTCTCCTGCTCTATTTCATGAACCGTAATAGGTAGAGAGTTGTAATTCAGAGAGTGTGTAATTCACTTGTGTGTAGAATGACAAATACTAAAAATACACATTTTTAAAAGCATTGTTCTTTAATTTAACCTTTTGTTTAACAATTTTTTGTTTTTTGTAGTATACTTTAAGTTGTTAACTGTAGTATACTTTTAGGCTATTAAATATAAACATGATTTTATATTTTAAGCAAAAAATTTTGTGCGATGGTACGGAACCCTCCGTGTGCGAGCGAGTCCGACTGATACTTGGCTGATTTTTATTTATATTTCATATTTCATTTACTTGTCAATAAAAGAGGGCAGATATTTTATCGATTTTTTTCGTATTATTATTTATGATATTCTCTCAACAGTATCAGTTATAAGCTTTTATTTTGAATTTTCTGCCTCTGGTAAAAGTTTTCCTCGAATGATTTTACTTTATTTTCAAAGAAAATGGTACACATTTACTAATAATATTCGTTTTTAGAATGGGCGTAAAATTTTCGGTATTTGTTTTTTAGTTGAAATTCATATGTATTTAACCGAGATACCAATAAAATATAAAAAACAAAAGCAAAAGAAATATCTGATCAACGCTTATTGAAATTCAAGTTGAAAAAGAAAAAACTTAGAAATATTTTGTTTTACTTGAATAGCCCACATTAAACTATTTTTTATGTAACATTGATAATTTTTAACAATACGTGTATAATATAAAATTTAAAGTATATTGAATGATTTAATAATGGGTTGAGCCTTCCTTCAATCCTAGCCAAACTAGTAATTGAAGCCATCATATTTTTTCAGTTTCAGACGTTTGAGTTGTTAAGCTGTCAAAATGGTGCTTCAGACAGTAGTTTTGCTTACATTGAAGCTAGTATTAGATTTAATTTTATTGAATAAATAAGTTGCTGATGATTATCCATTTGACTATAATTGGGTTACATATGTTCCAGCGAATTTAGTTAAGGGATACGATTACAATGACATAATTGTTATTGACAAGTTTAAAAATCCTCGATGCTTCAAAGGACTGAATGGAATGGCAAAAAGAAGAAGCTAAGTACAAGTTAATTCTGCGAAGCAAACAAATTGAAATTATGTGTCTATTATTGTTTACCAAATTTGTTAGCAATGGATCAGTTTTTAGACAAACCAAACGCTCTTTCCTTTTGTTTTTATATAATTTTTATTATTTAAAACAACCGAAAGGAAAATCTATCAATTCTTTTAATCATAATAATTTGCACTTTAATTTGCATTTTAAGTAGATTTTATACTAATGTTGCATCATAACTTCCGCATATATAAATATATTCTTTAGAAAAAAATTTCAAATAATATTTAGAAGAGCATATACAAAATCGAACTTACATATGTCCATATGCATATGTCATATAGTCAGTCACCTTACTTTCTATTTAAATAAACTTTGTTCGTTTGTTTAAAAATTACAATTTTATACTCTTAATATCAAATCAGTGAAGACTTTCTTTTTGTTGATAAATTTATTATTCATTTTTTATTTACTATTATTCGTAATTAACACAGTTTTGTATCCATATTTTATTTTGTAAAAATAGAAAATTTATTTGAAAATGTTTTTAACAAACTAAAAAATTGGACCTGTGGATCAGATGAACAAATCAATATTGTTATTGAGGAACAAATTTTAAACAAAACTAAGAAGTGGCGAAAAATCCAAAGGTAACATAGGATTCAAAGTGAATAAATTCGAATACAAGTACAAATAAAATAAATTGGTGCACAAAATACAAGTTTAAAATGTGTGAGGCTTCTCCGTTACACATTAAATCACTAGAAAAAACCATAATGCGTGAGAACACTACTAGTTTCATGTTGTAGTGTTCTAGCAAATCTTCCTTTGCTTTTATAAAATCTTTCTTAATTTATCTTAAACTATCTTACCCGACCCTGCTTCGCACGGGTTGTTTCCTTTCTTAGCATCATTATATTCTCTCTGTTACACTTTGAGTATCAACTTGTTAGTATACTTTTAAGAGTTGGTTTTTTTTTTAATATCATAGGTGTCGGGATCGGGGAAACATATCGGTAGCAAAATTATCCTATGTTCAAGCCGAGAACCAACCATACACATTCACAAAATTTTAATGCAATTAGATGAACGGTATGGCAGCGCATAATATACGAACAATTTAAAACAACTTTTTTATGTATAAGATGTACCGTTCATTAAGCTATTTAAAAAAAAAAAGTAAGATAAAAGCGATTACAGTTATATTTTCAACTTCCACGAAATATGTGCTTTTTTGGCTCACTTGTACTTGGTATTTAAGTTCTATTTTTGGAAATAAAGGTGCGAAAAAGTGTCCTAAAAATGGAAGGAAAAGCAAGAATATCTACTTCTAGGGTGCTCAATCATTTTTACAGAGAAATTGTAACAAAAATCGGAAAGAGCTGTACTGTAGATTGTCATTATATTAAAAATAAGTCAGTGTGTGGAACAAATATGAAAGGCCGCACTAAATAGTCAACTACTGAAGTTGATCGAAGGGTAATATTCCGTGCAGCCTCCAATTACCACCAGTCTGCATTAGAAATTAAGTCGGATTTGACGATAACAGCTACTGTATCAACAGTGAAGCGGGTTATTCAAGGTGCCAAACACCTAAAAGACGAAAACAAAAAAAAAAAAAAAACCGGTAAAAAGAAGATTAACTTTGTCTATTCCGAAGTTGTAATACTCTTCAACCCCTTCTTACTAGACCGAGGTGCTTAAAATTTAACTGGTTGGTCGATATGGGTTGGATACTTATAGTGCCCAAATTTCAAGTCAATAGTATAAAAAATAAAAAAGTTTTTTTTCTAATAAGAACTTGAATTTTGATTTTGTATAGGGGTAAACCCCTTGTGGTCTGATTCGAATCTGACAAATGTACTACGTATTGTAAAAGGTAAGCTTCGCGAAAAATTTCAGATCACTAGCTCAAAAACTAAGGGACTAGTTTCCATACATAGAGATAGACCGACGGACATGGCTAAATCAGCACGTCTCGTCGCGCTGATCAAGAATATATACACTTTATTGGGTCTCCGATGTCTCCTTCTATGTGTTACAAACTTCATGACAAACTTATACTCGTAATACTATTGACTACGTAAAGAGTATAGAAAACCACTTTTGCTTTTTGCTCGCAATTGTATGATTTGGAACTTGGAACGGAAACGCGTTATTCAAGTGAGTGGCAGCGTAGTATTACATTGCCGATCTGAAAATTGAAAATTGAAAAAAAATGAATTGTTTTGTTTTAACATTTAAAATACATTTATTCATTTCTTTTGCATATCATAACCTTCTTCAATATTTCTTGCATACATTTATGTATTTATTTTTTTAAATTTATTTATTTATTTTTTTTTTTTATTTTTTATGTGTATAGTTTTTAATTATGTATCAAATCAATTGAATCAATCAAATTGAATTGTAGTAAGTATGTACTATATAAAGGAGCGCAATTGCTGATCTGGTTACATAAAAAAAAAAAATTTAATTGTTTTTTGTAATTTAAACAACATTTTACTTGTTTTTTGCTGTAATTTTTATGTATAATAAATAAATAATATGAATACATTATGCATTTAATTGTAAGTATTATAGTATAAATAGTACTAAATTATATTTCATTTCATTTTTATGTTTTACATTTTTGAGTTTTTTTTTCGAAAAATAATTATTAAATTTAATTTTGTTTGCTTTTTGTTAGGAAGAATGTAATTTGGTTTATCGTTTTTTTCTCCCTTTCAAAGTTATTTTAAAATTTTTAATTTTAATTTTAATTTCAATTCGAATTTATTTTATTTTTTATAAATATAATGTACCAAGTGTATGTATTTTTATTTTTATTTATTATATATTTTTAATATATAATATTTAATTTGATTTATTTTTATATTTCATATTAGAAACTGCACGTTTTTTAAATTTTTGTTTTTGTTTTTAATTGTTACTATATGGAGAATGTATTTAATTCTCTTTGTTGGTATTTTCTTCATAATTTGTTTCTTTTCTTTGTATCGTTGTATCTTGTGTATGTGTATGTATTTGTTGTGTCTTTTTGTCTGTTGTGTTTAGTTTAAAGTTTCTTAAATTTGTTTTTAATATTTGAATAAAAATAGTTTTTGACTTACTCTAATTTAATCTTACACATAATTATTTATTCTTTTATGTATTTATTATTATTAA
This sequence comes from Amiota mariae, assembly GCA_035041805.1. NCBI lineage: Eukaryota > Metazoa > Arthropoda > Insecta > Diptera > Drosophilidae > Amiota > Amiota mariae. The sequence goes on from JAWNKV010000010.1 coordinate 1,013,359, forward strand.
TCTATAAATGTTTTGGTACTTATAAATTATTGTTTTTAATTATACTTATTTTTGTTTTAGTTATAAGTAGATTTAGGTTATCATTATTAGTTTTTCTTCATATTTTGTTTAAAGTAAAATTATTATTATTATTATTTTATTATTTTAACATTTCTTGTACAAATTATTGGATCCTTATTCATATAATAAAATATATTTTTTATTTAGTAAATATTGTAGTAAATATGCTAGAGAAAAAAACAAAAAAAAAAAACTTCCAAACCTTGGAGGCAAATTTCATTTTGGAAGCCTTTTTTCTTTAACAATTTTTAACAATTGTTAAATTAGATTTATATTCTTATTCATTTATTTTTTATAATATGTAATACAATAATATTCGGCCTTAATTCATAAAGAATTGTTTTATTTTGTTTTTAGTTTTTAGTTTTAAAATATCAAATATAAACCTGCTTTCTTTTGTGTTTTTTTTATTATTAAATATTTTTATTAATGCAAATACAATATTCTTGAATATTAAGTATTATACTAAGTAGTATAGTACTAGTATGTGTATATATTTTGTATAATTTTTGTTATTTTGTTTATTTATTTGGTTATTTTTAAAAATATTGTATTTTTCTTAAATGTGATTTTGTTTTGTGTTGTGAAGTTTTAAATTTAAATTTTATTCATTTAGTATTTTTATTTGTTGTGCTATATTAAAAAAATTAATTTAAAATAAAATTATGTATAAATTTGTTTTTTCTTATTGTTGTTTGCCAATTGCCACTATGGGGAATTTGACCATTTTTGTAGGCAAAAACTCGTTTTTCACAATGTTCAAAATAACGTTTGCCCATTGTCATTGCATACCAGAAATCCTGATTAAATGCAACGCTGTCGAAATAACAGCTCCCAAACACAGTTGACATAAATAACTTTGGAAGTGTTTAAAAATAAGAAAAACAAAAAATGTCGGATTAGTTGTGATGGAATCTAATAAATTCGTGACAAATTAATTTTTTTGTACAATTTTTTTTGAAATGTTCTAATCGAATGTTCCTGAAACTTCTTGACTTTGTTAACGACAATATTTTGAAGAAATTTGGTATTACAGTATGAAAAAAAACATCCTCGGCAGGATATATTCGGAAACTTACGTTGCTTTCTCTCTTGTGTGATTTTTCACACATACTTCATTTCAATATGTTTCATCGTAATTGTAGCATTTTTAGTGAGAGAAATGTGTAAAGTGTAAAGTTAAGATGATGATGAACTTAAGATTATACTCTTATTTACCTGAATTTTCTGTTTGTCATTTAACTTCTTTGTTATATATTTAACAAACTGTACTTCCAATTCGCAATTGTTTTTGTACCATTGGAATGTGAACCTGACAACGGGATAATCGAATGTTTCTCTACATACTAGTTTGCTTATGTTGTATTCATTTTCGTAAGTTAATTACTAAGCTAAAGATATTTCAAGCGAACGCAATAAAATCGTATCAAAGTAGAAACATAATTTTGAAAATTAAAAAGATGTCACGGCCAAAATATATAACAGAGGAAGAAACAGAATTGTTACTGAATACAAGTGACAGTGACGAAAAAGATTTATCTGAAGATAGTGTTGAAGAAAAGAATTTGGCTGATGATGATGACTTATTCTCGGATGAGAGTGATGAGGATTCTCAAGAAGAAAGCCTGGAAGAAACCGCAGATAATGAATCAACAACTGATTCTAATTAAAGTACCTCGATCAGTGTCATCTGCGTCATTGCTCTCTGCCATTTCCAATGCATACACCACCAGAGAATCATCAGTGCCTCGTTCAGGTTCAAGAAGTATTCCAGGGACTGAGGAAAGCTCAACACATTCAACACCAGGTCCCTCGACATCAGAAGTTCAATCCGAAGTGTTCCTCCACAAATGAAAGATAAAGCAAGGTGCATCGAAGAAAAAGCGGTGAATAAAAAAAGTATACTCGAAACAATATGTTTTTTTTTTTTGCATGAAAGTAGTCTGTCGGAAAACTCACAATAGAAATATATGCGTAAAATGTTTGACAGACAAATTAATCTATTATCATCGTCATATATTTTATTGATTTTCAATAAATAAAGGAATATAATTTATTAATTATGTGCAGAAATCATACTAGTTTTGCTTTGAATTGTATAGAAAATCCATATGAGGGATAACAACGTAACTCGAACTGAGGGGCAGATGAAGGTTAAGCTGGTTGTATGTCCTGCATTGTCATATACATTAAAGACTGTTATGGGTCGAAGGAAACAAGCTGAAAACGTATCAATTTCTTAAAGAAATAAAGTGCTCTTATTTTGTTTCAAGCTCCTCATAAGCGAGAACAAGTTGACCTTGTAGCGGTATTTAAGTTAACATGTCCAGAAAAGGCAAAAGTGATCCGCAAAATAATGTAATAGCCAATTGAAAAGCCTAAAAGCATGAGAGTTAACATAAGCTGAGACATATAAATACTAAGTATAAATAAGCTTCAGATTTTTTTTTTATAACAGGAAAACAATTATTTCAACAATCAAAAATATACTTGTATATATCTTTATATTATATAAAATTATAAAATAATTTGATAAACAAAACAGGTGCCAAACACCTAAAAGACGAAAACAAAAAAAAAAAAAAACCGGTAAAAAGAAGATTAACTTTGTCTATTCCGAAGTTGTAATACTCTTCAACCCCTTCTTACTAGACCGAGGTGCTTAAAATTTAACTGGTTGGTCGATATGGGTTGGATACTTATAGTGCCCAAATTTCAAGTCAATAGTATAAAAAATAAAAAAGTTTTTTTTCTAATAAGAACTTGAATTTTGATTTTGTATAGGGGTAAACCCCTTGTGGTCTGATTCGAATCTGACAAATGTACTACGTATTGTAAAAGGTAAGCTTCGCGAAAAATTTCAGATCACTAGCTCAAAAACTAAGGGACTAGTTTCCATACATAGAGATAGACCGACGGACATGGCTAAATCAGCACGTCTCGTCGCGCTGATCAAGAATATATACACTTTATTGGGTCTCCGATGTCTCCTTCTATGTGTTACAAACTTCATGACAAACTTATACTCGTAATACTATTGACTACGTAAAGAGTATAGAAAACCACTTTTGCTTTTTGCTCGCAATTGTATGATTTGGAACTTGGAACGGAAACGCGTTATTCAAGTGAGTGGCAGCGTAGTATTACATTGCCGATCTGAAAATTGAAAATTGAAAAAAAATGAATTGTTTTGTTTTAACATTTAAAATACATTTATTCATTTCTTTTGCATATCATAACCTTCTTCAATATTTCTTGCATACATTTATGTATTTATTTTTTTAAATTTATTTATTTTTTTTTTTTTTTATTTTTTATGTGTATAGTTTTTAATTATGTATCAAATCAATTGAATCAATCAAATTGAATTGTAGTAAGTATGTACTATATAAAGGAGCGCAATTGCTGATCTGGTTACATAAAAAAAAAAAATTTAATTGTTTTTTGTAATTTAAACAACATTTTACTTGTTTTTTGCTGTAATTTTTATGTATAATAAATAAATAATATGAATACATTATGCATTTAATTGTAAGTATTATAGTATAAATAGTACTAAATTATATTTCATTTCATTTTTATGTTTTACATTTTTGAGTTTTTTTTTCGAAAAATAATTATTAAATTTAATTTTGTTTGCTTTTTGTTAGGAAGAATGTAATTTGGTTTATCGTTTTTTTCTCCCTTTCAAAGTTATTTTAAAATTTTTAATTTTAATTTTAATTTCAATTCGAATTTATTTTATTTTTTATAAATATAATGTACCAAGTGTATGTATTTTTATTTTTATTTATTATATATTTTTAATATATAATATTTAATTTGATTTATTTTTATATTTCATATTAGAAACTGCACGTTTTTTAAATTTTTGTTTTTGTTTTTAATTGTTACTATATGGAGAATGTATTTAATTCTCTTTGTTGGTATTTTCTTCATAATTTGTTTCTTTTCTTTGTATCGTTGTATCTTGTGTATGTGTATGTATTTGTTGTGTCTTTTTGTCTGTTGTGTTTAGTTTAAAGTTTCTTAAATTTGTTTTTAATATTTGAATAAAAATAGTTTTTGACTTACTCTAATTTAATCTTACACATAATTATTTATTCTTTTATGTATTTATTATTATTAATCTATAAATGTTTTGGTACTTATAAATTATTGTTTTTAATTATACTTATTTTTGTTTTAGTTATAAGTAGATTTAGGTTATCATTATTAGTTTTTCTTCATATTTTGTTTAAAGTAAAATTATTATTATTATTATTTTATTATTTTAACATTTCTTGTACAAATTATTGGATCCTTATTCATATAATAAAATATATTTTTTATTTAGTAAATATTGTAGTAAATATGCTAGAGAAAAAAACAAAAAAAAAAAACTTCCAAACCTTGGAGGCAAATTTCATTTTGGAAGCCTTTTTTCTTTAACAATTTTTAACAATTGTTAAATTAGATTTATATTCTTATTCATTTATTTTTTATAATATGTAATACAATAATATTCGGCCTTAATTCATAAAGAATTGTTTTATTTTGTTTTTAGTTTTTAGTTTTAAAATATCAAATATAAACCTGCTTTCTTTTGTGTTTTTTTTATTATTAAATATTTTTATTAATGCAAATACAATATTCTTGAATATTAAGTATTATACTAAGTAGTATAGTACTAGTATGTGTATATATTTTGTATAATTTTTGTTATTTTGTTTATTTATTTGGTTATTTTTAAAAATATTGTATTTTTCTTAAATGTGATTTTGTTTTGTGTTGTGAAGTTTTAAATTTAAATTTTATTCATTTAGTATTTTTATTTGTTGTGCTATATTAAAAAAATTAATTTAAAATAAAATTATGTATAAATTTGTTTTTTCTTATTGTTGTTTGCCAATTGCCACTATGGGGAATTTGACCATTTTTGTAGGCAAAAACTCGTTTTTCACAATGTTCAAAATAACGTTTGCCCATTGTCATTGCATACCAGAAATCCTGATTAAATGCAACGCTGTCGAAATAACAGCTCCCAAACACAGTTGACATAAATAACTTTGGAAGTGTTTAAAAATAAGAAAAACAAAAAATGTCGGATTAGTTGTGATGGAATCTAATAAATTCGTGACAAATTAATTTTTTTGTACAATTTTTTTTGAAATGTTCTAATCGAATGTTCCTGAAACTTCTTGACTTTGTTAACGACAATATTTTGAAGAAATTTGGTATTACAGTATGAAAAAAAACATCCTCGGCAGGATATATTCGGAAACTTACGTTGCTTTCTCTCTTGTGTGATTTTTCACACATACTTCATTTCAATATGTTTCATCGTAATTGTAGCATTTTTAGTGAGAGAAATGTGTAAAGTGTAAAGTTAAGATGATGATGAACTTAAGATTATACTCTTATTTACCTGAATTTTCTGTTTGTCATTTAACTTCTTTGTTATATATTTAACAAACTGTACTTCCAATTCGCAATTGTTTTTGTACCATTGGAATGTGAACCTGACAACGGGATAATCGAATGTTTCTCTACATACTAGTTTGCTTATGTTGTATTCATTTTCGTAAGTTAATTACTAAGCTAAAGATATTTCAAGCGAACGCAATAAAATCGTATCAAAGTAGAAACATAATTTTGAAAATTAAAAAGATGTCACGGCCAAAATATATAACAGAGGAAGAAACAGAATTGTTACTGAATACAAGTGACAGTGACGAAAAAGATTTATCTGAAGATAGTGTTGAAGAAAAGAATTTGGCTGATGATGATGACTTATTCTCGGATGAGAGTGATGAGGATTCTCAAGAAGAAAGCCTGGAAGAAACCGCAGATAATGAATCAACAACTGATTCTAATTAAAGTACCTCGATCAGTGTCATCTGCGTCATTGCTCTCTGCCATTTCCAATGCATACACCACCAGAGAATCATCAGTGCCTCGTTCAGGTTCAAGAAGTATTCCAGGGACTGAGGAAAGCTCAACACATTCAACACCAGGTCCCTCGACATCAGAAGTTCAATCCGAAGTGTTCCTCCACAAATGAAAGATAAAGCAAGGTGCATCGAAGAAAAAGCGGTGAATAAAAAAAGTATACTCGAAACAATATGTTTTTTTTTTTGCATGAAAGTAGTCTGTCGGAAAACTCACAATAGAAATATATGCGTAAAATGTTTGACAGACAAATTAATCTATTATCATCGTCATATATTTTATTGATTTTCAATAAATAAAGGAATATAATTTATTAATTATGTGCAGAAATCATACTAGTTTTGCTTTGAATTGTATAGAAAATCCATATGAGGGATAACAACGTAACTCGAACTGAGGGGCAGATGAAGGTTAAGCTGGTTGTATGTCCTGCATTGTCATATACATTAAAGACTGTTATGGGTCGAAGGAAACAAGCTGAAAACGTATCAATTTCTTAAAGAAATAAAGTGCTCTTATTTTGTTTCAAGCTCCTCATAAGCGAGAACAAGTTGACCTTGTAGCGGTATTTAAGTTAACATGTCCAGAAAAGGCAAAAGTGATCCGCAAAATAATGTAATAGCCAATTGAAAAGCCTAAAAGCATGAGAGTTAACATAAGCTGAGACATATAAATACTAAGTATAAATAAGCTTCAGATTTTTTTTTTATAACAGGAAAACAATTATTTCAACAATCAAAAATATACTTGTATATATCTTTATATTATATAAAATTATAAAATAATTTGATAAACAAAACAAAACAAAAAAAAAAAATTAAAAATCAGCCAAGTATGAGTCGGACTCGCATACGGAGGGTTCCGTACCATCGTACAAGATTTTTTGCTTAAAATATTAAATTATGTGTATATTTAATAGTCTAAAAGTATACTACAATTAACAGCTTAAAAGTATACAAAAAAAAAAAAAATTTTCCCGTTAGCTCCCTATGGGTACGAAACCCTAAAAATTAGAGGCACTCAATTTTTTTTCCCAAAATTTTATAAATGTGTTATTGCTTATTGTTATCTAGAACATAACTCAAAAAACCGGAATGAACAATCTTGTTTTGTCTTTGAGTTATTAATTTTTGTCAAAAAAACAAAATGGTCAAAGTACCCATAGTGCAATGATTCAATGTGTATAAATGTGTGTTAGCCTGTGTGTTTATAGGATTCTTTAACACACACAGACATATTCACATATAATAAGTATATTGTTGATTTGGATTCGTGTATATATTTTTTTTTTGCAGGTTTTTGTTTGTTGTAAGTATATATTATATTATTTGTATTGTAGTTATGGTAGTGTTAGCTTCAGAATTCAGTATTTATTAATCGTTGCGTTTCATTTTGATTGAATTTTAATTGCCTTTTACAACAATATTATTGGAAGTCCTGTACGGTGTACCCTCTACCCTGCACCCGAAATCAATACACATACATAATTTGTATAATGACACACAAAAGGCTATATTCCTTTTGGAGGAGGGAAGGAAGGAATCAGCTGAGCACAAGAAATCGAACTAAACATTTTCATTTCTGTCTTTCTGTCTGTATGTCTGTGAGTAAGTATATGTTATGAGCTAAAGATGAGGCATTCCTCAATTCACCCTAATCAGCTTAACCAATTAAAGTCAAATTTTGACAAATTTTGATATAAATGGTCTGTTCAAAAAGTAAGGTGAATTTTTATTTTTCTCGGTCCAGGTTTTTTTTTTTTTGTTAGTTATATTGCTGGTGGTGGTGGTGGTGGTGGTGCTGCTGCTAGGGTACAGGGTATCTCAAGTAGTCAGATAGTCTAATTAATTCTTGATTTGCTTGTGTTTTTGGTTTTGTTTTTCTAGTATTTATAAGAAACAATGACGATTTCTATTGAGATAAGCTAAAGAGAAATACAATACATATACTTACTATACAAGGGAGCTAGGGAGTAGGAATCTGTAAAGAATTTCATTCATTATAGTTATTAAATGTTTTACAATAGTATAATTGTAAAAAATATTGTAAATGTTCACTATTATGTAATTGTGATAAAATATACGTCTTTTTTCCATTATAAGTTCTTAGTTCTTTCTGTTTCTGTTTCTTCAACGTCTAAGTATTTCTGTTTCGATAGACAACAAACTAAGTATGTTGGTTGGTTATAGGTTACTTTTCAATTTCAATTTCAATTACCATTATTTTTACAATATTTTTTTAAAAATGCATGCCGCTAAGTCAGTCTTGTAGATGCAACAAAATATTGTACAATTTAAGAAAAAATAAAAAAAAAATGCTATTAAATATTTATAAAATATTATGATTAAGCTGAAAATTAAGAATTTGTTAAAATTTAATTAAATTTAAATTATAGTTAATAAAATTCAATTAAAATTGAAGGCTTTCGTTGTATACACAAGTATGTATGTATGAAGTTAAAAGTATATCTACGAGTACATAAGTATGTAGATAATTTTTGTCTGAATTCAGTATTTTAAAATGTTTTTTTTTTATTTTGTATTTTATGTTATGTGTTAACTGCATTTTTGTTGTTGTTGTTGTTGTTGTTCTAGTTGTTGTTACTGTTACTTCGTTGATAATAAAATATATACTCGTATATTAAACGTATAGTGGTATAGTATAAAAATTTTTGTAGTATGAAAATTATTTATACTAGTATACTATTGTAGTATGTATTGTAAGTATTTAAGTATTTTCATATGTTTCTCAAAGTTTTAATTTGAATAATTTGAATTTTGTTTCATAGTTTAGTTTATTATAGATTTTATTTTTTAATGGATGGATATGTTTATCAATTGAAAATTTGGAAATTTTCTTTCTTTTTCAGTTTATTATATATTTTGTTTTTTTTTTATACTTCACACTAATGATGATAGTAATAGTGATAATGATGATGATAATGATTAAAGAAAACCAGAAATAAGTCTTTGTGCCACTGTGCGTCAACTACTCTACTACGAGAGTAGTTCGTTATTCATGAAGAATTCCAAGAATTTCTTCAGAGATTTAAAGTCTTCATTAGGTCTTCATAGGTGTAACATTTGGATCATCACAGTGGCATAACAAAAGTTCTGTTGTTTCCTCTTCTTCTTTACTTTATCTAGCACATACTACATTCAACTATTTCATAATTCTATAATGTGTCCTGAGAAACTGAGAACCTTTCGAATTAACCCCTACCCTTAAAACATATTTTTTTTGAGTTGAAATACCTAGAGTATTATAAATTGAATTGAAGTGAATGCATATATGTGAATGAATAATCAAAACATTAATAGTAGTGTGAAGCATATTTAAACTATGGGAAGACCAAAGTTATTTCCATTACCATTTTCAATTTTCATTGTATTACAATGTTTTTTTTATTCTTAAGTAGTTTTGACAGAGTTTTAGTAGTAGTGAAAAATTTTTCAAAACATTAAAAATCATTCAATTCGTTAATTTGTGTAAATTTTAATTGTATTTTTGTTTTTTTTTATTTCTGTTTATTCTTTAACAGTCATTAATTTTTTTATTTGTAATTTGTTTTACTAATTTTGCTGCAGTGTCCCTTTAAATTTTTTTTTAAATTTTATTTTATTATATATACCACAACCATACAATTTATATATAAATTTATATGTTTTTCAAACAAAATTTGATTTTTTTTGTTTAATTTTCGTTGAAATGTTTTTTTGTGTTTTTTGTTTTGTATTTTGTATATTTGTTTGTAGTATCTTAATTGATGATTAAAATGAAAATGTGACAGTTATTTAAATTATTGACGGCAATATACGTATGGTATCAGACGGGTGGAGTTTGCTATATATGGCCAGGAAATCACTTTAACTGACTCTTGGCAGCAGCAATGGCAAAACAAAGCTGAACATCAGTGTTTGGGCGTCTAGAAAACATGGTTTGCTGAACCACCATCTCATGCCCGTTCCTCATATGGCATGAATATTTCCCGGAGTGCTTGCATAAATTCTAGCCTAGAGAAGGCAAATAAGCATCATGTTCTCATGAATTATTCCCGATTTGTACACCACCTTATACTAAATGCCGTGATGAACTACATGCTAAAGGATGAAGACTCCTGGAACACAGATAATCGTTGCAATAATGTAGCAGGTCCATAGAGATGAAGAATTAAACAGAAGTGTGGTCTAACCTCCTCTCCCTGGCGAAGTAATACCTCGATTGGTAGTCCCGCCTGGGTTGATTTTAGTACGTATGCTTGTGCGATGAATTTTGCATTCTAGTAGGTCAGTCTAGTCTTTAGATCATTTAAAAGATTTACACCTTCTTGGCGTATCCGCAAAAAATAAAATAAATATATAATAAATAATAATATGTACTATATACATGACAAAGGACATGTTAATGGGCACGTTACACTATCAGTTTGAGCCATTGATAGTGTAGCTATGCAAACGTATAAAACTTAAAACTTTGTAGCCTCCTCTGCGAGAAGTAAGCGTTCTTCGATTCATGGAGTTTTGATGCAATGAGCGAAATACCAAAAATGAGATTATGATGAGACAATTCACACAACATATTCAGACTTTTGATTAACAGAACTTATACAATGGTGGGTATTTCTGTCATAAAGTCTCCATACACATGGTACATGTGTTTGTATGTAAGCTTAACTGTATGTGGTAGAAAAAATGTGCGCACGTATATGGATGTATAAAATAAGGGCAAATTCCTTATATCCTCAGCTAGTATCAGGATGAGGTTATTCACATGCTGTAAGGATATGTGCCCTGTGCGAAAATAAGTAAAAGTCAGTGATCAAATTACGATGCGCCTATTAATCTGTCTGTAAGGAAAGGAACCCCGAGATCATCGAGCATCGACTAGGAACCTCTAGAGAGTTAAATCCTGACCTGTCTAACATGTAATATTCCGTTTTTGTCACATTCACATCATCATCATGCTTTTGATTTTTTTTTTTTTTGTTTTAGATACATGTAATTTAAGATACATTGTAAATCGTTGTTTGATTTTATAAGTACTATATAGTATTATTGTATCCTTATATCGTAGAATCATACTATTGTATAAGATGTAATTACGTATGTATCCTTATACTATTAATTCAGTAGTTTAATTTTTACTTAGATAACCGATGGTAGAATTTATCAACACCTTGCTGTTGTTGTGATTATCAGATTGATCTAATAATGGAATTCAAAATGTCTTGATGTTGTTGTTATTATTTGAATGAACTGAAGCATACAGAACTACAGTCGAAATTCCATAACTTGAATCATCATAAAGTACAATTATAGAGACTTGGCTGAGAAATCCGCTACATCTCTATTCGAAATATAGTCAAAAGATACTTCTTCCGAACCGTCGTAATCATCTTCCATGACACTTGGACTTAGATTTACTAACTCTGAGCAATAATGTTCAATATTGTTGTCGTCATGGTATGAAAGAAAGGCTGCTGTGCTCAAGAGTAGCAGTAGAAATTATATTAGGATTCAATCTTATCCATGTTTCATAATCAGATTCCATAAAGTATTGATCGTAATCAATATTAGTCAAGAAAATACTAGGTATGTCATCTTCTTCCAGGTTTTCTTTTTTTTTTGTAAAGCAATTTGTTTGTCTCAAAACGCTTTAAGTTTCTGCTTCGATCGGGACATTTGGAATTTGGAATCAATCCCTTGTCAAGAAATTGCAATTTCGATGTCATAGTATTTTGGTCAATAGATTAATTTTTTTAAATTTTTTTTTTTTTTAAGACAATTATTAAAGGTTGTACGTGTAAATTTTTTTTTGTTCGTATTTGATTTACAGTGGGTTCGAGTTATGGAAGTTGGACTGTATTCGTAGAATGTACTATTTTTGTTGGGGGATATACATGGATATTTTAAATAAGTATGTTTAGTATATTGTATATGGGTATGTAAAATACTAAAACATCATATTGCATATAAATATTATCCATTACAAGGATATCTGACTATTAAAGCATTTTAAAATTCTTTTGTTTTCATTGTGTATTATTGCATATTGTTAGCTATAATATGAATTTGATATCAATAAAATTATTTTATGTAATTTTTTTTTTTTTCTATTATAACATTTGGTTTCTATTTCTATTTTTTATTTTTTTTTCTATTTAAGGTTTATTATTCTTTGGGTTATGTACTTCTTGTATGTATTGTAGTATGTGTAATATTGGTATGTGTCTATTAGCTATAGACTACTAGTATGAATCTTTAGCTTTACCATTATACGTATTTATGTTTCGTATGATTTTTTTTTGTAATTCAGTTTAGGATACTTTGTTTCTTGAAGCTTTAAACTTTTCATTTACTATATTGTTTTGTATTTTATTTTTATATAAATTTATATTATATATTTTTTATTTTGTATGTATTTTTAGGTTTATTTCAGTTTAATAATACTATATATACATATATATAGATATATACATATATAAATATTATGTATTATGATTATTATTATTAATTATTATTATTTATTTTATTTTATTTTATTTTATTTTTTTTTTATGTAATTAATACTAACACTTTGGCACAAATTAATTCACAGTTCTTTTTGTTTTTTTTTTTAATTTTTCGTTTATATTTCTATCAGAATTTTTGTTTTTTATTTTGTTTTTGTATATAATATTTCCATATAGCAGGGGGGTACTGAGAAAACTGCAACAGCAATAAATATTATCTGTCAAGCCAGTAACAATAATAAAACATTCAAAATAGCCAATAAACTACTCATATATATATGTATGTATATACAATATTCATATGTAGTTCATTATATATTAAGTATCGAAATAGTTCATTATAGGATTTGTGAGCTCCATTGAATTTGAAAAAAAAAAAAAAAACTTAACAAGAAATAAAAAGTTTTCAAGTTTAAATTGTGTATTTGCAGTTTTTTCAGCAGCCACACTGTTGTGTAAAATAAATAAAGGAAAATAAAATTTGCACACTTAAAATACAAACAAAACCTAGCAAACTTAATGTAAATATTTTCATTTATTTATTTATTTAGTTTCTATGATTATTTGTTTTTATTTGTTTTTATATTTCTTCCTCTTCTTCTTCTTAAAAAAAAAACATATTATTTCTTTTATTTGAAAATATTTTCAGGATGCCTTTTAAGGAATAATTTGTTCTTATTGTTTCATGTAATTTGTTTTTTCTTTTTGTGTTTCTCTTTGTATATATCATTATGTAATATAACATATATTTATTTATACTATAAATATGTATACATATGTATATTAAAATAATTTTTTGTGTTTTCAATTTATTTTAAATTCATAAGAAATGTGAAAATTATCAAATCGAAAAGACATTAAATATAAAAATCGAAAAAGTTAAAGGAAGAAATTGTGAATTATTAAATAAAATAAATGAATATCTATGCATTATATACATACATTTATAGAAAAAAGTTTATTTATTCATTGTCTTTTAAAGTCCGTTCTGTTATTACTTTGCTCTCACACTACCCTAACACTAACACTTGCACTCAAACTCACACTCACTTAGACATTCATTATCAATTTCACTAACTTTATACACTTCCGTGTACGAGTGTCTTTCTATCTTCTTTTTCTACTTCCGTCGTTCATTCTCTCATTCTTCTTATCCTTATTCTTATTCACTTATTCTCTGTTACAGCCTATGCTTTTTGTTCTTATTGTATTATAACTTTCACGAAGTAAATTTAAATTAAATATTTATTAGACACAAGAAAAAAGAAAATAATAAGAAAGACCCTCAGGATCAGAATCCTTGAATATGTCTATCATTCTATTTATACAATATAAGTGAAAACAAAAAATAATATAATCCACACAAAGTATCTTCTAATAAAGATAGATATTATTAAATAATTGTTTGTTTCATTCGTGAAAGTTATGGAAATGGAAATTTTCGTTGAGAACGAAATAATGTTGTTTCTTTTTTTTCTTTTTTTAAATAAATTAAATAAATTTTTGTTTTTCTCACTTACAGCTATACTTACCCTGTATACCTTCCATACACATACACAAAATAAACATTCTATTTAAGATCACTCTCATTTTCTACTTTTCTCTTACTCATACTTCCTTTTTATCTCAATCTCCTCAACACCAATGGTAACTACATAGTGCCATATCTTTTGATCTTTATCTTCTTCTCAAATACTTAATTTACCATTAAGAAATAACATCTTTTACTACAATCCATCAACATTCATTGACTACGATACTTTTGGTGGTATCATGTAATTCGTTTAGGTTATAGTTGACAGAGTTGTAAGTTGCATATTCTTCGGTGCTGGGGATGCCATGGGCGAAGGTGTTGGTACAAAAAGACTCGATGATGCGGTCTCAGTGGTTAAACTACGTTCTTCATACACGCGTTCCTATTATCATATATGTTTAAATGTATGTAAGTATATATACGTATGATAAGAGTATTATAATGGTATCTTAGATTTGTCTATTTGTACTTACATGATTTTTATCATATTTAAAACGCTTCCAAATATTAGTTTTTGGTTCCATTGGTGTTCCATCGATATTGTAATTGGGATTTGAAAATGTCAATACGGAACGACTTGAGCCTCGGGAGTGATGCCCTTCCTTGTGACGCTTCGAGTTAATGATGAGCACTAAATAGAAGAGAAAATAACTGGGTTGGTTTTCTGAATTTAAAATTTGTTGTTTCACTTAATACTGACTTATAATAATGCCAACAATAATGATCAGCATAACGACAACAACACCACTAGCAACCAGCATTATGAACTCCGGTTGATCGGTTGATCGACGTCGAAATTTATCGTCATCGTCATCATCATTATTACGGTTCTCCAAAGATGTTGCTTCGTTTTCTGGAATCTCGTCAGTGTATTCCGGTGATGACTCTGTTTCCGTTGGTATTGGCACCTCAAAGCGTGGTTTCAGCAAGCAGTCACGGCCATCCGGGCGATCGGGACAGGCGCACACATAATCCACAAAACGATAAAAGCACAGATGAGTACAATTACCATTTCCTTGGGTACAAGGATTCCACTTTTCCGGTTGTCTTTGTATCGAAACGGCGCGAATATCTAATGCACCGCTTAGTGCATCTCGAACTTCGAAAGGATTACTAAAAATGGAACGTGGCATACGTTGTGACCGGTATACGGATTTATTGTACCAATCTGTCCAGTAAATGTTACTGTCGAACTGTATACATATGTTAATAGGACTTGCATTCTCAAATCAATTATTAAATGGTTGGTACTCACCATTGTCAAGCCGAAGGGATGCGGTGCATATGGCACAAGAGTCAAGCGACGTTTTCCATTGAAGTCAACCTGACCAATGTTGTCTTCCAAGGCATCAGCCCAAAGTAGTCGACGATTACTAAATTCAATTGTGTTTAACTGAATGTAAAATAGATGATACCAAATATTCATATGTAGATCTCTTACCTGAAATCAATGGTCAAACCAGTTGGAAAACCAATATTTGATGTAACAATAATCGTCCGACTGGATCCATCCAAATAGGCTCGTTCAATTTTCGATGGTGAGTCCCAGTCAGACCAGAATAGATACCTGAAATAGAAAAGAGAAATAGAGTGTGTATTTTATGTAATATAGATTAACAAACTTACGCCTTCTTTGGATGAACAATTAACGATCGTGGATCACCCAGCCTATCATCAACGAGCTTTTTACGGCAGCTACCATCTAAACGGGACACCTCTATCACCTTTCGATCAGTGTCGGACCAGTAAAGATTCTCGCCAATCCAGTCGACTGCAATACCATTCGGTGTTATCAGATTCTTACTGATGATCACTTTATTTTCGGTGAAATTTAGCAGATTCACACGACGTATGACGTCAACGTTGACATCGGCGAAGAAGAGCCAATTCTTTCTATAGTGATAGTCAAGAACAACGGCACCATGAACATTTTTTATAGGTAGCACAACATCCATATAGTCTACACTATTCAATGAGATCATTCCGATTCCAGAACGTAAAGCAATTAATAAGTAATCTTCCGGCAAGTTTTGACATTCGGTAGAACTATTTTCTTTGAGTTTAAGGCCAATTGGACATTGACATGAGAAATTATTGGCATTGCGTAAGCAAAGATGAGAGCATCCACCATTATTGTCACCACATACATTATCTGATAAAATCATATCCATTGAGATTACTTTGATGTCCATCAAGCCGTCAATATTAGTCATGACATCACGCTTCGCTGTTATATTGGTGCGTGCCGCCATATGTAAAGCTTTCGATTTCCAGTCAGTCCAAAAATAATAATCTTTGGTCAATGTCAGAGCATACGGGTGGTGTAACGAAGACATTATTAGTTTGCGTTGATTGCCCGTGTAATCACATGAATCGATGGTTTTTAGACGCGCATCAACCCAATAGATACGCTTAGCCTTCATATCAAGCGTCAGACCATTAGGCCAACCAAGATTTGTTGTAACAATGCGCGAGCGATCGCTGCCATCCATATTTGAACGTTCGATTTTACGGTAGTGACCCCAATCAGTCCAGAACATCAAACCACTATCATAGTCGAGCGCAAGGCCACGTGGTGACTCCAAATCCTTATACGCAAGTACATGTCTATATTTGCCTTCCAATGTGGCCACTTCAATAGTATGACGACCAGCATCAGCCCAATAAATCTATTTTAATGTTAAAGAACAATACACAATAGTTGTCATTGCAGGCTTCATGTACTTCGCATATTACTACTTACCAATCTACCAACAGAATCGATAACCAGTCCATCGGGGTTTTCCAAATTTTCTCCAATAATGCGATTAACATGAGCTCCGTCCTGACTGGAGCTCATAATGACACCCTCAATTGTATCAGACCAATAGACATAGCCCGTTTTTCTGTCCACATCCAAGGCAACGGCATTGGAGATAGGCGGCAAAGGAAGCACAACATCAATCAAATGATCAAAGTCCAATGAGATCTGTCGTATATCAATGCGATGCGCAAATAGTATGTAACGTTTTGGTCCCTGAGAGCAGGTGCGCAGGTCTTCTTCGAGCTGAACGCCAACGGAACAAGCACATGTGTAGTTTTGGGGATTAAGGAGACAAAGATGCGAACAGCCACCATTGTCTTTGTCGCAAGCATTATATTTACGCTTGCGTGAACGATGGAAGACTCGTATATCCATTAAGTCACTAGTGTTAGCTATAACAATGCTGACGTCCTTGCCTGTCAGTTTGTCGGCACTCATTGCTGACTTTGTATCCCAATCAGTCCAATATACACGAGTTCCGCTAACATCAAGTCCAAACGGATGTCCTAAGCCACCTTAACAATAAATCATAATCATCAGGAATTTTAAAAATTTTAAGTGAATTTTGTAGAATACTTGAAATTGACTTACTGATAATAGTTTTCCGTAATGTGCCATCAAAATTCATATTTTCTAAGGTTTTTGTGCCACCATCCACAAAGTACAACTTGCGTTGATCGTAATCAATAGCCAAACCATTAGGCCACACAAGATTTTTTATAGCCACAACGATTCGGCTCTGACCATCCATGTTTGCTCGTTCGATCATTGCTTCTGCACCCCAATCTGACCAGAACATTAGGCCCTCTAGTTGGGAAATAAGTCAGTAATCATTGTTGAACTATTATAGTTACAAATCATTTTACTTCACTTCACTTACCAATTGGATTGACGACAATATCACGTGGCTTATCCAATTTTTCCCACACTAGGAGGGTACGCATTTTACCATTAGTTGTTGCTACCTCGATACGATTAGTCGATGGGTCAGTCCAATATAATTTATCTGTTATCCAGTCCAGAGCTAGACCAACTGGTGATACAAGATTTGAATGTACAACTCTCTGCTGGTAGCTGCCATTAAGATGTGCCTTATTAATTGAGCTTCGTTCGACATCAGTCCAGTAGATGAAATCAGTTTCGCTGCACCAGTCAAGTGCCACTGCGTGTTTGAGATTGTCTAATGGAACGATCATATCGATGGCATTCGGTTCCCGGGGCTTTGTATTTAGCTGTCGTAGGCGTATATCCTTACGTCGAGCAACAAGAACAAGCTTATCAGGTGCACTTTTACAAGTTTTTCTATTGAAATAATAAGTGGATATCAACGAGATAAAAGGTTTTACGAAATAGTACAAATACACTATATATAGTGTATAGTGCAGTACTTACCCATCTTCTTTGAGTGATAAACCAATTGGACAGCCACAACGTCTAGAATTCTTATTTGGCAAGCATAAGTGAGAACATCCTCCGCGTAATCCTCGTCGATCCTTTTGGCAACGATCTTGGTATTCCGGCTGCCGAGCTGGATGATAAGCGTGTATGTCCATTGGAAAATGGAAGTTTTCATGTACTGAACGGAATCCTTTGCCCGTAATTTTATTTGCCGCCGAGACGGTTTTTGTGTTCCAATCTGTCCAATACATTGTGTCCTCAAAGATTGTAAGGGCAAATGGATGCGGTAGATGTGTACTAAGTATCTTACTACGTTCTTGACCATCGAAATTAGAGCACTCGATGGCATGTTGCTTAGCATCAGCCCAATAAAGTTTACGATTCGGGTAATCAATAGCCAGACCATTGGGCCAAGTGACACCTTTCGTGATGACTGCCTGTCGCTGTGATCCATCCATATGTGCGCGCTCAATTTTCGGATTGGGACCCCAATCGCTCCAGAATACCAAAGCTTCACCGGGATGTATAACAATGGCACGAGGCTTATCCAAATCGTTGGAAGCAATCACAGCACGTAAATTGCCTTGAAAGTTTGAGACTTCAACGCGTCGTGTGCCAGAATCTGTCCAAAAGAGTAGATCGTGTATCCAGTCGACAGCAATGCCACCAGGTGACTCAAGACCCCACTTAATGACATCCCGCACACGCGTTCCATTCATATACACCATCTTAATGACATCTGTCGAAACGTCTGACCAAAACATCAGACCTTTACGAATATGATAGTCAAGGGCAATGGCGTTATGAAGACCCTTAACAATAGCGGTATAACGATTATTGCTAAGCGTAACTCGTCTAATGTCCCAGCGATTAGCAACAAGTAATGTCATAGCACCTCCCAGAGCCTTGCAGGTGCGCAAATCTGGTCTTAGTATATAACCCGTCTCGCAGGAGCAAATGAAGGAACCTTGTGTGTTCTGGCATTTTTGTGAGCATACCGGACTGGCAAGATATTGGCACTCGTCAATATCGGTGCAACTATAAATGATACGTTAAATTATTTAGAAAGTGAAAGTAATGAATGAATGTTTAAATGAACGAATCAGCGAATTGTAACTCACTTGCGTTTGTTCTCATGCATAAGGTAACCCAAACGACAGGCGCACTCATCACGTCCCTTCGCTGTCCTTATGCAGAGCTGTTCGCATTGTTGGTTTTCAGGACATTGACGCTGTGTAGGACAGTTCATTTCATCTTCACCAAGCGGACAATCATTTTGTCCATCGCAGACATGCTTTTGATGGACACAAATTCTGTTGACAAAGATAAATAATATCTTAGAATGAGCTTAGTTTATTTTTTACTTAGTAACTTACTTTAAGTTTGTGATGTTCTTTTTTGCAGGACAGAGAAACTGGCCAACATCACACTGCAAAAGACAATTGACTTCATCTTCGGCTGACGAACAATCCGGATACCCGTCACAAAGCCAAGTTCGCAAAATGCAACGACCATTGTGACAGGTGAACTCATCGCTACCGCATGCTTGTATGTGTCCTGGACTCATGTTTCCACAATCATTTTCATCCTCGCCACCATCACAATCTTGCTCTTTGTCACACTTCCAGCGCTTTGGTATGCAAGTCCCATCACCGCATTTGTACTCACTAGTCGTGCACTGGGACGGCTTTTGTGGACAGTTTTCTTCGTCGCTCCAGTCGCCACAATCATTGTCACCATCACAACGGAATCGATTTAATACACATTGTCCGCTTGGACCACCAGCACCACCTAACCCTCCACGACATTTGAATTCACCCTCCGGACAGCTATTAATAACAGCTGGACACCTGTATTCATCTGAATTATCATCACAATCGCGTTCACCATCACAACGAAAGGCAATCGAAATGCAGTAGCCATCATTACAAGTGAAATGTTCATCCGTACAACTGCAGAAAGAATGTCAGTACATAGAAAGTTTATTAGGGAGCTACTCGTTTATTGGCTTTGAATTTAATAATAAGTTTATACGACATTCACTGAGTTCGGATTGACTAAGACAATTGTTTTTTTATCTTATTTTTTCGTGCAAATTCATTGCGTGCTTATTGAAACCAAATTTATGTATATTTATGGTGCAGAGTTGCATATATATATATGAAATGTGATGTGGCTTACCCATCAAAATAAGTTATTTTTAAAAATTAGATTTCATAAAATAACATATTAATGTGTAAAGCTTATCTTCATTTTTAAAAAAGTTTTACAATGATTTTTCATTATACGAATAATTCACAAAATCATTAGGAAAATCAAAATAAAATAAAGAAGTTAAACCAACTGGCAACTTTGCACGAAACATCATTTTCAGTTTTGACGCACTTAGCGTTTACATTACATTTTAATGCGCATTAAAAAAAATAACGTTGGCCTTTTAGGCTAACTTCGTGAACTCGCTTCGTGTGATCTATGCGTATTGAAAAAAAGTTTACACATGCGGATTGAGTCAATCTGAAGTCAATGATTTCCGATTTAGTTGTCGTGTATATAAACGTAGTATAAGACACTTACCCGGTTCTATTGCAGCGCATTTCATCAGAAAAGTCTTTGCAATCATTTTCACCATCACAAACCCATTGTTTTGGAATGCAAAAACCATTCTGGCACTCAAACTGATCCTCCGTACAATTCGTTCGCTCACCACAATGCGTTTCGTCTGAGTAGTCACCGCAATCGTCGTCGCCATCACACAGCCATTCTTTGTTAATGCATCGATATGTCTTTGGGCACATCGTATGTAATCCGGTCTGTTCACATTCCTTCTGCAACTTCGGCATCATATCGCCCATGCCCTCGCAATCTAGCTCATCGGAGCCATCGGGGCATTCCTGTTCCTTGTTACATCGGGCATGCAATTCAATGCACTGACAGTTGCCGCACTGCCATTGCATTTCAGCACATGAGACGTGACAACCACTACTCGAATATGTATCAACCATAGCAATATTACCTTGGATTGAGTATGGGTCATCGTGAACGACATTGCGATTGACAAATGGACGAAAACCTTTCTGCTTACTCGGACCAGTAACATAGCCGGATTGACGATCGCCCCATTCACGTACACCATACAAGTCACTACGTATGCCAGTGCCAATGTTGCGGAATTTGGGCGTATCACCATTCTTGTTTACAGGCAAAACCGGCTCAGAAGTGAATACTTGACCGAAGAATCGTCCATCCGGTCCATTTTGATATGGTGGAAAGCCCGATGCGCCGTGATATTCTTGATGGCCATGCAGCAATTCATCTTCAACTGGTAGGTGAGGATGACCATTATAACGATTATCTTCCACAATATGTTCGTGCAAACCATGTATGCCAATGTGCTCAATCAATTGGTGTTCATCATCGTCATCATTGTCGTCGTTAGCACCATCATGTTCTTGTCCATTTGGATGGTTTCCGCTTCGATGTAATTCATCATGATGGATTTGACCAGACCCATCTAATTGTGGATGAATCTGGCCAGCACCATATCCATGTAATAGTGTAGAATCTAATAACTGATGGCCACCAACAGCACCAATTTGATAATCATGGTCATCATCATGATCATAGTTATGGTCTGGCCACGGAAATTGTGCATCTAAAAATCTTGGGTTTAGTTGATCCTGTTGTTGTTGAAGCTGCTGCTGTTGCTGCTTTTGATGATATTCATGGGCACTGCCATTGCTATCACCACCACCACCACCACCACCATGGATGTCGTCCTCATTGCCTAAAACTATTTAATACACAATGATGCAATAAAATCATAAAATCATTTCCCCTACATCAATTTTTGCTATGTAGTACACATATATGAGTATGTATGTGATTGTGTGTATGCGTAAAGTTTTTCCAGGACAAACATTACAATTCGGTTATTTTAATGAATGAAATCGTAACCAATACATTTATACAATAATTACAAACACAGATATATTCAGACACACCAAAATAAGTACATATGTATGTATGTGTTTACAATATTTGTCGCTGTGAGAGAGAAAGGCAAATACATGTAGAGAGTGAGTTGAATAATAAAAGGACAAAACAAACGACGTAATGGGGCGGCGTTATTCACGAACAAACGAATGAACGAACAAATGAAATTTGTTCTCTATTCTTACTCATCTCTACAGCCACTGCAATCTAAACCAACCAAACCCTACCCCACCATCACTCTTTCATTTTCATTCTATTTAACATTTTCTCGTATAACCATTAAAATATTTCTTTTAGGTTTGCTCAGGTCAACTTTACATCGCTTCGCTTGGTTCTTATACTCGTCCTCATTCAACGTCTGTCTATATCCATCGTCCTTCTTCGTTTATTCATCGTTGTCAATTTGTGTACTACTAAAGAATTCTTTAGTCAACTTAACTTTTAGTCAACAGCAGAACCTCTTTCCGCGTACTTAATACAATAAAAGTTAAAGTTCGTCTTTTGCCAAACGAACGAAGGGCAAAATTCTCTTTAGAGCCAAGCACAGAACAGCACAGAACAGCACAGCACAGTACATCACATCACATCACATCACATCACATCACATCACAGCAGGAGACATCACAGTACAGCATAAAAAAATGGTTGGTTGATTGGTGGCTTCATCACTATGTGATGGTGCTGCTCTTGCTGGTGTTGGGGTTGCTGTTTATGCCATTGATTTCTACTGAGTTCGCATGCTGAGCGCTTGCGCATATTTTCCATGAAAAGCACTTGCACTTTCACTTTTTTATCATTTACGAGTAAGTTTTGCTCCTATCCTACCCTATCGTCTACTCTCCACTCCATCATCATCTCCTACTTTGCTTACATTATGTATATATGAATGAATGTACGTATGTCTATGTGCGTTGTTTATATCTATATGTACGCAGCGGCATAGTCATATTGAATGTACTGCGAGTACGGTTCGCTTACTCACTCACTAAAGAAGCTGCTGCTGGTGATGTTGGGGATGCTGGTGATGCTTGTGATGCTTCTTATGCTCATGTTTATTTACAGATTGTGGCTTGCTCTCCTCGGCTTACAATGTTTTTTGTTTTTGTCTTGATTCCTAAGCTTTGTTTGTTATGAAACGTCACTTCTCATTTACAGTATTCTATTCTAGTATTCTACTCGTATTCTATCCTGCCCTGTCCCACCATATTCTTTTTTCGCTGTTTTTGTTCTGTTCTGTTTTGTTCTGTTCGAAATGGGAGCCGCCCGTTATACTGTTTTAATTCAGTTTTCTCGCTATTTTGTTCTTCACAGGATGGAGCATGTATACATATACATATACATACATACACATGTACATATATGTATGCTATGCGTTCTAACTGTGTATGTTTGTAATATTTATTGTATCTATGAGTCTGTAAAGTTGGTTATATGACAAGTTTGTAATAGAATTTTATGAGTTACTCTTTGTTGCTGTAAGTATTGCTATTGCTTTTTCTTGTCTGCACATAGTACACTCATACATGTATGTATGTATGTATGTATGTGAGTATGTAACTATGTAAGTAAGGATGTGTATGTTTGTTTATTTGTTTTGTTTGTGTTTGTATGTAAGTATGTGCATGTTATTGTAAGTACTAAAAGTTTCTGCTTAAAAGCTGCCCACGTATTTTTGCGCAGTATAGTAGTACTTTGTTGTCCTTGTTGTTGATGCTATTGTTGTTCTTGGTGTTGTTGTTGTTGCTATTCCTCTTGCTGTTATTTCTAATATGTATTTTCCATTGAAATTTGTGGAAAGATAAAAGAAAAAATCTTGTGGCATTTTGTTTACTCTTAGCATTTCGTTCGTTTATTCCTTCATTTACAATTGTGCCATGTTGTTGTTGTTGATAATGGTGTACTAATATAATTATTGTGGGTATAGAATTGTCACTTTCAAAAAAAAAAAAAAATTATTCTGTTCAATAGTAATAAAAATTCTGGTAAAAGATATTTAAAATTCAAATTTAATTACAGTGAAAAATATGCAAAACACTCATTAATTGAGAGAGAGTGTGGGAAGTACTGCATATATACATACTTATGTAGACATATGTAAATTTGCATGGCTTTTGTACATATATATGATATGGTATGGTTTTATTTTGTTATCTAATTTCCCGGAATTGTTTAAAATTGGGCGAATGTAATGTAATATTCTGTTGAACAAATTCATTCAATTTATTTATTTTCATTTTATTTTCATTTTCAATTAATGTCAATTCTGTGTTTATTTGTCAAGTGTCAAAGTTTTTGATATTACTTACATATACAGCATCTTCTTGTTCATTCATTCCATTCCATTCCATTCCATTCCATTCCATTCACACATTCATACATTCACTTACTGATTTGTCTTCTTGATCCTTCTTTTGTTCATGACATTGAAATCGAAATTGAAATGACAATTGACCTTCATGTCGGTTTAAGTTACCTGATTTCAAAATTTCAAATTTGCTAATGCATTAAGCAAAAGCCAGCATGGATGCATGTAATTACATTCCTGCATTCCTTTACTCATATACTATATACATACATATATACGTATTTACTACCTACAGATATGCAGACATTTACACACATGACAAGGTTATACTCATATGTACGTGTATGTATATATGTATGCATGTATATAAGTAGATACGTGGCACATCTTAGATATGGATGGCATTGTCTTTGTGTCCAAGTGAAATTAAACAATTCAATGTCAATTTCCAATTTGGTCATTGAGGCTTACCATACCAAACCAAACTATACCATACAATGCAAGTAAATGTCAAATAATTCGATGAATAAATGTATCAGTGAATGAAATAAACTTGTCTATGTAAAGGGCATGCCATGTCCACCTACATACTACATAGTACGAGAGTACATGAATGTCATCCACAATAGGAACTTTCATTAGAATGCATTGAATTACATTTCATCATCAAAATGTACGTACAAGAGAAGTATGATGATTATGTGCACGTTTATTGATTAACTTAATTATCAAAGAGTCCCTTACAAATTTCAATTTACATACTTTAAATAGTATAGATACAAAATACATTACAATACAATACAAGACCATACCATACCATACCATACCATACCATACAATGTAATACAATGACAGTAAATGTGTGGGTGTGCGTATGAGTGGACTTATGGACTTTCGTATGGCATCACAATACCACTTGACATTTAGCATGAAGTATTGTATCTACTTATTATTTACAATACACAATAAAATGCATTTGAAATTGAACTTGAAATTGAAATTTCTCATAGTATATTAAATCTCAAGAGGACTTAGTCTGTACTTAGTTCATACTTAAATAAGTAAGACTGAGAGTGTGTCGAATGAATGTAAAATATTTAAATTGATTTAAAGAGAAATTATTGTAAGTAAGTATATATAATAAAATGAAACCAACTTAACTAACAGAACACAACACGTTTAGCAACGTTTATTGAATTGATTTGAATTGAGTTCAGTTCAGTTCAGTTCAGTTGAGTTTAATTGAGCTTAAATCAGTAGAAACAGTTAAAACCTATAGCAACTTTCGCTCTAAGAACTTATCTTATTCTTTGGCAATAGTTACTTAAGTTTCATAGAAACCATATTAATTTAATCAGGATATTTACATGAGGTTTAATACGTACAACTACTACTATAACGTACTCATAGTACACTGCAAGCTTAATAGTATTGTTCTTCAAGTAAGTACATAAAATTAAACAATGTACTTTTCTTTTATTTGATGATGACTTTTTGCTTTTTGTTTCTCGGAAAATCCCACTTAAAATTTTCATTCGAAAGCAATATTCCACCATTCTATCATTTAAGCAGTAACGTATTCGTACATGTTTTGCATACGCGGTACATGTTGGATGGATGTCCAAACAAAACACAAGATTAATATTTATAGGTAAATATGTTACTATATATTACATACTATTAACATATATTGTTACAGCATTTGATGGTACATATTTCAATTTTCAACATAAGGATAATTTTCACAAAACAGTAGCAGTAGAAACAGTATTAAACCATTAAGTTGTACTGAAATTTGTTATACTATAGTACACAGTATACTATACGTAAATACCATACCAATGTAGTACATGTAGTTGTGAGCAAGAACATCTTCATAGTAGAAAGGAATTTTTGTGAGTCTATTAAATTATTCTCCAGTGAAGTGATTCTCTGAAAAAATGAACAGAACAGAACAAAGAAGCACAAAGCAGAAGAGAACAAAAATAGCAATTGTGCTTTAGCGATAGTGATATTTTAAAAATAGTTTTGCATAGTATTAAGATGAAGAAAACGCAGAAAATATTTTCTCAGAATGAAGTTTGCACAATTTGTAAAGAATTTTGATTTCAATTTGTAATTTTGTATGCTCTTCACGCAGTGAATAGTAGTTTGTATTATAAGTTTGCCATGAAGTTTGTAAAACATACACACACAGAAGGAGACATCGAAGACCCCATAAAGTATATCTTGATCACCGCAACGAGACGAGTTGATTTAGCAATGTCCGTCTTCCCGTCTGCATGTCTGTCGATATATGTATATGCAAACTAGTATCTAAGTTTTTGAGGTAGAGAGCTAAAGCTTTCTTTTCACCATACACAATACATTTGTCGGTATCAGCCGAATCGGACTACTAGGAGGGGTACCTGCCATACAGACCTAGATTCAAATTCATCTTCTTATCAGAAAAACTTTTTTGGTTTTTGTACTATGAAACTGATATTTCCACCAACTATGTAAATTTCAAAACTATTGGACCACTACCTCCCATACAATACATGATCTTAGAACAATAATCAGAAGATATAAAAGATGCGTGAAGAGTATTACAACTTCGGCATTATAATCTGTTTGCTACGTACAATTAGTAAATTTTTCTTATCAAATAAAATATAAATTTACAGGCAAATAGTGGTCCCGACTTTCTAATTTGAGACAAGATAACATAAGTTCAGGTTTTCGAAAACATGTCTCTAAGATAAGTGGAGCTCCATGATCTAGTGATGCCTACAGTGTTTGACAAAGTTGTTTTACACAGCAGTAGTTACAATCAGCACATGATAAGAGTTCTTACTCAAAATGGGACACGACAAAGGAAGGCCGCAAAAACTCCACCTCAACGACTTTTTACAAAGAAGAAAGTGATGTACACATTACTTTAATTTGCTTTTTATAATTGATCTGCGTAATCAACGCCCACGTTATTATAATTTTTAATCAGAAAAATTCTTAATGCTATTGCATGCGATTGATGTTTATATATTTCTCAGAAAAGAAAAAAAATATAAAGAGATTTTCAAAACTAATTATTAATAATCGGATTAAATCTACTTCTATTCTAATTAATGAATTTTGAATTGCTTTTAGTACTACTAAGTTAAGTTTGTAGACATAAAAAACCATACCATGCATTAAATTGGCAACTACGAGTACATGTCAATGTATAATGTATACATTAAGTAAGGATATTTATGAAATTACTGCCCATCTGTCTGTTTATTTGGTTGCTTCTACTATGCACACTTGTCCCTCAGTTTATGAGATTTATATAACTTTTAGCTTAATTTTGTTAAACATACGGCAAATTATCAAATATAGAGAATTCATACTTACATAAAAGTACAGATGGTGTCAGATTCAGAGTTCAATGTAGCAGTATATATTACAATATTATTTTGACAATTGACAATTTGATATACGAGTACATATGCATGTATGTAGAATATAAAGCATTGAGGATTTTTGACTTTATACTTATATAATGCAGCATTTGTTAAGCAATTAAAATAAAACTTTTTTAATTGATTTTTTTTTAGATGACGAGTAGAGTTAAAGTAAAGTAAAGTAAAGTTAAAATCACATTTTAAATAATGACAATCTTATGGAATAACGGCATGTGATAGAAAACACCAACGTTTTTGATTTCGTGCGTTTTCAACTTCTCTCTAAAAAAACATAGGTGTGATAGAAAACGCGACGATTTAATTTTTCGAACATTGATGTTCGAACGAACTGCTGATTGAATACTAGTTATTTTAGGGCCGTCTGAAACTTATCGAATTTTTGGCGACACTTATCGTTTATTTTTCCTTGGATTCTCTTGCTAGTATTAAAGACTAATTGGAATCTTCGAAAATGTTAAAATTTATATGCTAGCAGGTTGCCATATTTAGCATTGGTTGGTTTTGCTTATTTCGTCGATTATACTTTAATGGAAAAGTGATTTGAGTAAACTGCAAATATATGACTTATATGCAATGCGGTTTCCATCTCACCGTGAAATGGAATTTGGTGAGAATTGAGACGAAAGCGGTTTCCATCACACACCGGTATAATTTTTCTTAAAATCTCATATTTTCCGATATAGAGACATCAGAGATTTAATTTAAATGCAGTAAAATCAATAAATTTAATAGACTTTTTGGTGGAATTTATATGATTTTTCGAGAAAATCAATTAATTGTAGTATCTTAATTTTTCGCCACTTGATGGGGTGTGCTACCCCACTGAAAAAATACTTTATAGTTAACTTCTGTGTGTCAAATATTAACGAAACTTTAATTTTGCTTAATTTGCATTTACTAAATTGAATTTAAGTTTTTGTTAGTTATTTATTAAACCACCCTTTATGGACCAACGATTTAACGATACGAGGAGTGTGAATTGGCTCATTATCATATTAATATGTCCACAAAGGCCAAGGGTGATGATCGGGGCACTCCAAATTAAAACATGTCTGGTAAGATAACGTGATGACAGTGAAGTTCAGGTAAAATGAGTGTGGCATAATCTATCCTTTTCTATATTTCTAAACTCTTTATATATATACGTATTTAGTTTTCCTGTATCTTGGCAACTAAGTCGTGCGTATTTGAAGCTTTTCTCAAAATAAGTCGTCCGTCCGTGGCACTCAGCACCTTTCATACCTTTTTCTATATTTCATATATCATTTTCTTATCAGGAAAAAAGCGCATATATTTTTTCGTTATTTTATTTATGATATTCTCTCAACAGTATCAGTTATAAGTTTTTATTTTATTTGCCTCTGGTAAATGTTTTCCTCAAATAATTTTACTTTACTTTCAAATGAAATGGTCCACATTTACTGATAATATTCATTTTTGAATAGGCTTAAAATTTTCGGTATTTCTATTTTCCGGAAAATGCATATGAATTCAACCGAAATACCAACAAACTATAATAAAAAGCAAAAGAAATATATGTTCAACGCTTATTGAAATTCAAGTTGAAAAAGAAAAAACTTGGAAATATTTTGTTTCACTTGAAAAGCCCACATTAAACTATTTTTTATGTAACATTGATAAGTTTTAACAATACGTGTATAATATAAAATTTAAAGTATATTGAATGATTTTAGTAATCACCAAACTAGTAATTAAAGCCATCATATTTTCCCAGTTTCAGACGTTTGAGCTGTTTAGCTTTCAAAATGGTGCTTCAGACAGTAGTTTTGCTTACATTGAAACCAGTTTTAGATTTAAATTTATTGAATAAATAAGTTTCTGATGATTATCCATTTGACTATAATTGGGTTACATATGTTCCAGCGAATTTAGTTAAGGGATACGATTACAATGACATAATTGTTATTGACAAGTTTAAAAATCCGCGATGCTTCAAAGGACTGAATGGAATGGCAAAAAGAAGAAGCTAAGTACAAGTTCATTCTGCGAAGCAAACAAATTAATATTATGTTATTGTCGTTCTACACACAAGTGAATTACACACTCTGTGAAAATTTCAACTCTCTACCTATTACGGTTCATGAGATAGAGCAGGAGACGAACGGACGGACATCGTAAGCTTAGTAATAGGGTCCCGTTAGCTCTGTATGGGTACGGAATGTGTGATAATTAGTTGTGGCGACTCTCGACTGAGTTCGATTATGATACAGGTGTGCATAGCGGGGCAAATACATAAATGGCTCATTTGAATGCTTTATTGGATCTTCAACGCATGATTCTATGACATACACTTCTGAGCAAAAAACGAGTAATAAGCAGAGGACAAAAAATAAATTATAAAATAATGCTATATTGTTTCCAATCGTTTATTCTTTTTTGGGAGACTCTTGGGCAGACGTTGTCATATCTCTCCTTCCCAAAAAATTAATGGATATTGATTAAGATGTTTGACAAAGGCGGCTTGATTGATGTTAAAATAATTCTCTAAGCTGTATATGCATCTCAGTTGCAAATCTCAATCTTTTCGAATTGTTTTAGATTTTTCAGCTGTTCCTTTTGGGATTTTTCAAATTTCCTTCTTTCCTAAACTTTTCTTAGAAATAACTCGGTCTATTAGTAAAAACCATATGAAAATACATTCGGTAGTTTTTGAGTTAATCGTGTTTATACAGACAGACAGCCAGAAGTAGAAGTAGGTAGATTTCCGCTTAAGCCCTGTTTAATTGGCCTGTGATAGTCTTTGTCGAATTATTTGGGAGGAAATTACATACCTCTTGTCTACTGAAATGGCTCTTAAAGAGAAATACCAATTGGCAATTTTAATAGATTAAGAATATTTTCTAAAAATGGATCACAATCCATGCCTTATTATTTTGATCAATTTACCATTTATTTTTTGGTTTTTCATTGAAAATAATAGAAAATTATTGTGGTTTTTTTTTATTGATTACTAGCGTACTCGACTCTGCTTCTCACGGGTTGTTTCCTTTCTTAGCATCACTATTCTATCTGTTACTCTTTGAGTATCAACAAAAAAGATCAAACTATCTTTTTATAATTAATATTTTCATTTTTCTGTTATTCTATAAAACACAGTTTGAGTATCAAAAAATTAGTGCTGTTTTAGTTAATTTTCTGTAGTATACTTTTAAGGGTTGGGGTTGTTTGAATATCCCAAATCTCGAGAATGGTGTTACATATCGGGACCAAGACTATCATATGCTCAAGCCAATAACCAACCATACATATTCACGAAATTTCAATGTAATCAGATGAACGGTAACGGTAACGCATAATATACGAACAATTTAAAACACTAATTTTTATATATAAGAAGATGATGTCCCTGATTGTATTATTTGGAATATTGAATGAAATTATATAATTTAATATAAATTAATTTATTCATAACATTAATAAATAGTCATTTCATAACATGGCACTTAAGTAAGTTATGACACATGACATTAAGATGCGCTTATATGCCCATGAGTGTAAGTTCGTTACAAATTTCACGACGAAATGATAATACTCGTATACCTATTCATATTAGTGTAGGAAAAGTTATTAAGTATAAAACAAAGAATTATAAAACAAAAACAAAAATGACAGCTCAACTTCAATAGGACGGGATGGGATGATGGATGGGCGATGTGCGGTATCCGTAATTTTGCGTATTGATCTCGAGGACGGAGGCGTTTGTAAGCATCGTCAATACGTTCCATTTGGAGATTAAGTGAAAATAAGTATGTCGGCCTGTATTTGTGATATGTGTGTGTTTGTGTGTTATATTTGTGTGAACAATAACATTTTAAATCTTGAGGAGTGTTCGAGAGCTCGAGCTTATCTATCATCATGGTTAAGTTGGAATAGCCAAAAGTAGCAGAAAACGTTTTGAAAAAAAAAAACATTACAGTGCTGCGACTGCTATGCTGCTGCGCTGCTTTTGTCATCGTCCCGGCATTTGGTATTAGAAATTGTAGCGTGTCGCTGCCGCTGTAGCTGTAGTAACGGTGTAACAGCATAACGCCAACGCACATTGTCATTGGCATATTTGTCCCTCTGGCTATGGGGCCATAAATGGATGGAGGTTATAGGACTATGGATAGGTTTTATTTTGTTCCTTGTTGTGAGGGTGGATATGGTGATGTTGGCGCTGACTGTCATTGTGGCTTATTGCTGCTTGACATCGTTTGTTGTTGTGTATCAATCATAATAAACTAACAGGTGGTGATGGTACACCATACATACATACTTATACTTATGTATGTATGTACATGCATGTAGTATGTACCTGTGTGCATCTGCTGTGGGTGTGTCTGTGACTGTGTGTGTGTGTATTTTCTCATTGTCAAACATTTTTATCCACCTACGCAAGATACGTATATGTATGTATGTATGTATACAAATACCATAGGACCATATCTATGCATGTATGTGTGTACATACATGTATTGTAGTCTGTATGAAAAGTAAGTATGTATGCATATGCGTGGGAATAGAATATTGGATGATGATTATGATGATGATACTGAATTACATATGCATATGAATGTGTATGTAGTAGTTAATTAATAATTATATATTTATGAAGGGAAAAAGAAAATTGACAAGTAAAAAGTGAATAATGAAAACTTACTCAAACGCACGAACAGCAACAACGAAAAGGATAACCAATACATGTTCTGAGTGACTTGCTTCTGCTGCTGCTTATACTTGGTGTCCTAGCACTTTTCTTTCTTCCTTCCTAACTTCAGTCGTCACCCAGTAGTACTTTACTTTGCTTTTTCACTTCACTGTTACTGGTTATTTAGCTGCCACTCTGCCGTTCTGTTGTTGTTTTTATTTTTCTCAAATTCGATTTTTGTTTCGGTTGATGCTGTGTTTCATATGCTTTTGCTCAGCTGCTGCTTTTGTTCCTTCTTTACTGCGCTGCTGTTTATTTTTGTATTTTTGTGTTAATTTTTGATGATGTTATTCTTGTAACTTTTTATACGAGCGCACGCACACATGTATAATTAAAAAACAGCACGCAAACAGACACACACACGCGCAAGGCAAACAACAGCAAACACCAAAACACTAAAAATGGAAAACAAAAACAAAATGTCGATTCCTTTTCGGTTTGTTCTATGGATTCTCTTGTTTTCCTTTTTTTGCTTTCTCTTATGTAGTAAGTCGTTTTACTGTTGTTTGATGCTGTTGCCGCTGATAGGCTTTTGTTCTCAGTCTCTGTCTGTGCTTCTTCTTGTTATTATTTTTCTTGTCTTTGCTGTTGTTGTTGTTGTTGTTGTAATCGTATTGCTCTTATTGAACACTCATAGTACAACACAAGTGTTATACCAAACAATATAACGTAACCTACCGTAACGCAACATAATACGACGCGACGCGATTTAATGAAGGAACGAACGTAATGTAAAAGTAAATGAAAATGTTTTTCTGTTCTTCTTCTATAGAAAATAAAGGTCTTATTTTTTCGTCGTCTTGGGTTCTTAAGTTCGCTTGCGCTATGCTCTTACACTTGCTTTGTTGTACACGACAGCACGCGCTCGTATTTAATTTGACACTCGCACTCGCTCTAGTACTGGCACTCGCAGTTTCACTGGAACTGGCTCTGGAACTGGCACTTGCTCTCGTGGCCTCTCACTTTGTTTGTCACTTCACTTCACTGCACTTCCCTACGATTCTGTTCATCTAGCAAGAGTCGCGTCGCTGCCCTTAAGCTTTTTGGCTGTTTACTCAATGAGCGTGGGTGTGGGTGTGAGTATGTGGTTTGTTAATGCTTTTGATGGTGAAGCTGAGAGGCTGCTGCTGCTGTTGTTGATGCTGAGAGCATGCTGCTGCTAGTGATGCTGCTGATGCGTCTGATATTATTTTGATGCTGACAAGTTTTGAGTAGGTGTCATGCCACAGATTTATCAAAAACACACACACATACACACGCACACACTCGTACTATGACACTTGGCTTCACTTCACTTTACTTGGCTTTGGCTCGACTCTGTCCGAGTTTGTTCGACTTGGCTTGGCTTGAGTTGGACCGAGTTGGACCGACCGAGTTGGTTCAAGTTGGCTTGAGTTGGGTTGAGTTGGGTTGCTTTTGGCTTCGCTTGGTTTAGTCAATGCCGTCGCAAGTTGCTGCTGTTGCTACTACTGCTGCTGCTGCTAACGTTGGTGTTGTGTGTTTTCCTTTTTTCACAATATTCGCTTGCTAGAGTCGTGTTGTTTGTTTTGTGATTGTCCTTTATCCTTAGCTGGGTGGGTTGCTTTGGATTGTTTTGTTTTGATTTGATTTTAGTTATTT
The DNA here is from genome assembly GCA_035041805.1 of Amiota mariae. Classification (NCBI taxonomy): domain Eukaryota; kingdom Metazoa; phylum Arthropoda; class Insecta; order Diptera; family Drosophilidae; genus Amiota; species Amiota mariae. The sequence goes on from JAWNKV010000010.1 coordinate 1,047,668, forward strand.
CTCAGAAACGACAAGCAGTTCACTGTCGCTTTAACTCCCACACGCACGCAATCTTAATTGGATTGTTTTTGCTTTTAGTTTTCAGTTTTGTATCTCTAAATGGAATCGTTCAGGTTTAATATGAACACGATGAAAGTTAATTGTTATTAATAATTTTGTGGTAGCTTTTTGTCGGGTATTACTACTTCAAGTTCAAGTGTCTTTCGCGAGAATTTTGTACACATTGTTAACAATACATATTAGTATTGCAACATCTTGGCTTCGACATTGACATTGACAATGGATTCACTTGACACAGTATCTATATTTAGAAATTTGAAGTTAGGAATTGTTCGTTCATTTCTATTTCTATTTTTACGTCTATTGCGATTGATATTGATACTGATATTATTTTTACTGTTACTGTTAAATATCATTCATTGCTTTTCATTTGCATCGTTATGATTTATTTTCGTTGTCTTTAATACTTATGTAGTAATAGTAGTAGAGTTGTAGTAGTAGTAGTAGCAATAGAATGCGTGTGAGTGTATATAATTGTGTATGTGTGTGTTCAAAAGAATCTTTTCATAAGATTTGTATATTTTCGCTTTAGTTTAGTTTAGTTAAGTTCAGTTTAGTTTAGTATACTTTAGTTAAGCTTATTTATTTCAGCTTTAGTTTTATTTAATCGGTTTATTTATTAGCTTTTCTACTTATTTACTTTAAACAATTTTCCACTTTTCCACTTGGCTCACACACTTCCACTTTGCTCACACATTTCTTTCACTTTGTCTCTTTGTAAGATTTTCTATGCGTATGCTTAGGTGTAGTTGTAGTTGTATGAAAAAGGATTTGCCGATTTTACTGCTTTTGATTAAACTTTCAACATTGCATCGGCATAATCCCTTTGAGTCTTCTTTTATAAACGCGTCGCATGATTTGATTGCATTATTATTGTTGCTATTAAAGTTTTTCTTAGAATTGCCAACAGCATTATAACTATTTATCTAGAATTACTTGGTTTTTCTTGATTGTTTTTCGTTTATCAGCTTAATATTTATGACTTTTTCTTGATTATGTGTTTATTTGATTTTGAGACTTTTATATAATTTTAATTTGATTTGAATTTTTCAATGCAGTTTTTTTGTTTTTTTGTAGATTTTTGCAAAATCTATTCATTTATATTATACATAATAATAGTTTAGTAGGTCTTGTCTTGCCCCAGTTCAAAATGTAACTGATAACATCGTTGCATGTTTGACTATCTAAGAGGAAACATAGAAAATGCATATATAGATGAATTTGGTGAGTCTGCGAGAGAGATAAAAATCAGTCTTTTAACACTATTATACAAGGGTTCTTACTCGTACTAGTGTAACTCTTAAATGTACACAATCCAAATGGGTATTAACACTTTTTTATGAAATTTGTAACAAAATCGACATCATTTGTCAGTCTCTTTGTGTTGTATGTCTGTCTGTCTATCTCATTGAGTGTTTGTTTACTATTTCATAGAAATAAATTGAATTTTCTTATTGTACTAATACACTAGGCAAACGAACGCGAACGCATTATTTTGCTTGCGCCGTGGTGTGCTCGTTAAGCGGAACACCACCGCAGAAGCCCGTAAGCACGAAATACACGTAAATAACGCATTCTTTGTTGTAATGTGGACAGCAAACAAATTTTCGCTTTCGTACGTTAGCGTTCGTTCGTATAGTGTGTGCATCATACACAGCTTAAGAGTTCGACCGATCAGATGAATGAATATACTATTGTAGTACACAACGAAAGGTATGATTTCTGTCTGTGCATCAATGATGTGAAAGGTATTTACGCTTCGTTGGAATCTTAAACTTAAAGTTTGTTTTATAGTTCCTTTCTATATTTTTGAATTTTTCTCATTAATGTAGGTCATGTTCTATATACAGAGCAACTCACACACACACACACACACACACACACTCACACACAGTAACTTAGAATAGAATAGTGATAGTAAATAGTTTACAGATTTTTTTTATATATACTTTTTATATTTTATATACTTTTTTATGGTGGAAACTTTGCGTTCTTAATTTACTCGAATATATTAAGAAACTACAATAGGAAATAAGGAAAAGAGAATATAACTTGATTGCAGTGTTAGTTAAAAGTATCCAACCAAACAATTTATAATGACAATCAATATATGTACATAAGTTTTTCTTCTACTATCTTTCTAAGAGTTCACTCGACCAGATGAAAGAATATAAATATCTGGCATGGTGTCTCTCCGTGCATCATTTGTGTGAAAGGTATAGACGCTTCGGTGGAATCAAACTTTAACATTGTTTTATATTTCCTAGTTATATATCTGAAATTTTCTCATTAATGTAGGTCATGTTCTATATACAAAACAACACACACATACAGTCAGTCACTTAGAATACTAGTATAGTGGTACTAAATAGTTTATAGTGTGTATAAACTTTTTATATTGAATGCATTTTATTTTTATTGTGGAAACATTGCGTTCTATATTTATTCGACATATGTATGAGGAAAGTACCGGGGATTTTTATATATATTTCATACAATTCATAACATGTTTTTATTCCTGTTATTTATTTATGTTTGGGTTCATTGACATCTAACTTTATCTGGGCTAAATAGTAATAAAGCAACACAAAAGATAAGGAAATAGGAAAATAACAAGCAAAAACAAAATTTTAAATGAAAACCTACAGATACCAACTCTATTAACCACACACCCACACACATACAATACATACACGCCATACATACTACGTATAATACAAGTTGGAACAATTGATGCAGCTGCTGTTGATGATGATAATAGTGAATAAGATTTCCTGATTCCTTTTTGTATTAATTATGATCTCAAAATCCATTTATTGATTGTTTAAATGATTTATAATACTTGTCGCATTAATTTAATAACAATTAAGTAATTAATGAAAAGAGAATGGAAGCCAAAAAACTAGATTACCATCGTTTGTGTTCTACTGGGTCACTTTAGAAATCTAGGTCAATCTAGTGTGGCAACAACTCTAATTTGCCCTGAAATATTCTTTGGTATATGACTACACACTATCAAAGAGAACAGACACATAGACAACATGCAGCTCGATCAGTTGCTATTGGAATACCCTTTCTGAGTTTTGAGATATGTAAAATTCCTAAAATGATTGTTTCACTGTCTATAGATTAATAAATCTTTTGAAGACGGAAGAAGAACTTGCTTGCTTGGGGTTTGATCCTGGCTAATGATTGGAAATATATTGTTGTATTTCATAGTTTCAGGTACAACAATTGATAAGTCATTATAATCTGCATGTACTGTTTTGATTTATTCTATTAATTATGCCTTTAATGCAGAACGATCATATTTTGAAGATAAGTGAAATTTTTCGAAAAATTTGCACATAAAAAAAATTGATTGCAATAGAACACGTAGGAAACTACTGATTTATCATTGAATGCTCTTTAAATCCTACAGTTCAGTGATAAAGGATTTATGCTGCTGATAATGTCTTGATATTTTAGGTGACAATTAAAGCGTTTAAGGTCTGCAAATTTCACAACAAGCCAGGTTTCTCGGTCAAACGTTTCTCACATATGTACAAATGCAATATACTTCATCCGGAAGCATAAACTCAGCCATTTACTGCTTAGATAATAACACTAGTTTACAAATTTTAACATTTATACTTTTGGTTAAACACCTATTTTCTTATTATTCTACTTCCTACTAATGAAAGGCGGTATTCGAAAAAAATCTATCACATCAAAATTTTTTTAAATTCACATTTGAAAGTTGAAAATTGGTCAAAAAGGACATTTTCACAGTCAGATATAACGGTAAAATGATATGTATTTTAACAAAAGAAAAATGCTGTTATATTTTTTAATGTATCTTGTAATATTCATAGATTAAAAAATTACATGAAAGTTATATGAAATTTGTATAAAGTGATTAAAGAAAAAGTTAATTTTTAAATTAATTGTATTTTTTTAGGAGCTTCGAAAAGGGGAAGAGAAGATACAAGTAGCGGTTGAAAGTGGGAGTCAAGGAGAAAAGATCGGAAACTCTGTGTAATAGCTGAGTCTAATTGCGTAGAAAATATAGCTGAGATTGAGAATGTTTGTGATAATGATCTAGGCAGATGGGTAGGACGAACTTCTTTGGTGACTACAAGTTAAAAATTGGATATGTTAAAACGTTGCTGGGTACCATCTAATAATTACAACTGTGTTGAAAATGCCGAAATTGCTAATTTGAAACGAAAATTTAAACATAGTTGGTTGCAGACTTACGCACCTTGGCTAGTATATTCTAAACACCTGTGCTTATATTGTGTACTATTTCCACCAAAAGTAGTAACTGGAGTTTTGGGTTCATTTGTGATTCGATCTTTCTATCGCTTTGTTTTTCGAATGGTGCCTAACTATAAACGCAACTTTTTTTTAAACTAAACGTGAAAAAATTCTTTAAGTTTTTTTCCCGTACTCAGCGGACTTGAATCTATATAAAAATATACATTTTGGTGAAAGTATATAAACCGTGTGAACTAGTGTAATCAATGCAATTGGAGAACTGTAAAATATCTTGGTTGGAATAAACTAACATTCCGATAGCATACACAAAGAAGAACAATGGATAAAATTAACAACAAAAAAAAAAAACTATACATCCCTTTATTAATATTATACATACATAGGACATCAAAACTATGAATAAAATTTTAATAAATTAATAATGTTTAAATCAATATTTATAGCAATTATTATGTGCTAAAAGTCATCGTAATAAACTTCACATTTTAAAAAATAATTAATTAAAAATAATTTTTAATCTTCGTTTAACTTTTACTCCACACAGATTCACAATGATTTACAGATGTCTTCTGTTTCGGATGAAATCAATAGACACACTTGTAAATACGACGATCGGTTGATCTCTCACAAAAATCCACTTGCTTCTGAACTGATTAACCATAATTGTCGAAGACGTCTTAAGAGGCTTCACCCAGCTGATCTCCGCCGTGGACAATATTTGACTTAGTACACTTTAGAATATTAAAAAAATCACAAATCAACGTTTGATTCTTATGTCGTAAGGGTACTTTTGTATTTGATCAGCGTAATAAAATGTAACATAAAAAAATTAAATTTAATTAATTTGTAATTTTAATTAAAGAAATCAAGTATCCCCAGTATAAGAGAGTACATACTTGATTAGCTTCATTAAGTACTGATCTTTGATTATACAATAATTCCAGTATTTGGGTTAAGTTTGTAATAATAATCTATGTATTAATGTAAGGTTTTTGCGTACCATAATTTCCTTATAAAAATAACATATTGTTTAATGTAACAAATAACTATTGTTATGAAATAATCTCCTTAGTTGCTACGTTAGTTTAAGTAACTAAACTCTATAAAAGTGTAAAACAAAGATGCTCAAAGTAAGTAAACAGGACAAACAGTTTTTTAATGTTGTGTTCTCCACAAAATTATTTGTTTTAAATTCTTTTTCTTCTTTCTCGTGATGATTTTTAATTGAATTCATTAAGAAACATTAAAGCAAATATAAAATTGTGAGTTTTAATTCAAAATTAAATATACATATTATTAAATCGTTTTTATTATTGAAAAAGAAGTGTTGAAATTTACTCATTTAAGTGATGAATAGCGCGGAAAAATGATTACAGCAGGATAAAGCAAGAGACACAAAAGCTTTGCTTGCTGCTTCCCAAATCTCAGTTTTGGAATAGCCAGCACTCAGTCCAGACCTGGGTCAATATTTCTCATACAATATACTTGAATGGAAAACAATTGTATAGTTAAAAGGACTTAAAGGAACCTCTTCTTCTGGAATGGACCAAATTTGACATTAGATTGCTAAAAGTGTTGAACAATAAAGGATGCTCAATTTATGTTATCTGATTGTCTTTTAAGAAGTCTTTGCTTTTTGTTTTTTTCTAATTTAATAAACACTGATTTTACCACACTGGCTGGTGGGGATCTATAATATTTACTTTACGTATAAAAGATTTTTTTTTTATTTTTTATAACTCGTAGTTATGGTTCTTCGGTTCCACTTACAAATACTTATATTAGTTAAAACTTATTTAAATTATTATTAAGTTTTCAGAAAACTTTTATTTTTGATTATATTCTATATCTGTGGCAATATGTTAAAGTAGCTTATGTCGAAAATTTAGTAAATTGATTTTGAATGTTATTATTATTAACCCCTTCAAAACACGTATTTTGACAAAAAAAATCGTAATTTTTTTCTGACCACTATTAATTCGCACACCAACGATTTTTTCACAAATCCAATATTCAAACTATTTTGAACAATTACTGGAATAGAAAATTAAATAAAATATATACTTGTTGGAAAGGTTGTAAAATCTTCTTTTATAAAACATTTTAGAAAATACATTTATAATGGTTTTTTTGTTATAATTTTTTTTGTGTAGCAACTTATAAATATAAAATGAAACCAAACAGAAATCACTTTACACAAAATGATCAATATCTCAAAATATAGATTTTCAACATAAGCTACTTTAACATATTGCCACAGGTATATAAAAGAAATCAGCTAAGTGCGAGTCGGACTCGCACACGGAGGGTTCCGTACCATCGCATAAGATTTAACACAATGTACGCAAATTAGTACATCTGTCTGAAGTTATGTAAAATTAATCTGCTTTTGTTTTTGTCGCAAAAGTGAAATATTCAACAGCCTAAAAAAAAAAAATATTAAACAAAAGATTAAATTAAATAACAGTGCTTCTAAAAATGTATATTTTTAAAATTTGTCAATCTACACACAATTGAATTACACACTCTGTGAAAATTCCATCTTTCTACCTATAGCGGTTCATGAGATAGAGCCGGAGTGGGACGGACGGACATCGTAGGCTTAGTAATAGGGTCCCGTTAGCACCCTATGGGTACGGAACCCTAAAAAGTGAATGTATGTGTGTATCAATGGTGTTTCTGGACTCCGAATCCGCTTTATCGATGATGATGAAATGTTCAGAAAAACTCCAAATCTGGGGAATGTTTGAATACAGTTTGGTGTTGATCGGACCACCGGAAAAGGAAGGAATTGATGGATCAAACTTTGCATATAAGCCTCAGAGATATATTTTCAAAACAAACAAGTAGTCTTTGTCAAACTTCTATTATTGAATTTTGAGTCACAACAAAGAAAAAAAAAATATCATTCTTTCTATCATTCCCGTACAAAGCCAATTTTTGACGACGATCTTGACGGGGATTGCTAGTTAAATAATATATAGTTAACTTTTTATATTTTAAAATATGTTGTAAAATTTACTTATTTCGAATACCTTATGAATAATATGGGTCAAATCTTCCTCTTCTTCTTCTCAATATATTGTATCAAAAAAAAATTTGTATATTATTTGTTCTATGTTATGCGATGCCATTCCGTTCATCTGATTGCATTGAAATTTTGTGAATATGTATGATTGGTTGCTCGCTAAAATATAGGATTGTTTTGGTCCCGATTCCCGGGATATTCAAACAACCCCTAAAAGTATACTACAAAAAATTAACTAAACTTAGCACTTTAATTTTCTCAAACTATTCAAACTGTGTTCTTCGTTAATATAAAAAAAAAAAAATCCGGTTGGAAGCTGGGTCAGTACGTAAATAATAATAATATGTAATATCAATCAATTGGGTTTGCCGGTAAACAAAATCATTGGGTTTTGGATGGATAACGCTACTACTGACTAACACTACACACACACACACACACTCACATACACATTTCAGTAAAAGCAAAAGTGAAAGTTTTAACTTCACCAACAAATTTGTTTTAAGCTCTTCTGTTTTTTTGTTCTTCAGTTTTGTCATCTTCAATATATTTGAAGAGTTTTAGTGGTTTACAAATACATTGACATAGTATATATGTATGTGATATACATTTATAGATGTGAGTCTGTTTGTATGAGAAATCAGATGTGATGTGTTTTTACTGTTTGGTGTTGGTCCTGCTAATGCTGATGTGTCGGCTGTGCGTAAACCTCTCACAACACACAAAATTAAATAAAAGAGCGAAAAAATAAAGGAAATGGCAAGAAACAAAGACCAAAAAGAAAAAGAAGTTGAAACCAACATAAGAATAAGAATATGTCGTATCTCTTGTGAGGACCTGCGTACGCGTTCTAGTTACTAAAAAAGCTAAAGACTCAAGAAAGTAAGAAAGCAAGAAGCAACTAAGCAAGTAAGTAAGCAAGCAACGAAGTAAAGTAAAGTCGAAAGCAAACAAGCGGTAAAAAAATCATTGCCTATGCTGTTGCCTTCCGAAGAAGATGCCCGCCTGGATGCCGGTCGTTTTGTTGGTCGGTTGCTCTATTGCTCTTTCAGTGGGTCGGGTCGGGTCGGTCGATTGGGTTGGATTGTTGGTTGGTTGGTTAGTTGGTTTGGATGGGTGGTCGGTCTGCCGGTTTGTCTGTTTGTCTGTCTGTCTGTTTGTCTGTTAGCTAGTCTGTCTGTGTGGAATAATATTTGTTATACAGCAGCAGCAGCAGCAGACTGGCTGCTTGGTTGCTGATTGTCTGTAAATGTGGCTGTGGCTGCAGCTGTGGTAATGGCGGTGGCGGTGTTGGTGGCTGACTGTTTGTATTTTACACATAGAAATAGGAATCGTTCTTCGTTCTTCGTACTTCGTCCTTGTTGCTTTCTTCATTGCGGTTGCTATCATTGTTGCTGCTGCTGCTTCTCTTGCTATTATGCTTTTTACTATTTCAACTCTTGATTGCTTTCGGTTGGACATTATGCTCTGAACTCATTCTGATGCTACTGATGCTATTCCTGTTTTAATTTTACTCTTCTGTTTGTTTTTGTCTGTGCCACCATGCGCTCTTCTACATATTCCTCTTAACTTATTAATATTATGTATTCTTCTTATTTACAGCATAATTTCGTAAGGTGTAATGTTTATCTTTGGGCCATTCTTGTTGTTGTTGTTTTTGTTCGTCTGATTATTGTTGTTTTTTGTTGTGGCTAATTATTAATTTTCGTTTAATGAATTTCCATTAAATTTAGTGAAATTAAAAAAAAAAATTAGGAATTTTTGTATTCTCTTTCACCACTTTCACTTTATAAAAAAATTCAATAAAAATTGAAAAAAATTCAATTCGAAAAAATGCACAAACGGTCACAAAAATTCAACAAAATTAAAAAAAAAAATTAAACAAATAATTTAAAAATATTTACACATTTTTTATTTTTTTTTTTAAATATTTTCTTAGATTAAAAAAAAAAAAATTATTATTAATGCTATCATTTTTTTTTTATTAAAATTTTTAAAATTTAAATTTTCTAATTGATTTTAAAATTAACTTAAAAAAAGTTTCACGCAAAACGCAAACACGATCTCCCTCTCTCTATACCTCACTCCTTTGTTAGCACTTACGGTGTCTTCGTTGGTTTGTATCTTTATCTGTTTGAACTGAAGTTGACACTAACCGTATAAATTTCGATCTATTGTGTGATGACTACAATTGTGCTTAAGTTGGACTGTCTAGTTGGTTTGATTGCTTGGTTGGTTGGTTGTCCGTCTGTTCGTCCAACTCCGGGCGTTGTTATATTTCGAATTGATTTGAATTGAGTTTTTAGAGAAATGCGTTCGGGAAAACGTCCGCTTCGTTCTACAGTATCGCGACGAATGAATGTAAGGAGCTTACGGATTACAGCATCCACTGGCAAGTAAGCTAGCATAGCCGCAGCTCACGTACATTTGCGTACACATCGTGCTGAGAACGTCAGCTTTACTTTTGGCAGTGGCAGTGGCGTCAACGTACGTAAACTTTATCAGTATTATTTTGTGTATCATTCATTATCCCCAATATCAACAACAACAGCAGTAACAACAGCAACAACAACCCCCAACAGCAACCACAGGAATATAAACATCAACCTCAACATGGTCTGTTGTCTCAGCATGTGCTCAGTCAGCATCAGAATCAGCATCAGAAACAGAATCAGAAACAGCATCCATTGACAGAGGCAGAGGCACTGGTACAGGCATCTACAATGACACACACAGAAACAGAGCCAGTGACAGTGAGAGAGACAGAGGCAGTGACTGAGACAGAGACAGAGGCAGTGACTGCGGCAGAGGCAGCGGCAGATGCAGCAGCAGCATTTTGATAATTACTACAATTCATTCTATTTTAGCATACATTAAATTGTCGACTACGGAAGAATGCTCTGTACGTCCATTTTAATATTGGCATCTACAGTGGCATCAGTATCGGCCGGAATCACCATCAGTCACCATCACCAACAGTGGGCATCGACATCAACGCTGACATCGACGTTGACATTGTTTGCTTCGGTCGCGTTGGCGTTGCCACAAAAAGCTTTTTCTGACCCGAAATTTTTGCACTGAATGAGCGAAACATACCACAATAACAAAGCGGCCAACAACAGCATCTTATAAAATTTGTTCACATACTCATACATAAGTACATACATATACATACATATGTATCCAATGATACTTGCACATAGATAAATTCACGTGCATATATACATACATAAATACACATGTAGACATACATATATGTATATATGTGTATGTATGTGTGAATGTACAATAATAGTAGTAAGTATGTACATATGTAGTAAATGAGCTAAAGAGCAAATGAACCTACCCTAACCTACTATAAAATAAGAAGACCGAAAACAAAAGCAACGGAGAATGAAAATGTTGTACACGTATGTAAGTATGTATGTACTTATATAAAAATGTATGTATATGTTTAATAACGAGTGAAACAACCGACTCAGTGAGCGTATTTAGAATAACGAGGAGCGCCTAAGGAAGCTTCCTTTTACGTCCTTATCAGACGCCGCGCCGGACGGAATTGAATACTACCCAAAGCCAAAGATATGGTATAGTATGACGACTCTACTCTCATGTCTTTCCGTTTGTCTCTCTTTATGTCTATGTGTTTCTGCATCTCTTCCTATCTCTGTTCGTCCTTTCGTCTCTTAAATTTTTATTCATTTTCTTTTTCTCGCTATTTGATTGACTGTCTGTTGTTCTTCTTTCATATATAGAATGAATCTTCAACCATTTATTCAGGCGCTCAGCTAAGCTCAGCTCAGCTCATTCGTATATCCCATGCTATGTGATGCGATGTGATGAGATGCCATGTAATGCGATGTCATGCCATATTATATTATTATTATCATCATCAAGAGTTGTCATGGTTTCCTATTATTGTACTATAAATATTCGTAATAGATACATGTGAGTCTCTAAATGAGGCATTTTTATGCCATTGGCGAAATAAAGTGTCATCGTTGTCGCCTTAGTTTCAATTTTAGTTACAATCATCATCATCATCCTTATTTTTATTTTAATTTTCATACACATCTGTGTCCATCCAACATTCTCGTTGTATCCACAAAACTTTTCTACTTATATTGTATAAAAATATAGTAGAAGTATAAGCACATACATAAATACAGACATGCAGACATACATGTGTACGTACATACACACATACTTACGTACACGTAAATACATGTGTGTATCTGTATCTGTTATCTGTATGAGTATGTAGCATTGGTATCTAGTACATTTATGGCCTCGTCATGAATTGGAAAGGTGTTAACTAACCAACCAGCCAACCAATCAACTTATGCAAGTCAACTAGAAATAGTGGGTGTATGTATGTGTAGGACGTTTCCAATAAAATCCAATCTATGTGTGTTCATTTCATGTCACTTATTCATTCAATCATTCATCTATCTATTCAACTATACTATGTACATACAAATATCTAGCATCTTCCATCTATCCAATTATCCTTTTGCCCTCCAGTTCATTTGCTTATTCCATCATACTTACTCTATGTAAATTGATATGTTGTTGTTCATTGTTTTCGTTTTCGTTTTTGTTTTTGTTACTGTTTTTCTTTTTGTTTCTGTTTTTGTATCTGTTTTTATTTCTTGTAAATAAGTTCGATGAATATGTGGATGGATAAATGGATACATAGATGAATGGGTGACTGGGTGATTGGATGTGGAAATGTGTACATAGATACATATCAGTATCTGTATCTGTGTGAGTGTGTAAGTGAATGTCAATGTTTGTTTGCGGTCAGGCGTGTACTTGTACTTGTACATATATGCATCTGTATGCGATAATAGCAGAGAAGCTGACAATAAACATAGCTGCCAGCAGCAGCAGCAATATCAGCAGCAACATCAGCAGCAGTAGAATCAATTTTGATGTCGTTGTCGTCGTAAGCGGCATCCATCATACTGTCTCAATTATACAATATTATATGTGTGAGTAAGACGATACGGCTCGATTCGATGTGATTCGATACTAATAATGAAATTGTCTGTTTCTCGTTCCGTAACAATCAGTTCATTGGTTCAATGGTTTATCGTTCGTTGTTACTTAGATACCTTGCTACCCACTTTTACTTCACATTAGTAGTAGTTGTAGGTCACTTTGTCATTATATCATAATTGTAACATTTAACATACTTACAAAGTCATGCAGTCATGGAGATCCCATTGATTACTACAATACATACATACGTATATGAGTCAATAATATACAAATTATTTCAATTATCAGAAGAATCGATCAGTTTCTTTATGTGTATCTATGCTTATTTGTCCTTATACGTATATATTTAGTTTTAAATATATAAAAAAAAATCAGGCAAGTGTGAGTCGGACTCGCACACGGAGGGTTCCGTGCCATCGTACAAGATTTTTTGCTTAAAATATTAAATTATGTTTACATTTAATAGCCTAAAAGTATACTACAATTAACAGCTCAAAGTATACTACAAAAAACAAAAAATTGTTACACAAAAGGTTAAATTAAAGAACAATGCTTCTAAAAATGTATATTTTTAGTATTCGTCGTGCTACACACAAGTGAATGACACACTTTGTGAAAATTTCAAATCTCTACCTATTACGGTTCATGAGATAGAGCAGAAGACGGACGGACGGACGGACATTGTAAGCTTAGTAATAGTGTCCCGTTAGTTCCCTATGGGTACGGAACCCTAAAAAAGACTAACTTTGGCTATGCCGAAGTTGTAATACTCTTCACACCCCAGCTAGTGGTCCAAATTTTAGTTCAATAAGTTAAAAAACAAAAAACTTTTTCTAATAAGAACATTAATTTAAAAGGAGGATTGTATGATTCGTGATACGGCTGATTCACGAACTTGATAGGCGTTTGGTAAAAATAAACCGATGTACAAAATTTTAGCTCTCTAGCTCAAAAACTGAAGGACTTGGAGTGCGAACAGACGGAGAGACGGACAGACGGACATGGCTAAATCAACTCGTCTCATAAAGCTGATCGCAAATATGTATACTTTATGTGGTCAGCGATGTCTCCTTCTGTGTGTTACAAACTTCATGACAAACTTATAATACTATTCACTCCCGTGGAGAGTATAAAAACTGCTAGTATCGAATTTAGGACAAATTTTCTTTCAGTTATTACTTACTAAGTATTATCTTAAAACTGATTCTGATCTGGAACAGGTATCTTTCATAATATCCACATATGAACAGGTATCCTTCATAGTATTCATTTAAAATGTAATTAAAATTTCTTGAATTCATTGATATATGTATGTAAATGAAGATATTTAAACTTTACTACGGCATAAAAGTATCCATTAACTGAGCCAACATTGAGTTGAGTTTATATACCTGTAAGTAAGTTTAAGTATTGTAAATATTTGTGTTCCTAAAGTTAAACTTCATAAATCCATTAAATTTAGCATGTGAAGGATAACAAATAAAATTACGTAATATACGTAATGTTATTAATCTGTTTTCATCCTTATACAACATTTATTTGATATACAGAAAGTGTAAATTCACATTTGATATAAAAGTATGTAAGTACTTACGTGATGATGGAAATATTAATGATAATTGAGAGAGCAACGGTGAAATGGGAAAGTGGACATGATGCCTAGAATACCATTCGTATAATTAATGCTATCTCATTGAATAGCATTTACTTATTTTTTTTTTTTGTTAAACTTTCAAGTACTTATGCAAATGTATCTACGTATATTTCTGCAGCTGCTGCTGTTATTCTTTGGTAATCATGGCTTTGTATAGCATCACATCATATCTCATCACATCACAACACATCACTTCACAATACATTACATTACATCACATGAAATCATATAACATCAAATCAGATCACATCTTATATTATCTTATCACAACAGAACAGAACAGAACAGAACAGAACAGAACAGAACAGAACAGAACAGAACAGAACAGAACAGAACACATGGCATCGCATCGTATCGCATCGCATTGAATTGAATTGTATATCATTGTTAGACATTATTATTTGTTAATGCCAAATGCTGTTGGCATTAGGAATAAGACATAATAAAATACAACAATAAAGAAACATGGAAACAAATCACTTACTTTTAAATTACTTACATATCATCATCATCATCATCTTCATCTTCATTTTTATAATCAAGATGATGCTTGAGAATGCTACCTACGAGTGGTATTAAATCCTTCACAGCATTAAAACACAAATACAAACAGTAATAGATATAAAAATAAAAACAAAAAACAAAAACAAGAATAATGTACATTACAACATTGTGCACGTTGAGATACCTCGGTAAGTACATAAATTTCTACCATATTTCTTTTTTAATATTTATTCAAGGTTTACTGTTTATTTATTTCAACTTCAAGATGAAATCAGTACTAAGCCGTTTGGGGATACAAATTATAAACAGCTGTCTATATCTGTCTATTACTAAGTATATTTGTATCTGTATTTGTCTTAGTAGCTGATATCTGTCTATTTTAGTTACTTTATTATTAATTCATTTGTTCATTCGTTCAGTCAGACAGTCAGTCATTCAGTCATTCAGTTATTCACTCATTCAATCATTTACTTAATATTATTCATGTTAAACACTATCAGGCAGAGTCATCCAGGCTGACAGGCAGTCATTCAGACATCAATGATTGTTCATCGTCACAGCAATTGCCAATGCGTCGCCAGCTATTCTTATTGTTCATCATCATTATCATCATCATCGCCATCATTATCACAAGGTTATAATCATCGTCGCTGTCGTCTTTAGAGTCGTCATCGTCATACCCATCTTCATCATCGTTATCCACGTCATTGTCGTCGTCAACTGGGATTATCAATGAAAAGCGCGCGCCATTGATGAAAAGGAAAACGCACCGCAGCTTTTACTCAATAAACCAAAGTAAAGCTAAAACAAGAATTAACGAAAGGATAGGAAATGAAATGAATGGAAAGGAAAAGTGGAAAGAGCGGAAATGAGAGCAGCTTACTTCACTAACACACAAATATACGAATAAATAAACGAAGGAACGAACGTACGAACGAACGAACGAACGAAGGAACGAACGAACGAACGATTGAATGAATCAATGAACTTACGAAAGGATGAGTTAGTGAATGAAAGAATTTCTCATTCAGGAAATAATGAAAGAAGAAAATAATTTGATATTAAGATACATATACTACATACTTACGTGTATTCTTAGAAAATTATTGTATCAATATTGTAGAGTTCAAAGAACCATCAATTCACACATTCATCAATCTGTCTATTTGTGTAATGCACCTATCTATGTATCTATTCTTTCAATGTTATGAAATTAAGACAATATATAATTTATTTTTGTATCTCATTGATTATATCTTTTAATCTTTTATAACTCACTCACCCCTTAATAACTTTCACTAGCACACTGAGTCATTTTCTCTCTTATCTTGTATAGCATACAATAAGAATATTTCTCTTATTATATAATTTAATGAATAACAAAGCACGTTTCACTTCAATTCAATCTAATGTTTTTGTTTTTGCTTCCATTATACGAGTATTTTATTATATTGTATTGTAACCATAGATACCATTTATATTTGTACTTGAATTTCTTATTTACTGTTTACCTTAATCCCATCATCATCATCATAATCACGACGTAACACCATTGCCGTCTTTATCATTATCCCCTTCATCCTTTGCTTTTGTAAGCAACGTGATAAAGTACATATCACAGAATTCCTGTGATATTCCATAATTATTGTAAATATTATTTAAAATATACAGATATGCTCACACAATTAAGAGATAAGTATGATATGGTACGTATACGTACATTCATTTAAATGGTTTTTTTATACTCTTCATGTAGTGAATAGTACATATTATAAGTTTGTCATGAAGTTTGTAACACACAGAAGGAGACATCGGAGACCCCATAAAGTATATATATTCTTGATCTGGGCGACGAGACGAGTTGATCTAGCCATGTCCGTCTTTCTGTCTGTATGTATGCAAACTAGTCCCTCAGTTTTTGAGCTAGAGACCTGACCACGAAGTTATATTTTTACCATACGCAGTACATTTGTCGGAATCAAACTTTTTTCTTTTTTGTACTATGGAACTGAAATTTGGACAATATAAGTGCCTCATCTATATCCATCAAGACCCTTGGACTAATAGCAGGAGCGTGAAGAGTATTACAACTTCGGCATAGGCAAAGTTAGTTAATTTTTATATTTTTATTTTTTGTGATTATTTCTTGCAATTCTGCTATGTAAGTATGTAGTTGTATTTACAGTAAAAAGTTTAAGTAAGGAATTTCATTTTTCTCTAGAAAAATGCAAAAACTTTTAATAAGGTGATATACGTGTTTTTACTGCTTATACAAAATAAGTACTATCTACGTGTATCTACGATTTTTTGACAAATCCAATTTTCAAACTATTTTAAACAATTATTGGAATAAATAAACTGAATAAAATTTAAACTTGTTGGAAAGTTAGTGAAATCTTCTTTTATAAAAAAATTTTATAAAATTTATTGAGCATATTTTTTTTTATTATAATTTGTTTTGTGTTGCAATTTATTAAATGAACAGAAATCACTTTACACAAAATGATCAATATCTCAAAACATAGATTTTCAGCATAACCTACTTTGACTTGTTGACATAGATCCTCTATTTATTTATTTCCCGCCAAATTAGACAAAATCATTGTTTTTCAGGAGGAAACAAATCTGCTGAAAAATACTGTGGAACTTGTGAGACTCCTGGAGTTACGTTCTGCGAATGTACAAATTCAAATCAATGAATATGGAAAACTTATGAGCTGCGCTGATATTGCGGCAGATGTGCTTGACCTTCCTTTTGACATTGAACTGAGCGTGAAGTTATCCTTTTTGCGTAAATCTCACTATAGAAATTACAAACGAATGTTTGAAAAACTCCTTGATCTAAGCAAAATTGTAGGCATCAATGATATATGCATACAACTTAACATCAATGAAGTGGCCAAAAAAACTGAGGAAATACTTGATGAGTTTAAAAAGATCGTGGTAGGTGATGATCACGACATAGATGCAGCAGATCCTCAATATGCAGCCATGGCTGTGTTTCATGCATGCAAACTACTAAAGAAGGAGGTACCAAAAGTGAAATTGCTACCCTTCAGTAATCTGCGACCAACTCAATGGCAGAACGTGGAGCTGCGATGCGAGAATAAGTTGGCCAAGTATAATACTATAAAGATACCATGGATAAACCAATGCAAAGAATTTTAACAGATAAACTCTTCGATGCTGTTTTTACACCAAATAAATCTACAAATCTTAAATGCAAACACAATAGAAGTGGCTGAAGATTATGATAAACAATCTCAAGAAATACAACTTTCCACACATTTATCGTACTTGGTATTTATACATTGCATGTATTTTCACATAGAAATTCCGAAACCCAGTTATTGACTATAACACCGAATATTTTTGAGCACCTCAAGGAAACGATTTGATTTAACCATGTCTGACCACTAGGGTGCGAACCTTCCATACAAACCTAAGTATATTCAAATTCATGTTATGTATTAAGTAGTATTATATAGACACTATTAGAGTCTGACCCGTATCCACCAAACATATATATTTCATTAGCCTAGGGTTACCAGGAGGGGTACAGAATACAGTGATGCTACGCATAAGTAAACAATAATATAATAATTCTGTATACTCAAAACATCTTCTAAGACCATTTCAGACAATAGTAGTCGTTGGCCGAAGGTGCTAAGGCGTCGGTTGAGTATATGCACAATAATGCGTACGTGAGATCACGTCATAGGTTCTGATACCCAGATATTTTTTACAAGTCATTTTTTTTTATTGCTATTTATAATGTTTTTTTTTTAAACATTGACACATAAAATAGAAACTTACAATTACACAATAAGAAGATATAAAAGTTCCGTGAAGAGTATTACAACTTCGGCATATCCAAAGTTAGTCTTTTTTTTATATTTATACTCTTCACGGAAGTGAATAGTATTATAAGTTTGTAATGAAGTTTGTAACACACAGAAGGAGACATCGCAGACCACATAAAGTATATATATTTGTGATTAGCTCGATAAGACGAGTTGATCTAGCCATGTCCGTCTGTCCGTCTCTCCGTCTGTTCGCACTCCTAGTCCTTCAGTTTTTGAGCTAGAGAGCTGAAATTTTGTACATAGGTTTCTTTCTAGGGTTCCGTACCCATAGGGAGCTAACGGGACCCTATTACTAAGTTTACGATGTCCGTCCGTCCGTCTCCTGCTCTATCTCATGAACTGTAATAGGTAGAGAGTTGAAATTTTCACAGAGTGTGTAATTCACTTGTGTGTAGAACAACAAATACTAAAAATTTTTAGAAGCATTGTTCTTTAATTTAACCTTTTGTTTAACAATTTTTTTGTTTTTGTAGTATATTTTATAGCTGTAATTGTAGTATACTTTTGGGCTGTTAAATATGAACATAATTTAATATTTTAAGCAAAAAATCTTGTACGATGGCACGGAACCCTCCGTGTGCGAGTCCGACTCACACTTGACTGATTTTTATTTTATATTTTTTATATTTTTTTTCTTATAAAACCAACAATATTAGTTAAAAATAATGATAAAAAGACTACGTAAATCAAAAAGAGTAATCGTATCTTTTCCTACTTCCTTTTGAAATCCTGTTCAGCCTTTCTCTATTATGCCTTCTATTCGGTTCATCTCTCTTCATTATCCAGCAGTAATCTGCCATCATTTTTGCGCCCCACCTTCCTTGGTATCTATTCTCCATAACCTTAATATCTTGGTGGAAGCGCTCACCTTGTTCTTCACTTACAGCACCAAGATTATCAGGAAAGAAGTCAATATGAGAATGCAGAAAATGTAGCTTTATACTCATATTACGACCCAGTTTATGGAAGTTGCCACATGGCAAAAATCATTTTTAAACATTAATGTCATAAAATTATTTATCCAATAAAGCCAGTTTAGTTAATATTAAAAGTATTTTTATTTATTTTATTTTAATTTAAAATTGTGTAACTTTAAAAATATTAAGTAAAATAAGAAAAGTAATTTTTTCAGAAAATTGACGTAATGGAATTTTTTAATTATTTTTTTTGGTAACTTAGTACCTAATATCTATCAGAATTGGTAATTAGTTTTTTAAGGGGAATGCCATCATCGACCTGTGTTTTATGTTTATTCATGTTTAATTTTTAATTTAAAATGTCTAATTAAATTTTGTTTTCGGCTAGAAATCTTGCTTCGGTTTCATTGATACTAATATTCTATTAAGTGAACATTTGACCATCGACTACTCTCAAAAATTCACTCTTGACATGATAATAACCCAAACAATGTTCTCAACTTGTAAAATCTTGTCAGAAAAACAATCCATCAAGGGTTTAAAGTGGCCACTGCTAAGTACCGACTTAAATCCAATAGAAAACTTGAGGGGGATAAACAAAGCGAGTCGTAGCAGTTTGAAACCCAGTGAATAAATCAGCTTTGTGGAAAGTTATTCAATGATTGGAATTACACGTGGACCAGTGCTTCACGGTTATACGGTTATAAAATAAATATGTTATTCATCTAATATGTTTTTTTGCTGTGAAAAAGGAAATTATTTATTTCAACTTTTTAGCGTAAAATAAATACATACTTAAATACATATATAGCAGGATTAAAAATCAGTAAGAAAAAATTTTTGATAATTTGAAAAACATTCTCTGGTTCCCTCTCCTTTGGGAGAGTTGCAAATAAATAATACAGTTATAGAAAAAAGGAAGAGAAAGGAGACTTAAATAAATACAAACATATATACATATGACTTAATTGCTTGCGGGCACATTTGTACTTAATAAGGCTTAGTGTAACGCATTTATTTATAAGTACGTAGGTTTCGTTAAATGAAAATCCATTAATGGATCACAACAATTTGTTAATCGCTTGCCACTATGAAGTACTTAACTCTTATTACAAAACTCGCTGAACTCAACAAACAATCTGTTCAACAAACTGTGCGCTCAAGTGATTCATGATTCATTATTATTATGAAAGTACCATGATATTTTCTTTGAATTTTTCTATTATTACAAGAATAAAATTAAGTTAAAAACCCCCACATTTGTTATTATGGCATCAACTAAACCCATGCTTTCCTTAAACGGGTTCGCTCCTTTAGTATATTCAACTTTCAATACAATATAGTTCTTGTCTCATGAACAACTCATTGTCTATCTATCTGCTTGTTTGTCTGTGTTTCTGACCAACTGTGAGTAGGAGTAGTATTTTCTTCTCTCAGCTTAACTTATCGCGTTGCATTGCTTTTCACCTCACTACACCACTCCACCCCACTCCAACCCTCATCATCTCATCAGTTATCTGTGAGTATCCTGGTTACTTGGTTTTTCGTTTTTCTAATTTTTGTTTTTGTTTCTCTCTTAGTTTTTATGCCATTAGTTTATTTTATACTCATATTATTTTATTGCAACTCAAGTGGGGTTGTTTACGTGCGTAGTACAGCTAATGGAAAAATTGTACTTCAAGGCAAAAAGGAATTATGGGATTTTTTTCTGTTATTATTATTACGAGTATTTTGTTCTTCGTTAGAATTTTGCAAAGCTTCATTACTAATGTATTTATAGAATTTCAATATGATGACCATTAGATAGGATTGAATAGAATACCAAGAACAGGTTGGATGAAATTAACATTATACTTATTAAGATTAAAACTTTTGCAACATCAATTAGTTTTAATTGAGTTTTAACAGATTGTGCAACTAAAAGTCAATCATTTTATATTCTTTCATTATATTTTTGTAATAAAATGCAAGCAACACTATAATAATAATTAGGATAAGTTGTAATATTATCTATAAGAAAATAATAAAAATTAATAATTATTCTTCTCAACTTTGCAACTTTATTGGCTCACGGAGTGAATAGCGATGTAGTGATTTCAATTTTTTCCAATATAAAACCTGAAATTTATACTCATAATAATAACGTATAATAATGATATTCATTCTTCCATAATTAAGTGTGTTTTACAACATTTATTTTAAAACATACGTATATCGTCGTCACATGCTAATCTTAAATCTAATCAGATAATTAACACATCTCAGTTTTATTTAAATTTATAATAATAAAAAGAAGAAAACAAAAAACAACAAAACAATTTCTAGATATACAGACACGTACCACATATACCAATTAAATCATATACAGATCAGATCAGAAAGTTGAATTTAAGGTTTTAACATACATAAACATACTATATTCCACCCCACCCTGATTTTTGTAGGTACAGTTTCCAACATTAAACACACAATAAATACTATACTATATTTAATATACGAGTATTCTATATTGTATATAATATTTTCTCTTATGTTTTCCATTGTACTATAACTTTTACTAACTGATTTTGATCAAAATTTGTTTATTTATTTATTTGAAATGGCATTGACAAAGAAACTGTCAGCTTAAAAACAAACATAAATGTAACAATTAACACTTAAAAGTAAGACAAAAATATAAATTTAAGTGAACTTAAACTAAAATAAATTAATTACAAAAAAAAAAAACAAAAAAAAAACAAAAAAAAACAATAAATAGGAAAAAAAAACATGAAAATAAATAAGGATAATATGATATGACGCGATGGGGGAAATTTATTTGCAAATAGTAGCGAGCTATGCCCCTACTCACAGCTATGTGTGGTCAGAGACATATGAATTTATAAACTACAATAATGCAGATGATAAAGGTGACTCAAATCAGTGACATCCAGTTCATCCAGCCTAAAGTGTGATCAGGAGTCCCGTAGGCAGCGTATGACGATGGTATTAATCGATGATGGCGATATCTCGGGTGAGAGAACGTGATAGAATTTATTATATGACGTGCATAAAACTCGGAAAGGATCGTGAAGGGCAAGTTAGAAGTGCATCTATTCACTCTAAAGGGACAAAATTTCTGGTAGCACGACTAGGGACACAAAAGTTTAACTGATTCAATAGCTCAGGAGAATCAATTTCCCCAACTATAAGCTTATGAAGAAAACTAATCCCAAGAGCTATCCTACGTTGCAACAAAGATGGAAGACTAATAAGAAGGAGCCTATCAGAGTAAGATGGCAAACGCGAATTAGGATTCCAGTTAAGGCCACGAAGGGCAAACAGGAGGAATTGTTTCTGTACAGACTCAATTCGAACTTGATTATTTATATATTGCAGTGACCAAATGCAAGAGCAATACTCGAGGAGTGGACGCACAAGAGATATAAAAAGAGTCTTTGTGGTTAAAGGGTCATTAAATTCAATAGACCATCGTTTAATGAAACCAAAAACACTCTTCGCTTTTTTTACGATAGAAGAGATATGTTGGTTAAAACACAGCTTGGGATCAAACTGGACACCGAGGTCATTAAAAGTAGAGACACGCTCGAGTTGGACGTATTCAATCGTGTATGTAAGCAAATGAGGTTTACACCGATGATACGTCATGAACTTACATTTGGAGATATTTAGATATAAACACCAAGAATGTAAAGAATCAAGATCCTCTTGGAGTCTGAGATGGAAGGCAACATCATTAAATGAAAGGCACAATTTTACATCATCAGCGTACATGAGGACACGAGAATGTGAGATGAAGAAAGGGAGATCATTTACAAACAGGTTAAACAATAATGGGTCTAGATGGCTCCCTTGAGGAACTCCAGAAGTGACAAAGACTGGACCAGAAAGAGTGGAATTAAATAACACTCGCTGAAGATGTAAACTCAAGCAAGTTTGTAGCATTTTTTCAAACAATTTTGGGATTGCAGAAAGTTTAATCAGACTACATTATAGTAAAGCACACTACTTACAAAACAATATCATATATGTCAGTGGATTTTAAAAATTCAATTATTCTTCAGTTAGATAGATTTACATATACTTACTTAAAAAAAAATTTTTAGTCATTAGTATGATAAGTAAAATACTTTTAGATATAAACATCGGATAAACTAATATAGTAGGCTACAACTAGAACTTCAGATAATCGTATGTTTAAACTTTCAAGAATGATACCAAAGCTTAGGTAAACCCCAATTTACATGCTTATTTGTTTTCTTAACCTTCTTCAATCAAATACAATTTGTTTTTTTGTTTTATAGTGTAATATTCTTCCTTCTGCCAGTGCATAATTAGTCATTTTTATTAGCCATAAAGTTCAAAAATAAAAGTTTTTCGAATGCTTGATATCTCAGTCGATATTGAAATGTCAACCAACAATTTTCTTTTCTTTTGTCATCCTTTCAAGCTGAAGCTGTCGTATTTACGTAATACTGAATTAATGATTTATTGAAACGAATGGAATGGATAAAAAAGCTCAAGGTATTTCAATGAGTATTGTGTAGATTATTTACTGCACATATACAGTTTGTTTTATGATTGTTTTAGTGTGTTGTCGATGTGGTGTCTTTTAAGTAAAACCCTTACCTTTAGTTAGTACCTTTGTAGAGCAGAACTAGTGAATACATTTAAATCAAGTACAGTTGTTAATGTCGGACGACATTTCAATGTGGGTGAGATATTATTCATAACTTGTGCACATAGTAATTGCAAAATTTTAAAATAAAATTAATTGTTGCAGATAATCTTAAGTTGCGACATAGAGAAATTCTTGAAGTTTGTATGGGAAACGTCCCACTTAGACTTATTAAATCAGGTATAAAAAGGAAATTCATCACTTTCAATGTTATACTATAAAGTTGTTTGAATGAAATAGGCATATGAATAGATTTGCATTGTTGCATGTGAAACTATCGATCTATTTTAATGAACATGTCAATATGAAAATATCTAAAACTAATAGGACTTACAACGCCTTGAAGTAGATGTTCTAATCAAAATTAGTAAACAGCAGGGACAAAGTCGTTATAAACAATCGGTGATAAGATCAATCATGACATATGGTTATTAGATATGGTATAACCTGTCCACCCTCATATATGGAAAAGCTTAGAAAAGTAAAAAAAAAATAAGAAGTTGTACATAGGGTATATACATGTCTTCATGTAGCAACTACTACGTTAAATTTGTGCATAACTGTCAATGTCACACAAATATATATCTTCATAATCAATATGATTAGAAAGCATAACTGTCTTTGTCTCGACAATTCAACAAGAGTGATGAATACTTTGAAACTGCTAACTTAAATAAATTTACACCACCAGAAATACTCTTATATATGGGCTCATTCAAAATGAATATGGAGTACCTATTATATATCATATAAATATATATGTATGGAGAAGAGCAAATAAAAAGAAACTTAAAAATGGAAGTTAAATTACAGAATTGGCAATTCAGTGTCAATTAGGGTGCATGAATTAACTCAAAGCGGTATTTGAGTTACTCATGTCAAAAATGAGTGAATGAGTTTTTGGTACCGGCTGAGTGAGAACTCATACAGTAGTATCCGAAAGCAAACGTATTGAATGGATACTTGCGGAGCACAGTATAGTGCGACACTCTATTTTGATGTGTTAAAAAAACTCGTGTCACTCAGTGTGACAAAGAAGAACAGAATTTTTTTTTCCAGTATACACATTTTATATGTATGAGTATTTTCTGTTGCTATTTATGTGCAGCAAAACTGGACAAATGAGCGATGATCATGTACGAGTATGTATCGAAACAGAATGAGCAAAATAAATTCAGCTACTGCTCATACACTGAGTTACTGAGGTATATTCGATTTCTTTTCAATTATTGTTTTGTTCTATTAACGATTTACTTACTCGGTTGAATGCTCGCATAATTCATAAAATTTTCTCTGGAACAAAAACAACCAGTTTTTGTTGTATGCCCCACACAAGTTTTTGAGTGTTAAATAAAAACATCAATGCATCGAATAGAAAAATTCTTTGTCAAAACATTAAATCAAACCGATGTATCGTACTGTAAACATCGCATGGAGCTCATTCAAAATTCTTTGTCATTACAATGAACTGCTTCATTATACATGAGCGTCTATCCTTGGTAAGGATATTCACTAAACATCAATGTATCGACTCCATGCGATGTTTACAGTACGATAATCATGAAACAAAAAACATAAAACAATACAAAACAGTGCTGTTGGGCCTAGACAAAGTAACAAAGTTGCAGATTAAAACATGCTTATTGACAACGATCGATTTCAAATGCATGGCAGTTAACTGTGGAAAGGAAAACTTTAGGTGGACTTGGTATTCTTCTATACAGAGTATATGTAAGTACTTTGAGAACACATCGATCACGTTATAAGAATTAAAGAAAAATTTTTCTTGCTGCATCAATCACGACAAAGTGCAATGGGAATATAAAACTAAATCTCCCAACAAATGAGAACAATACTAAAATTGTCAGCATTTTGAAGAATGTTTCTTTTTAAATAATAACTTAAGGATTTGTTTAATATTTAGTATTTGCAAATCTCTTACTTATAAAATTTAGTGTTGTGTTTGTTCGTATGTCATGTGCTGCCATACCGTTCATCTGATCGCATTAAATTTTTGTGAATATGTATGAATGGTTTCCGGCTTGAACATAGGATAGCTTTGGTCGCGATATGTGTTTCCGTTCCCATGATCAGAGATATTCAAACAATCCATAAAAGTATACTACAAGTTGTATTCTTTGTTGATACTCAAACTGTACCAGAGGGAATATTGTCATACAAGGAAAGGCAACATATCGCTCGGATGCAACCTATGCGAAGCCGGGTCTGGTACCCTAGTGTATTATAAAAAAAACTCTTTCGGATGTGGATAAATTTGTATGGAAAGTACTTAAAGGCTTGGTGCAATCAATAGGAAGAAATTAAATTGGAAACGTGTAGGAATTCGTATTACCATGTTATATGTATGTGCCAAATGACAATGCTGTTGCTTTATTTATGGAGTTTATGCCAAACAAAAATTACGATTCCAATCATTATACAGTGGTAGATAGAAGAAATTGATACAGAAACAGATACCAAACAAATACCAATATTATATACATTGCATATCTGTAATACTCGTATTGTTGTTATTTGTCTCTAATGCTAAATACTTCTAAGTAGTATATAAAGTTACGCAATGTGCGCGTTTCATATGCCAATATCATATGAAAAATACACTAACCAGCACTTATGTACTTGTCCTATATGTATATAATTGGGAAATTTCTTTCCATTGTACTACTTACTAGTATTAGACCAGGTTTTATCAAATCAGATCAGATCAATTATTGAATTATAATTAGTATTTTGAAAGATAAAATTTTTTAAGTGGATATTGCCATGATTTCATTTTATTCTAATTAAGTAGATTGAAAATATGAATATTCTAATATTTAAATTGTTTTTAACTTTGTTAGGTTGTCGGCAATAAATTTGGTCAAATGGATTGTTTCTTTGGTTACTATAGGGGTCTCTTTTTTGATCATATTTTCTTTTTAGGTTTTGTATTATAGTTTTATCATTTGGTACTGAACACATTCTCACACATTTACACCTACCTATGTATCTATGTACTTATATGCTTAAACACGAACACATTCACTTCATTTTACTAAGTATTGGTGTATAAATGTAACCGTATATCGTCTGGGAGTCATGCTCACGTTTTCGATTTTAGTAATCAGTAATTCCCAACCCCCCACCGGCCCCATAATTGGCATGGCGTAGACTAAGAAATGATCCAATAGTCCATCATCATTCCAAAATGTAGAAGAGCCAATAGCCGAGATTGAATGCAAAAAAACTAATGGGAAATATCATACGTGAGTATTTGTCGATAATATTGACGTCCTTAATTTTTGGTATGGTCGCCTTAATAGCCGATGCGCCCTTTTTGAGGGCATGCAACATTCGTGGACGACCTGGGGCCCCTAATAAAATTTGGAAGAAATAAGAAAATTAATTCATATGATTATCGAATGAATGAATGACAGAAAGAATTATACATATTTTTTGGAATCATAAGTGAAAATTCAGTCTTACCACGTTGACCTCTATATCGCAAATTGGTGCGACTTGTGCCATAGTTACGTGTTATGCGAAAACTAGGCGGAAATTTCGCCAAATCCATAGTCTCGGTGCCAATTGAACCAAGTGTCGCATTGTAGTTACCCTTGCGCAATGAAGGAATAGGACTCATGCGAACATCCTGTAATTCGATAATATCTTCTGTTGTTGAACACGTTTCGGATTTCTCACTTTTTCCTTAAAATCAAATAAAATCAAAATAGTTTTTATTCGGATTCATATCGGATTCAATTGCAATGTGTATTATTTACCAATTTTTCTGCCATCGCAGTCCTTAAGTTTTTTGACCTTTTTTTTTGCCCGTTTGCCCCAATAGGTGTAATTGACAGCCGCATACTCAAGCAGAGCGGCAAACACAAATACAAAACACATGACCAGGTATATGTCAATGGCCTTGACATAAGATATCCGTGGCAAGGAACTACGCACACCAGTGCTAATCGTTGTCATTGTCAGTACCGTTGTGATGCCTATAAATGAATAACAATCAAACAGAATCAATTAATCAATCAGTGAATCAAATTGGTTGATAGTTATAAATTCAGAACTTAGAATTACCCAATGCTACACGTGCACTGGTCGCCTCGTGATTAATCCAAAACGAGACCCATGATAACATCACGATCAATATGCTTGGCAGATAGGTCTGAAAGACAAAGTAGCCAATGTTGCGTTGCAACTTAAATGAGAGCGACAAACGCTGATAGACACCAGTAGCAAGTCGCTCCTTGCGATCGTTGGTCTCATAGCCAATGATCGTGAATTGTGGCAGTTCAGCATCTTCAACGCCACGTACTGGTGTCGGTTTCCAGTACATGACAACATCGCTAACGGTGTACCCATCTTCAAGCAACAAGAACGAAACAAAAAAAAAAAACAAAAAAATGTATAATCCTTTGTAGTACTAAATTCATTTCTTCATTCTTTTTGATTTGATTTGTTGACACATGTAGAAAATTCTTACAACTTTCGATTTCGACCGTGCAATTCTGTGAGTCGAGCGGATAATAATGCAAATCCATCATGCAAGCGAGTGTTGTGGTGAAGCGCATACCATAGGTGACAGCGCCATCGCCACCAAGACGCACCAATTTGTTGCGTTCGGTGACATCGTGCAGGAAACTAAAAATTAACTATTAGTAATACTAAGTTGTTGTCAATCAGTAATAGATAGTGGACCTGTTTTTATCATTGGCGAAAAATGTATCTGGCACCCAAATTTTTTCCGCAAAATCACCAGAGAGTGTTAGAACATCATTGACCCCATCATCTTCGGCATCATCATCATAATAGGGTCCATAGACATTAAATGCAAGTCGTTCATCACGCCAATATTGATTCAGATACATTGTTATTGTATAATCCTATATGATAAAACATGGATAGAATAGGATAGAATAAGTAGTAATATGTTCATTGTTATGATTTTATTTTTATAATAAATTGTATTGTATTAAACTTACCATATTTACTTCGGAAATTGCATCGAAGCTGGCTATTGTCAAATCCATGCCAACGTGCAAAGGTTCACCTAAAATATGTGTATAATATATACATACATCAATTAATCATGTATTCAATATTTAAAATTTATTTTAAATTTTTTGTATTTTGTGTGCACAAGAAAGTTTTAAATGATTTCCTCAAACTCTCTTAATGCACTATGAACCGTTTATTTTGAAAGTGGCATAAATCACATTTTCATTTTAATGATAACATTAGTTACAAATTAACGGTATCTTTCATTTAAAACAATTTTTTTTTTTTTTTATTTAATAGGAATCAATACATTGAAAATTTATTGAGTTTTTGTTCGAGGCTAATTTTGCTAGTTCACAAATCTGTTTATTTTGAAAGTGGCGTAAGTCGCTCTACTTAGGAAATTAATTACGTGAATTAATGAAAAAAAACATATTTCACTTCTTTATAATAATCATTCAAAACGCATATTTCAATTATTACGAAATCGCTCGGACAGAGAATTAGGAAATTGCGTTGGCTCCTTAAATATATGAATAAATTGTCTTTGAAAAATGAGGAACACATCTACAAAGCAATAATTGCTCCTACTTGGCGATACGGATTGCAGATGTACTGCATAGCAGCGAAATCAAATATCTCAAAGGTCAGTGTACTGCAGGCCAAGACATTGCATATGATTTCCGGAGCTCCGTGGTTCAAGCGAACGGCGGACCTTGAGAACGATCTAAAAATCCCGAAAATTGATGATGTGATTAATCGTCAGGACTTAAAGTATATAGGGCGGTTGAAAAATCATCCAAATAGATTAGCCAGGCGCCTCTTAAAGTGACGAAGAATGGAAGAGTCAGAGTGGCGAGACGGTTGAGAAGATCGCATCCTGTCGACCACTATATTAGATTTTATTAATGTTTTCATTGTTCAATCTCACTTACTAAGTTTAGATCCAAAATTCATGTTCTTATTACAAAAACTATTTTTTTTTTTTGGAATATTGACTTGAAATTTGGACACCATAAATGTCTGACCCATATCCACAAGCCATGAAAATTTGAAGTGTATTAAAAAGTTAGCCTTTTCTTTACTGTTCTGAATTATATTTAGTATTATTTGAAAAGTTGTTAACAGACATACTCGTATTTTTATAAATGGGAAAATAATAGTGAATATTTTATTTCAACACACTCATTGGAAAAGTTTGTTTCAAGAAGTACAATTAATGTAGACCAAAACTAAGTTAATTGGCTAAAACTTCAATGTATAAGATTTTACCATGATATAAAATTATAAAATGATTTATAAATTAACTTTAAATGAAAAAGATGAATTTATAACTTTCGACTTGTTACCAAATAGAGGAAGACCTATGCGTGATTCTCAAATAGAAATGGATTCGTTATACGTTGATTCTCGTTCTGTTACTTCAACTAAATATAAAGACATGCTTCATTATATTTTACACAAAATGCAATTTTAAAAGACTTAATCACTCCTCCTAGTGATGAAAGATTAATTTGAACTGATGTACTTTTTTTTATGAAATACGTTGTTATAATTAATAACTTGTAATTATGTTTGAAAATTTGCTAATAATACGTCGACCACAATTAACATAAGTCAGTAAGTTTTCTAAACTATTTATTTCGAAAGTGATGTGAATCACTTTCCGTAATGAGAAATGGTGATTTTTCAATGACTATATTAAAACTTTATCAAACATTACAGAATGAACAACGAAGAAATCAGACGTTCCTCACTGACTTATGACTAGGGTCTGTGAAAAATGATTAAAACAATTGCTTTAACAATTTTTGGAACATTTTTGAAAAAACAACAATTTTTGGCAGTTTTTGTGATTCTTTATGTAGATTTAAAAATTGTTCGTTATTTTAGCCGAAAGCGATTGTTTTGTTATTCAAGAATGTACATTTTTATGAAGAGATCCTTCTATGTAATGTCAAAAACTTTGAAATTGTATGGACTAAACAAATCGGTCGTTCATAAAGAGAGTGCTCTTTTTCTTATTTAAAATTTTTGCATACCCAACAACAAATTGTGTTTAATATTGTTGTTAAGTATCCCGAGATTACAAACAAAGTTTTATTGAAGTCACACACTCACAACAACAAACAATTTACTGAAATTTGTGATTTGCCGTTTCTGCCTGATGTCATCGAAATTCGCTGGAATACATGGTTGATTGCTGCATTTTATTATGCAAAATAATTTTCATTTATTAAAAATGTTGTGCTTGCTCTGAAAAGAGAGTCAAAGGCCGTCATTGCCTTGAAAGAATATGTTGAACAAAATGGCAAAGTTGATGTCAGTCAAAAGCAAATTATCGGGAACTGAACTAGAGCTAAGCTAAATGAAGTTTTATTGAAACATCCGGATGTATATTTCATTGAAAAATTGCCAGTGGATTAAAAAAAAATAAATTTCACTATGCACCAATGACATTTGTAGATGTAGAACGTTCATTTTCAATTTATTGGTACATTTTGTCCGATAGACGTCGATCGCTTACATAATCAAATTTAGCTATGAATAAAGTCATTCAATACAACAGATTACAGATAAAGAGAAATTAATGTTTATAATTATTTTGTGTGTTTTCTCGTTTTTCAAATAAATTTATTTAACGTATTTCGACAAAAGAATTTTCTAAAAATATGGCATTATTCTATATAAAATTAAAACAACTATTTCCCTATTCCTATTATTTCGTTAATTCCTTACAGTATTTTGGAATATTATGTTAACTTACTCGTATTAATTCGTACACCTACGATTTTTTTACAAATCAAATTTTTAAACTGCTTTAAACAATTATTGGAATAAATAAATTAAATAAAATTCATACTTGTTGAAAATGTTGGGGAATCTACTTATACGTGTATAAAAAAATTTACACAAAATAGACAATACCTAAAACATGACTATTATGATTTTTACCCCTCTGTCACAGTTGGTAATATTTTTGAGAACAATTCGCTCCTACTGTGTTTTCTTTAGGGCTCTATATACTTAGGTCTTAAAGCCTAAAGATAGAGTTGGTAATAATTTTGTTTAAGGTATTTTGACTTGTTGACACAGATATATGTATAAGTTAACATAAATAATAAAAAAAAGAATAATTTTTCCCAATACTATAGGAAGGCGTAACGGCTTTAGCAAACAACAACTGTACCAGTAATCTGATCTTGATGTGCTAAGCTTCCTTAGCCTTCCTACTGTATAAATTTGTTTTTTTCAAATTTGGGTTATCACGGCATCATCCCCAATATCTCTTAACTGCAGTCATACAAAAACAAAGCATTTAGAAGAATCACGGATGCCACGAGGTTTGTTAAAAACACCATGTTGCTTAAAGATCCAAGCATACCAACGGTTTTAGAGACAGCTTTGTAATAGCAGACACCTAACAAAGACGCACCGTAACCCATCCGCCCTGTTCCGAAGCACAGATATAAAGCGGAGTTTAAATAGACTCCATCCTCATGATCTCCCACTAAGGTGATTTACTTTTTTTTTTGTTTTGTTAATAAATTATATGGACAGTATTGTATATATTCAATATTATACTCGTCCGTCTCCTGGTCATCTAGTCCGACTCACACTTGGCTGATTTTTTTATTTTAGTATTTAAGTTTTTGTTAATTTTGTTTAAATAAATAATTTAAAAAAAAAAGCTTTCAACTAAGCTTCTTCAAATATTGTGGGTTCTATTAAAATCACTACTGCTAAATCGTCTAAGCCAGTATCTTTAAGTTAAAATTGGTGTAGCAAGCCATATATAGTTTTTCATAACGATTTGCTGGACTGTTTGCCATTGAAAGTACTGAAGCAAAGTGTTAAGAGAAATCATTTATCTAGCAGCTCTTCAATTCGCTATTAATCAAGATCATGTAGAGTAGAGTTAATCATTATAATCTAGAGTAAAGTAAATGAAGATAAAGTAAAGTAACATAATGGATCATATTGCATTGTTTTAATTTTGTTATTTTGTATGTTAAAGAAAGATTTGTATAAAATTCTAAATTTCTTTCGTTAGTAAACTGTCAAGCACAGCGCACATTGGCGTTCTTCATTTTTTTCGTTTCAAGTACTTTTTGGTTTGATAATTTAAAAGCCTCAAGGATAATGGTTTATAAAATTAATATTCATAGTTTACAATCTTCTCCGATGATACTGTATTTAAAAGAATACTAAAATTGTCATCCATTGAAAATCATACACTATAAAACTTATCTGCTTATAAACTCATGTATAAAAATCTATTGCAATTTATGGGGGCACACAGATTTCCAAAACTTTTGCTTATTTAGACTGTTACACTTACAACACCATACGAATACAGAAACTAAATATAACTAGATAATTTAATTTGATGTATTATTGAATAACATTGGCTTATCCTACATTAGAGATCCCCGTCCCCGCTTTTCACGGGTCCATTAGAAAAACTGATTTACATTCCTTCACCGGTTTCATCACTCTAAAGCATTTCTTGTTCTACGACCTACGCACGTATATTTTAACGACATCTCAGCATAACTGCTTTAAATATTTTGTTCGGTTTAATGTTGCCCGTAATTTATGCAAAACAAACTTGTATATTGCGCAGCAATTTAAAATAAATTTGATTTAATATTGACAAAATTATCTAAGCACAAATAATTACACTAGTTTACAAATTTTAACCTTTTTAGGGTTCCGTACCCATAGGGAACTAACGGGACCCTATTACTAAGCTTACAATGTACGTCCGTCCGCCCGTCTCCTGCTCTATCTCATGAACCGCAATAGGTAGAGAGTTGAAATTTTCACAAAGTGTGCAATTCACTTGTTTGTAGAACGACAAATACTAAAAATATAACCTTTTGTTTAACAATTTTTTGTTTCTTGTAGTATACTTTGAGCTGTTAATTGTAGTATACTTTTAGGCTATTAAATGTAAACATAATTTTATATTTTAAGCAAAAAATCTTGTACGATGGTACGGAACCCTCCGTGTGCGAGTACGACTCACACTTGGCTGATTTTTTTTTTTACTGTTTTCTTATTATACTACCTCCTACTAATGAAGGGCGGTATTCAAAAAAATATATGACGTCACAACTTTTTTTTATTCACATTTGAAAATTGAAAATTGGTTAATCTATGAATATTACCAAATATATTAAAAAAATAGAACTGCATTTTTCTTTTGTTGTCATTCTTATCCTTTTACCATTATATTTAACTGTGAAAATGTCATGTTTGAACAATTTTGAATTTTCAAATGTGAATAACAAAGAAAATTGTGACGTGATACACTAAAACTAAGGTCATATTTTAATCTGACTCTAATCATTAGATTCTATATAAAGGGGGTTTTCATCGCAGGCCTTTGTTGTTGATTCTAATAAAGACGACTTGTGATTGATTTTAAAAAATGTCTCTAAGCTAATGAATAAAGACTTAATTGGAATTAATTAGAATGTATTGTACATATTATTCTTTCGCAGAAAATTCTCTAAATGACATTGAAAACCGTATTAAAATCCATTCAAATCAAAATGAACAACAACATTTTCTTTTTGAATGCCCGATTTAGCGATTTAGAGAATATTAAATAATAGGTCTATTATAGCACACAGTAGTGACCAGATTTCTATAATTCAATGTGTAAATAATCATTATGTCATAAGAATACTTTACTTTTATATTGATAACTAGCGTACCCGACCTGGCTACGCACGGGTTGCAGTGAAGTGATATTTTAGTTAATTTTACTAATATACTATAATAATATACAACCCCTAATGTTGTTTGAATATCTCGTATTGCGGCAATGGGACCAAAACTGCCCTTTATTCAAGTCGGGAATCAACCATACATATTTACAAAATTTATTCCAGCAATCAGTTGAACGGTATGGGAAATACGAACAAACAAAATACTAATATTTATATATTAAGAAAAAGAATATTGTTTCAGACTAAGAGTCAATATACTTATTAAATGAATAAATAGATTTAATTTATATAGTTTAACCTTAAATAACAAGCTAATCTGTATTGTAGATTTATTACCAATTTGCAACAAACTATACTATAAGTTTATAAGCAGGAAAGAAATAAATACATGTAACAATACTGAAATAAGTATCTCACTAAACTAATCAATGAGTGTTTGAGTTTTTGTTATTTTCGCAAGCCCAAGTTATTCCCATTATAAAAGCTAACAAACCTGCTGAGCAGCCTCATAAGTTTGTTGTCCTCGATCAGCAAAATTTTGGAAAAAGCCATTAAAAGCAAATATTCTCAGTTTCTGGATTACAGTGACTTACTGCCTCTACAACAATACCAGTTGGTCTGAATCAAGAACATTGTTAAAACTAACTACACTAGATCCAAATCCACTGGCATGGTTCTTTTGGATATAAAACCAAGGTTTGATTCAGTGTGACATGATGGGTAAATGTACTTTATGAATTGTCCCACTGAGCTCACAAAAATAATTTAAAGTTTCCTAAAAAAACCGGTCATTTCTTGTCATTTCCAAGCTTTTGATATAAGTGCAGGATGCCCACATATCTTTCACCCATTCTTTACAACATATATAGTACATATGTTAGATAAAAACACATTAGCGTTACCAATAAAAAAAGGAACTAACGTCTTAACATAGAAAAAAATTAGCCAAGTGTGAGTCGGACTCGCACACGGAGGGTTCCGTACCATCGTACAAGATTTTTTGCTAAAAATATTAAATTAAGTGTATATTTAACAGCCTGAAAGTATACTATAATTAACAACTTAAAAGTATACTAAAAACAAAAAAATTGTTAAACAAAAGGTTAAATTAAAGAACAATGCTTCTATAAATGTGTATTTTTAGTATTTGTCGTTCTACAAACAATTGAATTGCACACTCTGTGAAAATTTCAACTCTCTATCTATTACAGTACATGAGATAGAGATAGAGCAGGAGACGAACGGACGGACGGACAGACGGGCAGAGTAAGCTTAGTAATAGGATCCCGTTAGCTCCCTATGGGTACGGAACCGTAATAAAATGAACCTATTTAGATTATATTCTTTGAGGTCCCAGTTTAGGCCGATGTTGTTAAATGTCACGCTAACATTATGTAGTAGTCACACAAAATAAAATATTGTAAAAATAATTTTTAATCTGCCCCGGCAACACTTCACTATTGACTTACATCAGAAAGCAAATATCGAATTAAAAGTAGACGCACTCGACTTCAAGTAAATTTTAGAAATAAGTGTATTCAAATGCAACTTTTCGCATATTAATAATTGTAAATTTGTTAATTTTTGTGTCCTTCAATTTTCCATTAGAATCTTATTGTTCAATCTCATAATTTTAAATCTTTTATATTTATATATCTAAGTAACACAGGAAATGTAGGCTGAATAAGAATAACAAATAACAATACTGAATTTATATCAGAAGAAGAACATTTTAGTACGAGTATATGAGTACTAAATAGAAACTTACCACCAAAGTTGGGACGCAAACGTATATCATAACCTTGTAGTATCTTTGATATTGTTTGTGTAACATTTTCCAGGCGACCAGCCATCATTTCTTTTCGTTTGCAACTAAAGTATTTAGTTAGAAAAAATATATTACAAAAAAAGTTGTTAAGTTTTAATTGCACTCAGTTTTTAAGCTTCTACAAATAAGTTGTTATTGAGTTGTTGAGTTGTTTTAATTACATATATATGTATATTGTACTAGAATACTAGTAGTAGTTGATTATAATTGAAGAAAATTATGCTTACCATACAAAGGGTAAATGCGAACATGACATAATTATAAGCAGTAGTAGCATCAGATGGTTGACAAAACTCGGACTCGGGCTCGGACTAGGCATCGGCATCATAAAAAACTTTTTCATTTTGCAGTTGCTGCTGAAATTATGGCACTTGCGTTTTGTCCTGTCCTGTCCTGTCCTGTCCTGTGTATACGTGTATACTTAGTATGATGATGAAGGATGCTGTTGCTATAGATATTGACGTTTTATTTTGTTAATTTTTCCTTTTTTTTGTCCTTTTATTTTCTTTCTTTTTACTTGTTTTTCCTTTATATAATTATATGTTAACTGACTGAATGGATTCCTGTAAATTAAAGTTAGTAAAAATAATATTGTGAATATGCAATTAGTCTTATTTACTCTTAGCATACTAGTAGTACAAGACTTAAACCAACCATAAGTCCCACATTATCAATTTTTCATTTACATTCTAAAATTGTTGTGTTGTTTACTATTAGTAAATTACAGTAGCAGTAGCAGCAGTTGTTTATTTCTTAGAATTATTGTATACGAGATTGTTCTTAACGCCTTAAGCTTAAAGTTTAATTGTAGTAATTGGCAGCAACTTATTCAGTTGGAATTACGTTTAAATTTTTATGAATTTCATGGTATTTTCTCGGAATAAATGTGTCTCAATATTGTTGAAGTATATGTGTATGTATTTTCATATTTATGTTCATTCATACTTTTGCTTGTTTGTTTTTATTTGTATTTTATTCTGTCTTGTTTTGTCTGGTCTGTGTGATAAGTTCGCTTGTTGTTGTTGTTGTTGTTGTTGTTATGTTCGTTTGTTGGTTCGTTCGTTCCTTAGTTAATAGTTTAATCCATCGTACCTAATACCAACTACAATAATAGTATCATTATATGTTATGGCAATGGAGCATTAGAGTTTATTCAACTTGCAAGAACACGTGAGCAAGCGATAAACGAGCAAAAGATACGAACAATGAACTAACGAACGAATGCACACAATACTACGTATGCATGTATGTAAATATATCCACCTATGGCATGCATACGTGCATACGTATATATGTATGCGTGTTTCTGTATAAAGTAAGTATTTAGTACATACATATATATGCATTGTACTTATATATGTATATGAAATCGAAACGAAATGAATCAAAAACGAAAGGAAAAGTAGGCAAATTAAACTATCAATGACTTCTACATGATCTAACAAACTACTTGCACACACACACACAGACACACACACACACACAAATGTATCTTATGCACGTCAGCTGGTGTATGCATACATTTATAGGAAACATTCATAGATACTTGTACATTGATAGATGCATAAGTGTATGTGCTTGAATGATGGTGGCATGTTATGTGCTTTTCATTTCTTTTCTTTTCTTTTACTTAATTTCTATTGTGTTGGTTTTTTACTTGCATTTTTATACTCTTCACACAGTGAATAGTATTAAAAGTTTGTCACGAAGTTTGTTACACACAGAAGTAGACATCGGAGACCCCATAAAGTATATATAATCTTGATCAGCGCGACGAGACGAGTTACCACTCATACAAACCCTAGATCCAAATTCATGTTCTAATTAGAAAAACTTTTTCGAAATTTGGATAATATAAGTTTTTGACCCATATCCACCAACCATGTAAATTTCAAAACCCTTGGACTACTAGGAGGGGTAGCTCCCATACAAACTAAAATTCAAATTCATCTTCTTAATAGAAATTTTTTTTTTTTTTTTGTGTTGTGGAACTGAAATTTGGTAAATGTTGGTATCTGACCCGTATCCACCAACTATGTAAATTTCAAGACC
The DNA here is from genome assembly GCA_035041805.1 of Amiota mariae. NCBI lineage: Eukaryota > Metazoa > Arthropoda > Insecta > Diptera > Drosophilidae > Amiota > Amiota mariae. The sequence goes on from JAWNKV010000010.1 coordinate 1,086,270, forward strand.
CTTGGGTTACTAGCAGGGGTACCTCCCATATAAAAAATGAACTTAGAACAATAATCAAAACATATAAAAGGTGCATGAAGAGTATTACAACTTCGGCATAGCCAAAGTTAATTTTCTTTTTACTCTTTTTATCTTGGTTTTTGTTGTCTTGTCGATTTAAAATTTTCATTCTACTTTTTCTCTTCCAGTTCAATAATTGTTTTTATTGCTGTAGTTGCTGGTGTTGTTGTTGTTATTGTTATTGTTGTTGCCGTTGTTATTATTGCTTTTGTTGTCATTGTTATTGTTCTCATCTTTGTTGTTATTTTTATTGTTGTTGTTGCTATTGCTGTTAGGTCTTTTCGTTATGGAAAACCTTCGAATGAAGTGTTTAATTACATTGGAAAGTGTTTCTACGATTGCACCCTAAACTGATGACAATGACGTGAACAATGATGATGATGACTATGACGATGACTATGATGATGCTGATGATGATGATGAGGTTGCAGACGAACAAAGCCAACAGCAACAATTTCCGTTTCAACAATGCTGCAGATGCTGCTGCTCTTGCCGCATTCAACTAAAAATGCCTTTTAGCAGTTTACATTGTTGTAGTCAAGAGCAAAACTATGTTTCTAAAATATTTAAGAATTTAAAAGTAAAACAATTTAAATTTTGTAAATAATTTATGTGTGTATCCCAATATAATATCACATTAAATTTCATTTAATTTTCTTGCAGATATATATACATATTTTCAATGAAAACTTAATTTATTTCTTTGAATTGCCCATGGAAATTAATAATTAAATATTCTATTCCTTTGATGATACACAAAAGCTTATCTAAGCAAAAAAGCAAACGCAAAAACTAAATCAAAAATGTCAAATAAATGAGGAAAAGAATAATGGAAGAAACGAAACGAATCGAAAGGATGGAAGGAAGGAAGGAAGGAAGGAAGGAAAGGAAACAAAAAAACGAAGGAGTAGGGTCGTCGTCGTTAGTCATTTTAAATATTTTGTGATCTTGAGTAAAACGGAGTGTCAAGACTACAAAAAAACAAAAAAAATTAGCAATTCTTATTGTAAAACACACAAACACACACACTTTGTGTTATATACATGTATATACTTATCATAGTGATGAAGAGAAAAGAAAAGAAATTAAAAGAAATGCATGCATATAAACAGTCTGACCGACAGACCGACCGACCGACAGACAGGTCACGTTAGGCAGACAGAATGACATTTGATTGGTTCTTTCTTTTCTTCAGCATCAGTGCTCGATGCAAGAAGAGAGGATGCAGAGAGGATGAGAGGCTGTTTGTTTAAAAAAAGATAAATGAGGATTTCCCTTATAGAATTTCTCTTCGTGTTCTCATCTTAGCGCTCTGTCACCCGTTACAGAATTTCCTGACAAGTCTTCGTTTGCATGATGATATGATGATGTATGTATATATATGTACGTAGTATATACATTTATGAATGTATGCGTGTGCATAAATAATCGAATGCATTTCAAGTGCCGTTTGCTGCTGTTGCTGATGATGCAACTACTACCGTTGCAGTAGCAGCAGTAGTTGCTTTATCTGCCCCTAAAAGTATGCAACGAAGAAAGAACAACAATGCTGGTGACAACGATGAGTTTACTTTGTTCTTGATGCTATAGAAATAGCATTTGTCGACATAATGACATAAAACAAGAACAAGAACAAAGAAACCAGAAGCAACTACAATAATAGTAATAATAATAATAGGAATAATAATAAAAGAAAGAATAATAAAAATAAGACTACTCATTGTATAAAAAAGGCAACAATGGATGTCAGTTCTCTTTTTTTTCTTTTTTTTTTTTAAGAAAATTCACTTGCTAGGCAAATCGTTCTCGTCATTATAGTCATAATCATAGTCACGTCACCATTATCAGCCTATTTTTTTTTTATTTTCCTAAAATTGCATGTAAGTACAAGTATTTCTTCGTTTCATTTCATTTTGTTTCGTTTTTTTCTTTATCGTTTCTGATTTCACTTCACTTCATTTCAGTTGATTTCACTTCATACTTATTTTAATGTTTGTGTGTGTGTTTTTTTTTGTATTGCAATTTGCAATAATAACAATTCACTATAAAGTAAAAGATGTTGTTATCCTCACTCGACAAATTCAATTGTAATTTATGGTAACAAGGATAACAAGCTAATTCATACTTATCAACGAGATAGTAATTACACTATAGTACACTATATTCATAAGTAGCTTATTATCTAAGAATGGTAAATAATATTCTTACGCTTAACAACTTCATGTTGTTACACATTTTATTTGTTGTCCTTTTCATTATCATCAATATCATCATCGTTGCCAACGCAGTCATCTTCGTTATCATCATCATTATTATTGTATTGTATTGTATTGTATTGTATTATGTATATTGTAGGATAAATTAAGTCACGCTCAATTATGATTTCACTGAATTTAAATGATGATGATGCTGATGGAGCTGGTGCTGGTACTTGTGCGGATGGTGGCACATTGATCCTTTAGCATTCTTGTTTACTGGGGCACGGTGGGAGTTACAGTAGTAGAACTGATTTGAACTGATGTGGGTGGCTGCTGTTGGTTAGTTACTTTTGAGTTTTTTTTTACACTCGATATTCGTTTATTTTTTGAAAATGCATCCGCCTTTTGATGCTTGCTAATTTCCTGTGTTCTTGACTTCCTCTTGGTTCTTCTCCTCTTTCTTGTGATTATTGTTCTTTACCTGCCTCCCTTGCAAGAGTCACTATCTACGGTATAGCACCTAGTTATTGTAGTTAGTTTTTGCTGTTGTTGTCGTTCTTAATTTGCATGCTCTTCAATTTTCTTTCTCACTTTTGCTTTCAAACTGTCATCTTTTTATTGTACTGTACTGTAACCTTTCACCTCTTGGCACTATTTCGTTCGAACAATATTATAAATTTAATTGTTTCTGTTGTGCTGTTGTACTTGCACCGTTAGACAGTCACTTTCACAAAAAAAAAAAAAAAAAAATTACGTGAGTTATTCAACTATTTATTTACAATTACAATTACAAGAACAACACACCGAGCGACCGATCCACCGACCGACTGATAGACTGTTGAGTCTGACGATCGAATGATACTTCTTTATTCTCTAAGTTATTAAACAGACAGACAGATAGCCAGTCAGCCTGACAAATAGACAATCAGTCAGTTAGTGAGTGAGTGATTGAGTCAGCCAGCCGCCCCAGTCAACGACAATTTGTTGTCGTTGTTGTCGTCGTTATCGTTGTTGTTATATTGTGTCCTGTCGCTTGTCGTTGTCGTCGTCGCCCACGTCGTTGTTGGCGCACTCACTCGACCGAGTCTGACTGGCAAATGATTAACATGTCACATTTTGTGGTCGCTTATAGCCGTCGCTGCCGATGTTGGCATCATGTCGCTGTCGCAGTCGCAGTCACCAAAGCAACCTAAAACTCTTGCAATTTTCAGACGTTTACAGTAGTCGATGTCGATGCTGCCTTCTTTCGTACCTAAATATCTTCAATGTATATATACGAGTAATTTTCGTTTTTGGATTCTGCGCCTTTACTTACATGGAACACCAGAGCTCTAGCTAAAGTCGCCCAACAACTACCCCATCAAACCATCCAACCATCCAAACATACAAAATCCATCCCCATTATAATCTTCACACTTACTTATTGTAGCATATTTCATCTCAGCAATTCCATTCCTCTTAACTAGGTGCCTGATAGGCTTTCTTGCTGGCATTGTTTGCACATTGTAACAGAATTGTCATTTAGGATATTTTCTCTTTGCTTCAGTGGATTTACGATACGTTCTTATATTTACGTGCTTCGAGTTATTCACACTCTGTCCAAACTCATTGGAAATACTTTGCAATATTGTACTATTTTATATTCTAAAATGATTAATTATGCCCTTTAATTCAAAAGAAAGACAAATAATTTTGCAATTAGAAGATTGAAGAATTTTTTAATTGAAATTTATCAAGTTGTCATCATTTATCATATTACAATTATTTCTTTCCAAAGAGAATAAATTTATAAGAAATATTTCCATTAAGAATGTTATTTGTTTACATCAAGCATACACTTATGTCAATTGTCAACAACCATTTGTTTGCCTTCCTGCCTGCTTGTTAAATCTGAATAAACAATAAACCAGAAGCGAAGGAGTTAATCAGATACAAAATACAAAGGTGTTCTCCGCAATTTGCAAATATTTAATATCCAATAAAGTGAGTTAGAGTAGAAGACTTTGTCATAGACCAGTGAATTATTTGTTCTTTGATTTAAAGGCGCAAACATTCATATTACCACCACCACCACCATCATCACCATCATCAATCATCAGTTGAATTTGAGACGCTTGAGATGCATTGGCAAATATTTGAATTATCTTTATTGTTGAGTATATACACTTATATAAGCAGTAGCAGTGTTTATTAGTATTGTTAACATTATCATCACCTTCATCATTATTATCATCGAAATCAACATAATAATTATAATCATCGTCAATATTAGCTTAATAATTTTATCCATTTATGTAAATGCAAACTTTTGTACATGGCTATGAATGAGTATTTGTTTTCTCTTTCAACTCTACTCAACTCACTTTCTTCACTTTCTCTATCAATGATTTGTTCCTTTGATTTGTTCCTAATCTTCAGGATAAACTAAATTAGAGAGTGAGATTGCCATTGATAGAAGAAATGAATGAAAGTGTTCAAAGTACTTACATAGTACATATTGTTGTAAATCTTAAAAATGAAAACTCATTCTTTGTTTTTTTTTGTTTGTATGAAATTAGACATTCGAGTATGTATTGTATTTTTTATTGATGTGAAGAGTAGGTATCCTCTTTAACCCTTAACGGTAGACCAAGAGAACTCCTTCTTGTACATGCCATAGGCGAGCCAATAGAGCAAATTAAAGAGTGCAAAGGACATGGGAAAGGCGATGCGTGCTACACGATCAATTAGTGAGACGCTGTTCACATAGCGACTTCCTCCCTTCTCGGCGGCGGCATCACGTTCGCGTTGCTTCCGGAATTTAACATCACCCTTGAGGCACAACCACATTTGATAGGCCCGCGAAATAGTTGGCGGCTCAGTTTGAGTGGTGCGTTCCATAGTAGAGGCATGTGAAGAGGACGGTGCGTGAAAAATATGTGTAGGATCCTATAGTAATACAAGATTAAGTTGAAACATACGTGTATATTAAGTGTCAGCTAGTAACAGTAACTTACATTATATATCGGACAGATCATGGCATTTCGTTTGCGAAAACTTCCAGCTAATGCTTGTGGCAGTTCACAAATAGATTCATTGCTATGCTTAATTGAACTGCAACGAAAATTTGTTTCTTTATTAATGTCATCAAACTCATTGTTGTCATCATCATCATCATCCTCCTCATCATCATCATCATCCTCATCGTCTTCCTCATCCTCATCCTCATACTCTTCATTAGCTTCAATTATATTGCTGACTCCACTGGCACTAGCAACTCGAGCATTACCACCACCACCACCACCGCCAGTTCTACCAGCAACACCTCCTCCATCACCAATATCCGCATCACCAGCACTTATATCTTCCCACTCATCTTCGATGCGTGGTATTTCACCGCTTCCAACTTTAGTGAAATAATGGACACCAGCAAACTCCAATAGTGTAGCAATACAATAAAGGAAACTCATCAATAGGAACCAATCCAATGCTGTCGCGTACTTGACTTTTGGCAAATCGGTCCGTGAATCAAGTGAAATGGTTGAAAGCGTCAATACAGCGGTAACACAAAGACCAACACGATCGCTAGTTGCCTCACGATGTATCCAAAAGGATACCCATGATAATACCACTATCAATATGCAAGGTACATAAACCTACAATACATAAGTAGTAAGAAAGTAGTAGAACCGATCAGAGATCGAACAGGGAGTGGAATGATTAGACTACTTACTTACCTGTATGAGAAAATAGCCTGTATGCCGTTTTAAATTGAAAGCAACATGCAATACGGAAAAATCACCTTCACGACGTGTAAATGTAAAATTACGATGCATCATGCTAATCAAGTCAAACTGATTCAGTGTCATGCCGGGCACAAATGAAACAGCGTCAAGTTGATCCTTCCATTCATAAACTAATTGACGGCTTGTATAGCCATCTGAATATAATAGAGTCAATCAGTTAACAATTGAACATTATTTTTTAATACTTTTACTTGTACTTACAACTTCCAAAGATCAGTGGACAAGATTGTCGATCCATTGGAAAGTTTTTTAATTCCATTGGACAAGTGGCCTTAATAGTTAAACTATAAATATAAGAAAAAAAAAAAAAATTACAATCTCTCAATCTTGGACGTTACTTACAATACTTTTATCTTATGTACTATGTACAAATACAAACCGCATTGAATATAGTATGCCACCATCTTGATCCAATCTTAAGAGTTTATTTGGTACTGTTATTGTATGTATATGCGAGTGTTTACCATTATAGAAATAGGTGTCCGGTCGCCATATCTTATCAAGCATTTTAATGCTTAACGAAAGACTCTTGATAGGACCTCGGAAGCTTAAACGCTTGTCACGCCAATATTGACGAAAATAACAATCCATTGAATAGTCCATATCTAGTTCGGATACGGGTCCCATACTTCTTATCAATATATTCGTACGTACGACTGTCGGTATACCTTGGCCATGGGTTGGTAATTGTGATTGTTCATAGCTTTTGAGAAGATTTTCTAAAATTATTGAAATATTACGACTTAACATATCCGATGAAGCGGTACGTTTTCGTACACCCAATGGAGGTGATGCTGTTGTCGTCATTGTTTTTTTTGTTGTGGCTGTGTTATTTTGGTGCGCCATTTGATTTGATGCTGTTGTTGTTGTTTCTGCTGTTGTTTGATATGATGACATATCCTTATTATTTATAGTTTCATATGATGTATTTGCAGTTGTATTCACTATAAATGTTTCATTTTCATATGTTTCAAAATCAACAATATTAACTTGACCATCACCACCATCATCGCCAACACGATCAATTTCACCATTATGATTATCATCAAGACTATGATTATCATTAGACGTTAATACTAGTACAGATGATTTTGTGGATTCTTTATAACGTTTTGTACGACTAAACATCTTATTTAAGTTCCTGCCACTGCTTTCCGCTGCTCGAAAGGATTCGTAGATTCGTGCTGCTTTAAAGTCGCGCGTTATATTTGGCAGTTCATGTTGGAACATTTGCTTTGAATGGCTAAATGGATGACAATACATATACATGTATATACTTATATAATTGGAGATAGAGAATGAATAAATTAACTTACTCATAGAGAAAATTGCTGGCATTTGTATTTATATTTTTGTCTGTGAGTGTTTCCCCTGTTGTGATGTCATAAGATCGTTTATTCTGATCGTGGATTGGACTTGCATCTCTATTTGTATCTGTTGATGTACTTGTATCTTCTCTTGCATCTGTACCTGCACCAGTAATTGAATTTGTACTTGTATCTGTATATGTACTTATATTTGTATGTTTATATGTACTTGCTATTGTTGTTGTTGGTATACTTAGACAATGTAGCTCACGCAGACTGATGTATGTTATTAAGATAAGAAGAAAAGAAGAGGGCTATGAGTGAGATTGATTGATATATTTTCACACATTTATGGATTGCATAATATAGTAAAATGTTGTAAAATAACAGCAGGAATAGGAACGGACCAAAGTCCATTGTATAACCCCAAGGACAAGCATTGTAGGCCTTTGTATGCCTTAAAACAAAACAAAACAAAACAAAACAGAAAAACTTTTCATGCTTTTGTGGAGCATCTCAAGTGCATTAATCATTTCGCGATAGTGTAAAAGGGTTTATAGAGTGGGAAGTGTGGAGAAAGCGAGCAAAGCTAGCGGTAATAATAATAATTATAATAGCAAAAACGACGTCGTCGACATGAAGAATAATCATCATAATAATGATGAAGAAATGAGAAACAACTAACAAAAGTAAAAGTACAATAAACAAAAAAAAAAAAGAAAAAAAAAAAATAAATAAAAAAAGGAAATCATTGCCTATACAAAGGCGTGCACCTGTAAAAATGAACAACAATATAAGAGAGTATAACAGTGAATGAATAAGATAGATAGACAGCGAGAGGGAGAGGGAATGAACACATACGCACTTGTCTTAAAAACAATACAAAGTAAAATAAATGTGTGTTATAGTAGTAGTTAGTAGTCAAAAAGGCTTCTTGGGCTTGGGTTAGGCTCGGGATTGAAACAGTGACTGAAACGGGGATTGAAACCTATCAACCAAGTCTCGTCGGCAAGGAATTATTCGTATGTTACAACATAACGAACACGAAGTCGATATGATGACCAAGAGATGAAGACGATGACGATGACGATGATGAGTAATGAAAATAACAGCACGTGAGGTTATGGAAATATAAATGGCAATTTGAATGGGTCTCATCTCCATCTCCATCAACATCTTCAACGTTAACAATTTGCGATTATTACACAGCGAAAATCCTTCGCACGTGTAACTATTTAAATATTACATTTAGTATTATAGATAAAACAAAACATACAAAACAACATTTTTAGTGTTGGAAACAGTGGCGCGCATTTTGGCTTTCGTTAAGGGATTTAGCATCAATTTAATAATTTTGACATTGGTTTTTATAAATCCCGTTTGGTATTTTCTTAAGAAATAAAAATTATTAAATTTGTTCAAGGGAAAAATAGTATGTTCAGAGCCCCTTTTCTTTCTGTTGAAGTTCTCTTTTGATGGGCGCTCTGGGCATTCGTCCAAGTTGGCTATAGGTAAATACGCTTATGGTTTGGAAACACATGCAAATATGTATATGTACTGAGTTAAGTCGAGTCGAGTCATGTTCTGTTGATGTTCTTGCTGCTCTTAGTTGAAATTGTTAAGCTGTCGAAAGATAGATGAATGATGGATGGATGAATGTATGGTTGCTTGCTTGGTTGGTTAGTTGGCTGGTTGTACTTACACGCTGCGACTAAGCAATTAAGCACTTGAGTTGGAAATTATGCGCTTAAATGTTTGTATTACACATATACTTCTACATACATTTGTATCATTTAATTGTGTGTGCGTGTGTGTGCTTTGGCGCCGGGCCAGGTGATATATTTTATATTGTATGTGAGCAGCATATGATGATTGTGGCACCACAAAAGTTTGCATTGAAGAAGTGGAAGTCTGTACTGGGGATATTATGCCTAAAGATGTTTCGGCTCCTGCTGCTCCTGTTTCTTTTCTGATCCGCACGATGAATGAATGAATGGTGACTTATGTTATTGTATTGTATAATACTTGTATATCGACATAGACAGGTGTCGTCTTCAATTGCTTGTAGCGATATCCGTTATGCAAAAACATTGTGCTCATCAAATTGCATACTTTTAGGCGAACACTCATTGCTCATCCGTTCGTAAGAAAACTATTTTCTTTAAGTTCTCAAACAGAAACAAGAAAATTATCCAGAATGCAAAAAATAATAGTATGATATAGAACAATACTATCCCAGCTGTCTTTTGTAAAAGTTTATAAAAAAAAAACAAAAAACAGTAATCATAAATATTCACTATTTTAAAATTGAAATCAAGTCAACAAATCATCAAAGAAGATGATGAATATTCAATAAAATTTTGATAATTCAATAAAAATGTAATCGGAGTTCTCTGATTTTATGATGCTGGATGCAATATCTCTATATAGTATATTGATACGGAGACAATATTCTTTCGGTATCGTTTTACCTTATTTAACATTAATATATTTTTAGGAAAATTATATGGTAAGAAAGGTATTCATCTGCAGATGTGTCGAATGTAATTTTTATGCTAATATATTGACGTTACTGCAGAAAAAACAGGTAAGAAAACACGTAACATAAATAACAAAAACAATTAAAAAAAAAAAAAACACCATAAGTTTCTCTGCCTACACAGCGCGATGTTGTGGAATGAGAGAACGAAAATATTTTTGAAGCGATTTTTGAAGTGCAAAAGATTATGTACAAGAATAATAGCTTAGAAAACAACGGCACTCAAGAGCAAGAAACCAATATCACATGCACTCTGTTGGACAGCTTTCGTTCACCGCTTGTTATTCGATCAACGGCTCAGTCATATGCAGCCTCTATATTATTAAACTTTATAATACTATTATGTATGTGTGTCTTGTGTACATACAAGTGTATTCATGTGGGTGGTTGAAATTCGACCACATGTCGAGAATGAAATCAAGTTTAAAATTAAGTTAAGATTCTTACTAATCCGCTTTCAATTTCCATTTAGGTACTTTCCCTGAATAAAACCACTCACTCAAATGCTACTTCTCACGTTCTTTATGAACCACATTTTGAATCAAATGACTCATTTTCATTTGTTTCTTTGTTTCAAATCCTTTGCTTTGCTATTGGTTAGGTTACTAATTAGGCAAGAAATGTGTGATAGGATTTCATTTGTGATAGTGGTTTTGATTTTGGGCAAAGATGGCCATTCGTTTATTTGTCTAATGAAGATGTTTCACTTCAGATTACATTGGAAACGCGTTAAGTTCTACGAATGAATGTGTGTTGTCATCAGCTGCTGTTGTTGCAGTTGTTCCATAATATTTCAAAAGGTAAGTGAAAAGGAAGCGTTCTATGTCAACGTGTCATTATCATGAGAAACATCAGACGGCGTTGCTGTTATCATTACAATAGCTTTGAGTGCAATTTTGACCCTCCATCTATCTTCTCCTACTTTCTGATCCCATCTAGCATGTAATATGTAAATAAAATCCCTTTGCCAAAATTGTATGTTAGCAAATATTGTGGGACTTTGGATTCTTTGGAACTTTCACTCAACATTCATCTCCAACCATTTACCAGCCGAGCAATCGCTTTCAATGAACATGAATTTCTTTGCGCACATAGTTTGACATTTCGCCTAGAGCGTTTAGATTTTAAGTCGACTGCGTCAATGACTTTTTACAGCCAACACACTGACAAAGGACAAATATGTTGATAGATGGAAGAATAGAAGGATGGATAGATTGCAACACATGTGTATGTATACACATAATAATCATGGCGTTCCGCTCTATGCAAACAAACACAAAAATATGGATGGATCTCGTTTGTACGTTCGTTGGTTTGTTGGTTCGTTTCTTCGAATATTTGTTGTTTGTCAGCCGCTGGCGTTGTGGCATATCCTTTTGAGTAGCTAAATTACAAAATCCTCATCGTCGACTGCAACATTCAACTTCATATGTGTATTGGTGAATAAACAAAATACACACACATACAAACATATACATAAAATGCTTGTATTGATATGTGGTGCTGGAGATGGAGTTGGTTGTGAAGGTGTAGATGGATATATCTTTTAGTGCACTTAGTCAATGTGGCCCAGATTGGACAATACGCATCAAGTCAATTGCTTTCACACACTCTCTCTTTCTCTCTCTCTCTATATCCGAGTATCTTTAATATGTCATTTTGATGTCAATTAATTTTTAATTATAATTTCCAAGAAACATTTTCATATGCCACATGCATGTTTCTATCAAACTAATGTGACTACTTAGTACTTGGCCTTTTCAGTATCTTTATAAATATTTTAAAGTTTTTCTTTCCTTCTTCCTTTCCAGCATTTTTATTCTGTCCTTTTTTCTTTCATACAATTTTTTTTTTTGATTATTTTTTCTGTTTTCAGTTTCAATTTTTGATCGAACAGAATAAATTGAACTACTGCATCGTATCGAATAGCATAGCATAGCTTAGCATTGCATCACTGAGCTTAGCTCGGTTTACTTTGGTGTTTAGCATTGCACTTAACCTACCTAACCCTATGATTCTTTGTTGTAGGCCAGTGATAGTAAGAGTATGTGGGTGTGAGACTGTGAGTATGTGAGAGTATTTATACATGTAAGTATGTATATATTTTCTATTGGTTTTGGGTGAATTTGTTGTCGTTGTTGTTAGTCGACAAAAATTTTGCTTTATTTGCAAAATTATAGTTTACAATATGCATCCTCATTTAAGGGTTTTTCTTTGTATATCGAAGTATCTGTCTGTGTGTGTGTGTGTGCGTGTCTGTGTGTGTGTATGTAAATGCATCACATAATGCAAATGAACAACGCGCCAAATAAACTTGTACTCAATAGATAGATTCGATGGATAATAGATGGATGGATGTATGATGGGTCTCAGTCCCTTGCCTTTTGCCTATTATACAAATTTCATTTTCTTGCCACCATTTTACTTATTCTTCTTTCTTTTTGTTTAATATCTTTAGTATTGTCATGTGTGTGCGATGATTTTATTGAATATTAATTATTGATTTGGCGGTAAAATTTGCATCAAATGAAATCAAATCAAATCCCATCGAAAGTTTGTTTTCATTCACATTCACATTCACATTTACATTTACTGGTAGAAATATCAATGAATTTTGAATCAACAGTCAAAAGTTTTTAGACATTTTATTGCATACTTTTTGGCGCCGCTTAATATTTCTATAAAAACTTACAAACTAACGAATAAGCAACTGAGAAAGAAAGCAATGATTTTAATTTTTTAATTTGTAATGGGATTTTTTTTTTTATTTATTTATTTAGCATCAGAGCCAGGTAAGGGCGTGAAGGTTTCTCTGGGCAGTCTAAGTTTTAGGCTATCATTTTTGTTTTATTCTACTTAGGATCGTAAATCCCCCTAGTTGCTTGATTAGTGGCATTCTTCACTTTATTCTAATCGAGTTAAGAATCAATGATTAACAATAATTAGCACATTCATTTTATTAGATTTAATGAAAGAAATGTAAATTTTTTATGTGTAAAATACACAAATCATATTTCATTCCCACATTTCATAAATTTCAAATAAACAAATTGCAATTTAATTTTTTCAAATTCTCTACTTGTATTTCAATCAATCACAACAATTAATTAATCACAATTATTTAATTTAAATATCCATTTGCCTTCATCATTGTTATTGCTTCATAAAAACTTACCACATGAGTATCCAAAGTGGACGCTTTAGTAGAAACATCATATGAATTTTTAAATTAAAAAACACTTTTTAATCAAAAAAATTAAAAAAAAAAAAAAAAAATATATATATATATAAATATATCACACCGACAATTTATTATTATAAATAAATAAAAAAAAAAAATTATTATTTGTTGTTGTAGATTTTTGAAAAATTTGAGTTTTTCTAAATTGAATTAGAGAATTTTTCAAAATGTTTTCGTATAAAGAAGTGACGTTGGACCTAAAGTAAATGAGCGAGCTGGCGAGCGAGTGAGCAACCGTTTAAGCTGACTGGATTACTTAGAATGAGATGTCAGAGAACCTTTTGAAGCGTGCTGAACCCAGACGCTGCCTGACTGACTGATGTATCTCAAAGCAATGGCAGTGACAATAGTGGAAGGCAGTACTACTACTACTACTAGCAGTGTTGCTGCTACTGCTACTGCTTTGGCAACATTTAAAACGGCGCGTAATATGCTTCCTTCGTCCGTTCACCCGTCTAACCAACCAACCCACTTTCATCATCATCTTGATGGTTCTTGGTTTGATGCTCGGCTTGACACGCGCATGTGTTACAGATGCCCATAGTCTACACGCCACATGCTACATGCTTCATGCTACAAAACCCCCAAACCTTATTCAATCTCTATACAATGTACAATACATACGAGTGAATAATGGGATGAAAGTGAGTGACATAAGTGTTAACATGAGTTTGTATTGTATATCGTAGTATTATAGTGTGCTTCATTCATTCATATTTTGCATTGTTTTGTTGTTGTTGTTTACTTAGTTGCACACACACACACACACACACACACATACACACAAGAACACAAGAACAGTTGTATGCCTTGCAAACTTCAGAAGTTGCATAGTTTTGGTTTCTTTTATGTTGTTCTAGTTCTAGATTACGTTAGTTTTAGGTTATGTTATGTTAAACTCTTTGGCTGTAGCTCTACATAAGGTTGAGATCCATAGCAATGTCAGTAAGTTTCATCTAGTTTCTAGAGTATGAGCACTGTTAGAGAATCTTAGAATTGAATTCATTCCTGGATTTTGGAGTTCCTATTATTTCATGATCACTGGAGATATATTTTAAGATTTCTAATGTATCTTCAAAACATGTTCCGCATTTCTTGTTCCCCAAGAGTCCGTGACTTAAAGATCGAATGCATACGATGCAATCAAGCAGCGACCAGTCCAGTAAATATACTTTTAATAAAAATTTTGGAGTTATTTTTTCGATACTTTCAGCTTCACTAATCAATCTAGTAATTGTTCTTGTGACTTTCTTTTGTTTCAATTTATAAATAAACTATTAAAATATTAACGGGGATTATTTGTTCCATTTTGTTTTTATCACAGTCACAGACCCCAAAAAAAAAAACAAAAAAAAAAAAAATATATATGTATATAAACAAAATATGATTTTTTTTTTCAATAAAATTGAATTTATTGTTTATTTTGCAACTTTTGCACTATGCAATATGTATTCGATTAGTGATGACCACCGGCAAGGCTACCAAGGCTGCCACCAAGGGAACCAGCATGTTGTGCTGTAGTAAGTGGAACGCCGGCTGCATGACCTAAGACCTGTCCAGATCCTTGATGTTGATGTTGAGCATGCGCATTTGGCAAAATGTGCGAAACATCAGCAAAGACGAATGCGATAAACAAGAGCAATAAAGCGATAACCTACGAAACGAAACATCAAATATGAAACGAAATTTAATTTAAAAGTTCCGGAAGATCAGAAGTGGATTATTGTATTGAATTCTCACTCACCTTCATGATTGATTAAGAGAGACTGTTACTGTGATATAAATGAAGTGCAGCTTTTATAGACAAATATTGATGAATAAAGGAAAAATACAAAACAAAACCAAATGCAAAATAAAACAAAACAAAACAAAATGAAACAAAACAAGAAGTTAATAAATTAAACAATTAAGAAAATAAAAAAAAAAAAAAACAATACAAAATATAAGATTTCGTTGGACAAATTACTAAGTTTTGTCGCACAAAAGACACGCTATTGATTTACGATAATAAAAAAAAATTACTAATACCAAAGGAGATACAAATCCTGATAATAATGAATCGATCGGTATTCTGTTTAAATTTTCTGTCGCTTACTGTATCGCAGGATTTCTGGGGATCTTCAAATAAGTATTTGTCATGACTAAACTATTGTAAAACAGGAAGGAAGATCTTTTTGCGACTTCATCCTAGCTGGATGACAGATGACTCAGACTCTCAGTTTCGGAAGCAATAACGACTCCTCCTAATTTCATTAAAAGCTTAAACATATACTTATCAATTATCAAGCACAATAGATCTCTCTCAGGTCTCAGTACAATTATATGTTAAAGTTTCAGGTTAATTAATTGGGTTTAATATTGAATTGCATTTGCCTATGCGGATCATAGATATTCGATCATAATAGAACGCATTGAGATATCAAACAAACTTCTTAGTAAATTGGGAAATACTCGAAATACTTCAAAATTCGTTAAAAAAAAACCGCTTCGGGCAAAATGGTACCAGTTACGAATAATTATAACAGGCACCTCCTGCTAAGCACATGACTTTTTTTTTGGAGATAATCCGGTCTTAAGTGTGTTTAATAGATTGGGAATTTTATTTTGCAATCGATTCAAGACAACAAACTTTTTTTTTCTTTTTTTCTTTGTTTTTGTTTTTGTTTTCGATTTCTTGTTTGTTTGTTTCTTTGTTTGTTCATAAAGTAAATTTTTGTTGATTTTTTATGACTCGCTCAAAAATTAATTTAGAAAGATTAGACTTGTTTTGTTGTTGTTTATATTATTCTAACTGTTATTTGTTTATTGTTTTTATTGATTTCTTAAATAATAATAAAGTAGCAAACATTGTCATTTTCAACTTTATGACCTCTTCTTTATAGTTAGCATCACTAATTCCGTTGCATGTTGGGTTGTATGACATAGCGTGCTGTAAACATTGGTTGAGGAACTGGTGTTGCAGTCTCCACATGTCGTACGATATTCACTTGACCATTGTTAATGACAGGTATCTGACGAATTTGCAATGCTGGATAAAAAACTTGACTACAAGTGGAGCTAATTAAAAGCATTAAAGAAATTGCTGCTACTATTAAAAAGATGTGGATAATCTGCTGTAAATTGTAAATTGTACATTATATAAAATCAGTCACTAGAAATTCCTTTACAGAACTAAAGTAAATTAAACTTACTTTCATGTTGTTTGTTTATGTGAGAATGTTGAAGACGAAGGCGAAAGTAAATGCAAATGCAAATGTTTGAGGCACTTTAGTTAATGGGCATGCGTATGGTTTCAACGCACATTTATATACTCAACTCAACTCAGTTCAATTTGTGTTGTATTGTGTTCTGTTGAATGCATCATCAACATCATCATCATCATTAACAACATTAACATCACCATAATTCATGCTGAGCTGAGTTGAAAGGCCGTTTTAACCTGCAACTGTATTGAATTGACTTTAATCGGATTGAAATTTCCAAATCAAAATCAATTGAATGAATTGTATTTAATGGAAGTGAATTGAAGTGAACTGGTAAAGTTCCTTTCGATGTAAAGTGAAAGGCATTTAAACCGGCTCAAAGCCATACATTTATTGTTAACATCATTTATGAGTATTGATTTGTTTGTCTTTCATATTTCGGTAAAATTATTTTCTGTCTGATTGTGTTTTGTTTTGTTTTGTTTTGTTTTCTTTTGTTATGTTTTGTTGATTGTTTTAAGTTAAAAGCCACAAAATATGCAACATATTTTATCGCATTAAATAATCTCATTTCATTTCATTTTTACTACTTAGATATTTATTAATATGTATACTTTTTGTTGCTAATGCAATTCGATTGTGTTGAAATGAATTCTTTTAAAAGAATGTGATTTTGATATTACAATTTTGTTATGTCAGTTCAATCATTTTACTTAAGTATTCATTTTCACTTGGAAATAAAAATTTAAATATTTCAAAGATTGGTTCACTATAGACAGCCAGTAAAGAAGTTATATTGTATGTCATTCTGTACTTGATTATAATGATTCATTGATTAATTGGAAATAAATTGCGTACTAAAGATTTCAAAAGGTTTCTGTTCTAAATTTCAATGATTTTTCTTTTTTATTATCATCAATTTGTATAAAAGAAAAATCATTTCAAATATTTAGAATCATTTATGTTTAGAAAAATTTGTTGGAATTTTAATGAATCATAATCATTAGAAAAAGATCTCACGATACCCTAGTTGTGTATTGGATTGTGAGAAATTCTAGTATCCTTTATACTATTATGTAATTGAGTGAACAGTAAAATTCAAATTCAAATTGATATTAAAAAAAAAAGGATGTAAAACATTTTTTTTTTGTTTTTTGCTTTGCTTTGATAATTTTATTACTTAAAAATTGAATGAAAAAAAACTTATTAATTTTTACAAACAAATTGCGCAATTTGTTAGTTTGAAAGCGTTTGTTGGAACTAAAGTGGCATAGCGTCGCTTTCGTCGCCTCAGCTGTCGGTGATTTCAGCCAATGATGCCAATAGTAGTGGAGCTGCTGCTGCTTAATGATGGCCAAGACCACCATGAACACCATGAGAGGCACCATGGGCACCGCTGTCCCAGCCAGAGTTGTGTCCACCACGGTTGTCATGACCGCCCGATGAGCCACCGTGGCTGCCACCTGCACCACCACCCAAGTGGCTACCACCAGATTGCGGAGAGTCGTGTCCCCAGTCAGCGGCTGAAGCCAAAGCGAAGACAGCCATAAGGAGAGCAATAACAGCGAAGTACTAAATAAGGATTGAAGGATTTACAAATAATTAACACAATATATTATTACATTTAATTTGGTTAGTGTTTGTTATTTGTACCTTCATGTTTATTATTGTTTGGATTGTGTTGTTTATTGTAGAACGAACAATTGACGTTTGATACTTTTCATCGGCAATGGCAACGATTTTTATACACAAAAAAATCACACATCATATCATCAGATATGTGTAGATTTTACATACTCATTGCTGTAGTTGAGGCCTCTTTCCCTCCGTGACGTCACCATCATTATCATTTACAATATTGCTACTGCTTCAGTTACTGGCCCCTGTCACTTCTTAAACTGGTTCAGAAGGAGCCAAGCCAAGCTAAGTCGAGCCTCCTTTGCGTCGCTTTTCATTACATATCTTGTTTAACACATGATTTGTTTAATTCGATTTGATTTAATTTCCAATAACCAAAAGCATCTGATTCACTACCAACACCATTACCATCATCATCATCAACAACAACAACAAGATGATGGTAATAAGAATTTTGATCAAATATTTAAATAATAATTTTAATCATATATACATATATAAAAAGGTAGAAATATAACTTGATTGAATTTCATTTCTTTTGATCCCGTTCTTAAAGATATCAGGTACCACTTGTCACTCACACAGATACTTTCATTCACATAGACACACACACACATAATTGTACAACCAAAATAACAAACAAGATCAAAACAATTAAATATTATTTCAATATAAAAATGCTAATAACAAAAATAATCTTTTGATCGACAATTCAAAGTTAAGTGACAGAAATTCATGAAGACAGTACCCAGTACTCACTACCCGCTTTCCTCTTTCCTCATCTTATTCATCATTTCTTTAAGGAATTTGTTTGCTCAACTTGTTGTTGTTTGTTATTTTCATTAAAAAATTATGTTAATTTGTTAAATAAAGAAATGACAAAGAAAGGAGTTTATGCATTAAAAATTTTCCATTGATAATGCAAATAATGAAATTTTTACTGATTTGTTTGATTGTTTGTCAGATCATTTCTTCATCCAATTATTCAGTGTCCATTGTGTATAAAGAACTATTAAATACATACATATGTATATAATAAAACTATTGTAAGGCATAGTCTCAGTCTTTTATAGAATAAGGATAAAATGATCTAATAAGGTTTCGTAAAATAAAAAATAATATGAAAAATAATGACAATAATAAGATAAATATGTCAACTTTTGTTTCCCCAATTTAGCCCTTTCATAAAAGCAAAATTCACACCATCACCATCATCAGAATTCTGTGCTTCATTAGATCAAACATAATATGATTATAGTGTTGAAAGTCAACTAATCACCTGCTAAATAGAAGATAAACTATCAAATCGATCTCTAAATTTGTGCATACAATAGTAATTCGATAATCCAATCTAATGATTGCAGACTCTATTTGTGCATTATCGAAACATTTGAATTATTATATTGTTTTATTATACAAGTTTATTAAAGAAACATACAAATTTTATATATAAAAAAATAATGTTTGTTTGTTTGTATGTTATGCGATGCGATGCAATACCGTTCATCTGATTGTAACGAAATTTTGTGAATATGTATAGTTAGTTCCCGGCTCTGACATGGAATAGTTTTGGTCCCGATAGGTATCCCGGTTCTTGAGATCCGGGATTTTCAAACAACCTCTAAAAGTGTACTACAAAAAAACAAGTAAAATATCACTTTAATTATCTGATATTCAAATTGTATCCTTTGTTGATACTCAAACTGTAACAGAGAGAATATAGTGATTATTATATTATATTATAGTGATATTAAGACAGAAAACATATATAATATCTGGCAAAAATTTAAAGTCTTTACTTAAAAATAAAATCTTTTATGGTTTCTTTGTTTCGCTTCAATGATTCATTTCACAAATCTATCAATAGTACCTACTTTTCCATGCGCAATATCCTTTTTATTGGATATTGGGGCCATAGAATAATTTATTTGTTTAAATAAGTATTTGAAATTCACTGTATTATTATTACATTATTCTCAGATATCCAACTTATATCAATCTAAATAACTTCCTCCCTAAGTTTTTCCCAAGAATTGTTGAAGAAAAAAAACACATGCATCCTTGTATGATTTTAGTGCCTTGTCGTAATCTTCACCCCCTCCAATATCATACATATATGATAGATGGTAGGTCTCAACTTTTAGCCAAATTTCAAATTAGGAAAATAAAATTGGTAATGATGAGGATTACATCCGATATCCGTATCCCATTGATCGATCGATCGATTGGCTTAGTTTTGTATTTATCTAATACACGACTTACATTGAATAAGTATTCACATTATTGAAACATGATAAGTCAACGGTTTTTTCAATTTTCAGCGTATTAACTTTAAATGCAACAATTCTATCTATAAATAGACTACTGTCTGTCTGTTTGTGTCTCACAGCCATTGAAGCAGACAATTTAGTGAATTTTGATTCGTTTGCTCACCAAGCATTATTTTTTGCATAAAAAAACCATCGCCGAAGTCAAGGAAAGACCTGATAAATACTAAAAGAGGTCGTCACTACAGAGATTGTCGATAAAATCCATGAAATGATATTAGATGATCGGAAAATGAATGTGCATGAGTTGGCTGAGGCTATATGCATCTCAAATTATCAGGTACATCATATTTTACATGAACCACATCACCACTTCAAAGGAGAGTTTGTCGATGTTCAACCGCAATCCATCCAATTTTTGTTTACCGTTTCGTATCATGAAACGTGAACGAAACATCCATCCATCACAACACACCAGAGACGACCAAGGAATAGTCAAAGGGCTAAATTGTGTCAGTCAACTATATTTATTGAATTTGATGATATTAAAATCAATTATTAAGTATTATGTTTAATGAACATTGATCAAATGAACCTGCAAATCACCTAAAAAACTCAATAACTTTTGAACAGAACAGTAAGTCTGTTTTACTACTCCTTAAAATAATATTTTCTTTCTATTGTAAAGGTTGGGCCAACTATTTCCTATTTTGGTTTGATCAATTTCAACGAAATTTGCTGTATTTGATTGATTGATTCTTCCGATGGAAAATGATTTCATTCAAATGTTGGCTGCGGCTGGCTCGGCAGTAGGCCATCCTGGAACACCAAATTTCTAGCACTTTGTCCATTGTTTCCTGGTCATCATTTCGGCAATTTCGGCCCGAATGTTCTGTTTTAAGTGATCAATTGTTTGGGGATTGTCGGCATTACCTTTATCTTTCAATGTGTCCCACAGAAAAAAGTCCATCGGCGTCAAAACGCAGCTGCGAGCAGGCCAAAATTTAATTTCTTTCAAATTTTGTACACAATTGTTGCAATACTTTGTGGCCATCCACATTCAAAAAGAAGCGATCCATATTCGTTCAGCGGAAGTTTAAAGCTAAACTACTGTCAACAATTTATGGCGCTCAAATTGACAGCATCATTAACAACAGGGAGTTCAAAATCGGACCAATAGTTGGCCCGCCCTATATTACAATAGTATATACGAGTATGTAGCTCTATGTAGATATAACATCCATCGTTACCACAACCATCACCATTAGCATTAGCATTATAATTCTCATTCTTATTCTCATCATCCTCAACATCATCATTAGCCATATAATAAAAGAATTTTTAATAAATTTTTACAAAAGTTTACCAAATTATTGTGCAAAAAAATAATTGTCATTACATATCGTACATATAGTAAGAGAGAGAGAGTGAGTTGTACATATGTTAGTATTAGATGTATATATACAATATATACTGTATATATGTATATACGAGATATACTGATATTTACAATAATAATAATAATAATAATAATAATAATAATAATAATAATAATAATAATAATAATAATAATAATAATAATAATAATAATAATAAAAATAAAAAGTTAAAGTTAAAGTGACACGTGTGTGTTTTTCGTAAAATTCTTCAGAATTATTTTGTATTTTCCATTGTTTTTGATTTTGTTGATTTTTTTTTTTTTGTCAATTAATAAAATAAATAAAAAATATAAAAGAAAAAAAAAAACACATATCTAAATATTTTTTTTTCTTTTCTCTTTGGTTATCTGCATTCTTTGTTATTTTTGTTTCGTTTTGGTTTGCTTTTTCTTGTCTTTACTTGTTTTTGGTTTCTTTTGGTTGATTGAACTTGTTTAAGGTTAGCTAGATTTGTTTTTGATTTTGCTTTTGCTTCTGCTTCTGCTTTCTCCTTGATTTCATTGGATTTTATAATATTATTAAATCTAGAAAATATTGTTTATTTATATATTTTGTTTTTTGCTTTTGTTATTGTTTCAGTTTAGCGATAATATCTGAAAATAAAAAAAAAAGCAAAAGATCTTTTTTTAATTAAACAACAATATTAAAATGGAAATTAAAAGCAATACAACAATAATAATAATAATTATAATCAGAATCATAACCAAAATCATAATATTGTAGAATAAAAGAATAATAAGTAATATTATTAATATTATTTTTTTTATTCTTTAAACTAAGGCGGCGGCGGCATAAAAATAAATGTATAGATAAAAATTGGGATATAAAATATAAGAAAAGCTGCTTCTGTGTCTGAGGTTGAAGTTGAGGTTGGCTGAGCTTAAGTTTTTCTTACATCTAATAATAATAATAATAATAATAATAATAATAATAATAATAATAATAATAATAATAATAATAATAATAATAATAATAATAATAATAATAATAATAATAATAATAATAATAATAATAATAATAATAATAATAATAATAATAATAATAATAATAATAATAATAATAATAATAATAATAATAATAATAATAATAATAATAATAATAATAATAATAATAATAATAATAATAATAATAATAATAATAATAATAATAATAATAATAATAATAATAATAATAATAATAATAATAATAATAATAATAATAATAATAATAATAATAATAATAATAATAATAATAATAATAATAATAATAATAATAATAATAATAATAATAATAATAATAATAATAATAATAATAATAATAATAATAATAATAATAATAATAATAATAATAATAATAATAATAATAATAATAATAATAATAATAATAATAATAATAATAATAATAATAATAATAATAATAATAATAATAATAATAATAATAATAATAATAATAATAATAATAATAATAATAATAATAATAATAATAATAATAATAATAATAATAATAATAATAATAATAATAATAATAATAATAATAATAATAATAATAATAATAATAATAATAATAATAATAATAATAATAATAATAATAATAATAATAATAATAATAATAATAATAATAATAATAATAATAATAATAATAATAATAATAATAATAATAATAATAATAATAATAATAATAATAATAATAATAATTAATAATAATAATAATAATAATAATAATAATAATAATAATAATAATAATAATAATAATAATAATAATTAATAATAATAATAATAATAATAATAATAATAATAATAATAATAATAATAATAATAATAATAATAATAATAATAATAATAATAATAATAATAATAATAATAATAATAATAATAATAATAATAATAATAATAATAATAATAATAATAATAATAATAATAATAATAATAATAATAATAATAATAATAATAATAATAATAATAATAATAATAATAATAATAATAATAATAATAATAATAATAATAATAATAATAATAATAATAATAATAATAATAATAATAATAATAATAATAATAATAATAATAATAATAATAATA